>CM048749.1:308449061-308619061 GCA_026315105.1 Locusta migratoria
ACTACATTGCACCGAAATCTTATCCATCAGTTCCTTTTCAAGCCACGCCAAAAGTAACGTCAAACTGCTGCGCCAACGGCATGACTTGAGAACGAATCCCTAAGCGGTATGACAACCAGAGTAAAATGGACAAAGGGACTAATTATATCACGGTTTTATAGCTGGTATCTAGTGTACTTGGCATTTAATACTAGAAGGATCTCATGCAAGCTACTATGTAGAAGAACCTCTGGGGCCAAATTGGCCCCATGCAGTTTTATTGCTTATTCGGCCAGATTGTGAAAGGTAATTCAGTGTAACCATCATATGTACTTTTATTGATTTTTAACAATGGAAGGTCCAGATTGAAATGCTGATAATGAGGATAGCTAGCAACTGACCATAAAGGTGATCGCTGAACTGCCAACAAATTCATATTCACATTCAAACAACTTGTAAATTTTCGGCCATGACCTTCGTCAGAAAAGATCACAATCACTCATACAATGAATCACTAAGGCATAACTCATCCATGCATGACCGCCGGCTGCCCTACCGCAATCAGTTCTGGAATGTATGGCACTATTGTCTCATATTGAAACAACAAGGAGACAAGAGTTGGTTTTATTTCATTCACAGTATTACAAGGAAATACAGAAAACGCTATGAGGGGCCAAATTGGACCTGCGGTCCTTCTAGGTAGTAATCTTAATAGTTAGGAATCTATTTGAAGTAGAACGCTCTAATAGAGGGTGCACAATACTTTGGTCACCTTAGTTAACACACACATACAATACCAACTAATGGCAATAACTAAGAGCATCAATCGATCGTTTAAGATAAGCGTTTATCATCAATATTTACTTCAATTGCCAGTAGAATCTTCTAAAATTTCGTTAAATGAAAAATATTCAATTTCTTTTCCTAGTTCGTTTTTAATTTCAGTAATCAAAAAATTGCATCATTTAGGGCTGGGCTCGGGCCCCCTTGAGTACCGGGCCCTGGACCCATGGGTCCACCCAGCCCAACCCTTGTGGGGGCCATGGCCATACGTTCGAAATTGCAATACTGGGTTTTGCAAATAATTTTACTGTCAGGTGGCTCATTTAGAAAATTTTATACGACTACGGAACCCTACTATTAGAAGTTAATCTTAGTTGCTAGCACTTCCCCATTAGACTACGAGGCCCAATCATCTTTATAATGTGTATGGATTGTTTGTGTGTTTGTACTGCATACAGATTTACAGGTTTGTTCCAGTTTCGATGAAATTTTTCACACTTGACCCTCAAACGAAGAGGACGCTCATTGTCTACATCAAATTTCGTACGGTACATGGTGCAGGGTACTTTACTTAAGGAATTCGACGAAATCCAGTTTTATTCCGATCTCGATGAAATTTTGCACACTTGATGTCCAAAACAAGAGAAAGATCACTGTCTGCTTAAAATTTCGTATGATACTTGGTGGAGGGTACGTTATTTACGGAACGGACTTCAATAAATTCTACAGTTTTATCGGAATAAAAATTAAATTTTACTCACTTGACCTTCAAAACAAGAGGAATGTCACTATGTACATAAAATTTCGTACGGTGCATGGGGGAGGGTACTTTTCTCCGGACTTCGACAACATCTACAGTTTTATTCCGATATTGAAAAATTTTTACAAAAATGTGGAACTTCACTTTATATGAAAGATTTTGTAGGTACATGGCAGAGGGTATTTTACCTACGGTGGTTTCTTGAAACACCCGGGAATCGAAGCCGGAACGATATATGGCGCTCTCGCAGTTCGAGCAATATGTGTCGAAAACCTAGACGGACGCGCGATTGACAAATGACGCTGGGATCTGAGATTTCGTTGCTGGAAATGTCTGGAATTTAGTTGGGAATTCGGCCTGCTACCTAATAGTCAACCAAAGAACTGTGGACATTGTAACTATGAGGTAAAAAGTCAGCTCTAGAGTCTTCACTCTGACAGTCAGATATAGGTTAGCAGAGAGGGATTTTTTCTTTCACGAGTGAGCGCCGAAGGCGGTAAAATTTTACGACTTGCCTCGTCGGTCCCGGGTGATAATGTTGGCACCAATGGCAAATTTTTCACGAGCTACAGTATAAATGTTATTGCTGCTCGTTTCACTCGCAGTATAATTAATACTGTACCTGCTCTATGGTTGACAGGTTCTTGTATGTACCCTTGTCCGTCCAGTAAACTATCTTCGTAAATTAAAGATTACAGTTTTGACGAAGAAATACGAGTCTCGGCAGGGTAACGTCTGGAATTTTCCTGAGAATTCGGCCTGCTGCCAAGCAGTGAACGAAAGGAATGTGTACATTGTAATTCACCCCGTTTACATAGGCTTCCAAAACCGGATTTCGTAAACCGATTTCCAAATTCCGCTTTTGGCTGGTCATGTAAACACCCCAAAATCGATTATGGAAATCCACTTCTCTAACACTACGTTTACATGCAACACATCTTCCGGAAGACGAAAACCGATTTTCGTAGACCGTTTTTCGCCATCGTGTTTACATGGGATAGCCTGAATCGGATTTCCTAATCCACTTAACATGGCGGCTGAAAAACAGCTGATCCAGTTCCTGATTTAGTCAGCACAATCGCTATTTTTCTTTATTTAAAGACACAGATTTATTATCACTCTAATATTTATACTGTTATTTCACATTACAAAATATCACGCTTTCCATATGTGCCGAAAATTCTTAACAAGAAAACACAGTCTGACAAGCCAAGAACGCTTCAAAAACGGTTGCGTTTACATGGGCACGAAAATCGATCGTAGAACTGAAAAACCGCTTTAGGAAAGCGGATCTCCAGAATCGATTTTGGAATGTTTACATGACCATCCAAAAGCGGAATTGGGAAATCGGTTTGCGAAATCCGGTTTTGGTAGCCCATGTTAAACGGGGTGAAAGCGGTTTTCCAGTTCCACAATCGATTTTCGTGCCCATGTAAACGCAACCGTTTTTGAAGCGTTCTTGTCTTGTCAGATTGTGTTTTCTTGTTAAGAATTTTCGGCACATATGGACAGAGTGATATTTTCTAATATGAAATAAATGTATAAATATTAGAGTGAGAATGAATATGTGTATTTAAGTAAAGAAAAGTAGCGATTGAGCTGACTAAATCAGGAACTAAAACAGCTGTTTTATAGCCGTCATTTTATGGGAGGTAGGAAATCCGATCAGGCTATGCCATGTAAACACAACAGCGGAAAACGGTTTACGAAAATCGGTTTTCGTCTTCTGGAAGATGTGTTGCTTGTAGACGTAGTGACTATGAGTGTAGTGTGACTACCTTTTCGATACAAATCGCTCGAGCTGAGAAAGCGATATATATCGTTCCGGAGATGAATCCCGGGCGTTCTAGGAAATTACCTTACCTACAAACTTCGACGCCGGTGAACAGTTTTATTCTGCTACTGATATAATTTGGCACTTTAAAAAATACTTAATCACCAGCCTACAGCTGTACTCTTATCTGGAAATTTTCCATGTTTCGCTTCCAAAACAAAAGAAAGATAGCTGGCTACATAAAATTTCGTACGGTGTTCGGTGGGGAGTACCCTACAAGAGACTTAGACTCCGTTTGACTGATCAGTATGTAACTTGGCACATGTATGTAGGTGTTTACGAGGCAAGCTTTTAACGTCTGCAAGCTACCGTATGGTGGATGCCAGAGGGCACCTCAGTAGTAACATACACGCCGTTTCATCAATCACCATTAAAATTTTTCGATATTAGTAATTTTTATACACAGTGGAGACAGCGGAGGAGGAATTGGAAAGACAAAGGGGAAGATGAGAGATAAGGGGAAGGATGAAATGAGCAGAGAGAGAGGGGTACCCCGCTGCTAGAAAGGGGGCAAGTTCCTTCGCATATTCTGTGTAAAAACGAATTGCTACCTTGTCATATACAGCGGCCTTTTCTGCGATGGGCAATTTCAATTGTTTTTAGATCCCTCTGACACTTATTTTAAAATCCGCCACTTTATTATTCGCGCGATGGTTTAGACGAGGTACTAAGTGCACCTTCCTCTGTGAAACAGCTTTGGAAATTAGGAATTAGGGAAACGATAAGAAAATACGTTTCGATTCCCATACATCCTAGCCTATTACATCGCAGATTGACATGAAGTTCCAAACAAGAACAAAGCAATTCCTTGTTACGGACAAAATTATAGAAATTCATTAGCCAGATTACAACATGGCAGGAAATACAAGCTCATGTGCAAAACGCATGAATGTGCAGGCACGCAGCAGTTCTATGTACAAAGAGCAGAGTTTTAGATCTAGGTTGTGTAGCGATCACTGCATTTTATGCACTGATCTCTATATTACCTTATTTTATTCTTATTTGGGAATACATAACAACAGTATTTTAAATGACAAATTTGAATGCATCAAAGCTAAATATATATTACATCGGTCACCAGATGACGGGCTAAGCCCGAAACATGTTGTGGATTGACAATAAATAACCTACTAACAACATCTAGTGATTATTCAAGCAATCTCTAAGCAGTTATAGAATCATTAAAAAAACACCATTTAAGGACACGTAACAGTGAAACCCCGTTGTAAAAGAAATCGTAGGGAGCTGAAAATATGTTTCGTAACATACGTTGGCATTCTGAATTCAATGGGTGTATAGAATTTGTCGTAAAATCATAAGTTTTTAATTTTTTTTTAATCACTACTTTCTAAACTCATGCCTAGAGCTGGTCCTTATAACTGTACATATTCGCAAAAACGTTTGAGCCAAAAACGTTTAAAACTAATTGAGTAGTAACATTTTTTCATGAGACCATTATAAATTAAAAAAAAATTAACTATAGTAACTTTCTTAATACTAGATACGTACTAAACGAATAGATAAAGTCTAAATCTTCTGTCTTATAATACCTGAAAATATTTTTGCGTTGAAATAGAATTACAACGGCATTATACAATATGAAAGAAAATGAATACATGATAAGTGTGAAAATAGCACTCTTCCTGAATTTACATATCACATCATCGGCGCACCGTATAAGCGTGAGTTACAATGTAATTACATCATAACAATCCGGTATTATAGCTTACCCCTTCACATTCCAGTACAGCGTCTTCTGTTTGACGTATGGCAAAATAAGTATTCTGAGGACGTAATTCTTATCGAGTATTATGAAAACGAATTTTATAATTAACCTAAGACTTGTGTAAATATTAATGATATATAGGTAGCTACACTGTAATTATTTTGAAAAAAATTAAAATGGCCGCAAAAAATGCTACCTCTCTATTGTCGTTTTAAACATTTTAACTCAAACTCTTTATTTAATTTGTCAATATATTTAGTGATAACCAACAACTCCAGGTATGGATTTGACAAATTAAGATTTTTTTTAAACTCAAAAATTCAAAAGTGATGAAGTATTTTTGTACGTCAAACAGGAGTCACTCACTGAATTCAGCATGTCAGCATGTCATGAAGCATATTTTCAGCTCCTTGCGATTTTTTAACGACCGGATTGAAATTTCACCAGTACCTCTACTTTAATCAACCATGCAATATAAATGGAACCATTAGTTCTCAGACTGACCGCATGACACTCCTGGGGTGCACCGTAGCGCAAAGGTGGCGCTGTGGTACCATGGTAGGTAATCTCTCGTTCCTACAAGGGACTTGCAGGCACTGTATGCAGGCGTACAGTCGTTCACGTGACGATGCGTTTAATGAGCCAGTCGGACCTTGAATGTCACTCTTTGAGCAACGGATAAACATCATGTTCTGCCAGGAATTAGCCAAAACCACGACCGAAACGTTTAAAATGATCCATCAGTTATGCGGTGAGGACACGGTGAGACGCTGTGTTCTGTGTAGGTGACATCGACGTTTTGTGCAAGGACGGGGCAATTTGGAAGATGATTAAAACTTCAGGAGTAAATCGGTCATATACTTTTCGAGATTTTTAATAACAAAGTTAACCTTCGACTGAGTGCGACTTAGCTTTACTCAACACCTGAATGAAGAAGTTCACAATACAAATACAACAAAGGAAAGAAATGCTTTATTTAACTAAAAATTCATATGAAACGACAAGAAAGTTTAATTGTGATTATTTTATGTTGTCTTTTCAAATATAGTTTTCCTACAATAAATCTGTCGCATAATACAAGAAAGGAAGCTTCATTTAGTCTCCCGTTGATGAGATGTAACACACATAGGCTCCGTAATAGGGTGTGCTTGACGTGTAAAATTATTATTATTATCTTTTTTTTCCTTCCCTAAAAATGGCAACGGCCTTTCTTGCTGTTCTGTGACGGTCCTGCTGTGTCAGTGATGGAAACTTCCTGTTCATAAATTCCAAAACATCGGTCGGCAGTGACATGATTCTCGGTCTGCTTTTCAAGTGTTTGTTCATCAATGTCCGTTGAATTTTGTTATTCTTGTAATAAAGGCTGTCGTGTGAGACGTAACAGACCACTTAGGGAAACACCTAAAGACTGTACATTTGCATCTAGGCAACACCAATACAATTTGTAAGAAAATCCCTGTGTATTAGCCCTATGCTGATCTACAGATATTACATAACTTTGGTTTAAGAATGTTACCAGATTGTAAACACACGACAGAAACTAATAACTACTCAGTTAATGTTCATCCATTGGTAGGAAGTAGAGTTACTGCATGTTAAATCTTTATTCCGGAATATAAAGTAAGAACATGTAGAATTAACAGATAGTAACAGAAAACATATTAAATGATAGATTCTCATCAAACTCAGTACATGGACTTAAAATGCCGTCTGATGCATTAATGTAATACTGGCAATAATTTATTATGTGAATTCCGAAGACTTAATCTGAAACCAACATGACCACATGGTCAGCTTTTAAGCATTACTTGGAAACTATGATATTTATAGAACTATAAGAAACTATCAATAGTTAAGCTTGCAAAAACGTAAATCTGTACAGGTTAGGAATTATATTCATAACATAATTCTCACGTTATTAACGCCTTTATGAATTCCATTGTTCGAATACATATAATATCATATATTGCCTAATTGTGGCAATTGTTATCAAAGGGATCGTATTTAAAAGAATAAACATTTAATGCTCTACTTACCAATATTAAGTACATCTTGTAACAAATCCGTTGTTAATGATAAATGTATAACTTCCTGGTTCTAACAATAATATGTATTGTTGTCACATGTCAAAATAGTATATAAGGATCCGAGCAGAGAGACTCGAGGCGTCATTATTAAGGCTGTCTTTGGGCAGTTACTATGTATGTCAGTATGCAGATCGATTCCAACAATGTAATGTATCATTGAATATAGTTTTATGAAAAGTGCGACTTGTGTTTTGAGTTCACATTAAGTGATGTAGGTCTGTAAGATATCACCCAGCACGCAAACTTAACCCGAATTTCAGGCACGTGGATTACTTTACAAGCGAAGCAGATTCTACGAGATACACCCAACCTACGACAATCTGGTAATGTGTTGAACTTAATAATTTTGTAATTGTAACCATGCTACGTGGAAGTGACATTTATTTAGCATCAGCTTATGGAAGTTATCAGTTTGTAGCAGGTACGTTACACGTGAAAAAATTCTTTTACAAGGTAACATAAAACGAAAAGGCACGGAGTACCCCACTACTGTCTTCCTTGAGACGGCTCTGAAGGCTTTGTGTCGTGGTGTGAAGGGGAGATGGGAGGAAGAGGGTAAAGGAGCCAGATTAAAGAATACGAGGGTCGTCCACAAAGTAAGTTCAGTTTCTATTTCTGTTCGTGGCAGCACTACGATAGCAGTTCCGATCACGCGTGCTGGTTATTCTGACTCAAGGAGAAGACATGTTCGTCATTTTCAGATTGCTGCTGCCGACGTGTGCTTTGTAATGCTTCTTTATAATGTCAGCGGTAATCGCAAATATCGCCGCGTGTGAGATCAGATCTGTGATTCGCTTTCTCAATGCAAAGAAACTTAAACCAATGGAAATCCATCGGCAAATCTGAGATGTTTACGGACAAACGTCGAGGATTATTGTCAAAAGGTGTTGGTTTTCTTTGTCCACGATAATGCCCGACCTCACTCGGCGAATGTGACCAAACAACTCTTACGGGAATTTCACTGGGACGTGTTTGATCATCGTCCGTACAGCCCGGTCCTCGCTCTACATCTGCATCTACATCTATATGGGATACTCTGCAAATCACATTTAAGTGACTAGCAGAGGGTTCATCTAACCACCTTTATGATATTTATCTCCCATTCTGGAATAGCGCGCAGGAATAAAGGAAACCTAAATCTCTCCATTCGAGCTATGATTTCTCGTATTTTATTCCGATGATCATTTATACTTATGTAAGTGGGAGTCAACAATATAGCTATTTTCGCATTCGGAGGAGAATCTTGGCGATTGGAGTTTCGTAAGTAGCCCACGCCGCAGTGATAAGCGCCGTTGTTGTAATGATTCCCAGCCCAGAACCTGTGTTATTTCAGTAACGCTGTCTCCCCTGTATCGTAACAATACAAAACGAGCTGCCCTTCTTTGGACTCTTTCGATGTCCGTCAAATCCACCTGATAAGAATCCCACACTGGGCAGCAATACTCCAAAAAAGGACGGACAAGTGTAGTGTATGCAGTTTCTTTAGTAGTTCTGGAGCATCTTTTAAGGGTTCTACCAATAAAACACAGTCTCTGGTTTGCCTTTCCTACGACATTATCTACCAGTTCTGTCTAGTTTAAGTCTGAAGTAATAGTAATTCCCAGGCTCTCTCCTAGCAACTTTCATCTCTTCTTACAACTAAAATCTGTCCTTGGTGCTCAACATGAAAGGAGTACGCAATATAATTTTCACATAATTTTTGCCTGTCATAGAGCATTGAGCATGTTTTGTTATAAAAACCAAATCTATAATTCTGCAGAAAACAAATTTATGTATATTTTGTATCATTTCACTAATCGATATAACATACTGTATTCATTTTCATATCTTTGCTGTCAACCAAAGACTTTGTTTTATCTTTGGAGTGTGTCTTACACTCACAGTTGTTGCGTTTAAAGTGTCGAGGTGTGACCTTCGTGTAGAGAGGAGTCGCTGTGTGACCCTCGTGCAGGATACTGTCGGGTTAGTCTGTCTGTGTGTTAGACTCTAAGAGTAAAAATTCAGTTCTGAAGAGTCGCAGCCAAGTCTGCAGATTGAAAATATTGTATGGAAATTTATGACTCAAATAAGGTAAACTTGTACTTTTCTATTGTTATGTATGGTAGCCTGTATGTAGCCTATATTGTAGTTGGTTTGTCTTTTGGGTAATGAATACTGTTTAATTCAGCTCGCATTTGACATTTATCCCTGTGTCATTTTACCAGTTCCTTGTTCCTTTCACCAATTTAAATTGCTATCCATTCTGATCATTGTTTCTTATGATAGAGTTGCATAATTATTGTGTTTATAAATTTGTATGCTAATTAGAACAGTTCAGTGTAGGCATTTTGTGATGATCAGTTGGTCTATTAATGAGAGCAGGAAGTAGTTTGTTCATAATTGCAGTAAAGATCATAGTTAAAGATTTTCTCAGTCTCAATGAAAGTTCAGATTGTTAAGGTAGTTAATGTTACTAACAGTTAAAGTGATTTGTTTGATTAGAAGAGAAGTTGATCACGTAAAGAGATGAGACATATTTGCAGTGTGTGATACTTGAAATCTTTACCAGATTTGTAGAACATTTTTTTATTACATTGAATCTGTATGGTAATTGTTGTACAGATAGGCACATTATCAAGTGCAGTGATCTTGATATCCAATTAATATCAAATATCCTTGTTTGGCATCCTGTTAATTCAAGTAGCAAAATTATCGCTGTAGTAGCACTTTCTGTTCGCTCTCGCAGTCTAATTATATATGTATAGTCTGGTTGCTGGTATATGGTGCACACTAACAGATCTGAACATTTCATTTGCTCACATTGTTTTTCACATACGAGATTAATGTGTAGACCAATTACGAGTTTAATTACTGTTGACTTATTAACAACTGTACAATTTAAAGTGTTATCCGTTGCGCATAAAACTAAACCACATTTACGTAAGATTATTGCATCCCATGTCAGTTGCAATTTATTCTAACAGGGCAAAAGAAGGTACTAAGTCTCATTGCTTAGTCAAATTATTTTGTTACCAAAACCACAACAGAACATTTATTTGGGAATTTTAGCGGGGATCAGTCTCTTAACAAATACAGTGACCCGCTCGCCCCACAAACACATACTGCATTTAGCAACCTTTCAATTACAAACAAACACACACTACTTTTAAACACTTCAACGATGATAACGAGCTGAAAGAATATGTTACGACATGGTTGAATATACAGGCGGCAACCTTCTATGTAGAAAACATAGAAAAACTTGTACCACGCTACGACAAGTATCTACAAAATGTCGGAAGCTATGAAGTAAAGTAGTTTAACAGTTGTAGCTTTTTAAACAATAAATATTTATCTGTATCTGTACACGTTTGTTTTATATAACCAAACGGAACTTACTTTGTGGACATACCTCGTACCTAGAGCTGCAAAGCCACAGGTCTCTTCATTATGCTGCAGCAATAGGGAATTCCTAAATGGGGGTACTGAATACCCCAGCGCGCCCGTTCGAGGTTAAGGAAGGAGTTTTAGTTATATAGCAGTATAGATGAAGATTACTACTCGCACTATTCCATTTTCCCCGTTTTTCTTACATTGTATGGTGTGGAGTATATGGTGATGCTATGAGCTCCCGTGCCAGTCTATCAATACAAAGGTCGCGGGTTCGATCCCGGTCAGGTCCTAGGATTCTTAAAGTTGTTATGGTCTTCGGTCCGGAGACTGGTTTGATGCAGCTCCTCACCCTACTCTATCCTGAGCAATCCTTTTCATCTCCTCATAAGAACGGCAATCCAAATCCATTTTAATCTGCTTACTATATGCGTCTCTTGGTCTCCCTCTCCGATTTTTACCCCATACACTTCCCTCCAATGCTAAATTTACGATTCCTCCATGTCTAAGAATGTGTTCTACCAAGCGATCCCTTCTTTTAGTCAAGGTATGCCAAAAATTCCTTTTCTCACAAATTCTGTTCAGTACCTCTTCATTAATTATGCGATCTACCCACCTAATCTTCAGCTTTTCAAAAGCCTCTATTCTCTTCCTCTTCGCACTGTTTATCGTCCATGTTTCACTCCCGTATAAGCCAACACTCCACACAAATGCCTTCAGAAAAGGCTTCCTTACCCTTAAGTTAATATTCGATGTTAGCAAATTTCTCTTTTTCAAAAATGCTTTTCTTCCCATTGCCATTCTGCATTTTATATCCTCTGTACTGCAACCATCGCATGTTATTTTACTGCCCAAGTTACAAAACTCATATACCACCTTCATTGTTTCGTTACCTAATCTAATTCCTTCAGCATCGCCTGATTTTCTAAGACTGCATTCCATTATCTTTGTTTTGCTTTTGTTAATGTTCATTTTATACGCTCTCTTCAACACACTGTCCATTCCATTCAACTGCTCTTCCAGCTCCTTTGCTGTCGCTGACATACTTACTATGTCATCAGCAAAATGCAATGTTTTTATTTCTGCATCCTGAACTTTAATCCCTATTCCAAATTTTTCCTTGCTTTCCTTTACCGCCATCTCGATGCACAAATTGAATAACATCGGAGAAAGGCTACAACCCTGCCTTACTCCCTCCCCAAGTAATGCTTCCCTTTCATGCCCTTCGAGTCTAATAACTGCGGTCTGGCTGTTGTACAAGTTGTAAATAACTCTCCTTTCCCTGTATTTTACCCCTGCTGACTTCAGAATTTGAAAGAGTGTACTCCAGTCAACCACTGGACAGCTTCCTGACTGACTATATGGAGTTCGGTCATCCCTCCTGAGAATGATCGTAATGGGCAATTAGTAATTATGTGGGTCATCGTTTGTGTGTCTGCTCCACAGTCACATGACTTGTCGTCTGTCTGCCTCCATTTGAATTTCCAATAGTTACAGCGACCAACACCAGTTCGGAAGCGGTTGATCAAAGACCATTCTCTCCTGGGAAGGTTCATTCCTTGGAGCTGCTTAGAGGGATCGTCTATCCAGATGCTGTTTTTTCCATTAAACGAATCCCAAGTTCTTGCCCAGTTTGATTTAGGCGAGAAGCCACTCTTATGTAGTTGCACAGCTGTTTTAAGAGGTGGTTTACGTGATTTCAGCCGGCTTACCTGTGGTGGAAGGTCTTGCAGGATAGGAAGCTCAGGAGTGGACAAGATCTTATAATACTCTCTCATTAAGGCTTCCTTCCGTCTTAGATCAGGAGGAACGATGTTGCATAATATTGGGAGCCATTGAAGTGGTGTAGCCATCAGAGTGCCACTGATCAATCTCATTGCTCTATTTAATTGTACATCAATGTCTCTCACATGAGCACTGTTGAGCCAGACATAGGAACAGTATTCAGCTGCAGAGTAAACTAGGGACAAAGCTGTTGTACGCAAAACCTTAGCACTGGCTCCCCAAGATGATCCTGCTAAGTGCTGCAATATGTTATTCCTAGTTTTAACTTTGTCTGCTGTTTTATGAAGGTGGTACTGAAAGTAAGAGATCTATCCAAGATGACTCCCAGGTATTTTGGATGTTCATTATGTTCAAGATGAACACCATCAAACGAGATATTAAGTTTATAGTCGGCCATCCTATTATTGAGATGGAAACAAGCTACTTCCGTTTTATTTGGGTTCGACTTTAGTTTCCACATTGCGAAGTAATTTCTGAGGAGAGTTAGGTCAGATGTTAAAGTAGTTGCCGTCACATGGATGTCTCTGTGTTGTGACGCTATGGCAATATCATCGGCATAAATGAATTTTCTAGATTGCGTAGCTGGAATATCAGCGGTGTAAACATTAAAAAGAATGGGAGCAAGAACCGAACACTGGGGGAGGCCATCGTGAAGCTGTCTAAACCCACTTTCCGTGTTGCCGAGATAGATCTTGATCAGACGGCCACTTAGCATTGAGTTCACAAGTCGCAATAAAATAGGACAAGGAATGAGATTGTAAAGCTTCACTAGGAGGCCCTTCTTCCAGACGGTATCATAAGCTGCCGAGAGATCCAGGAAAGCAACGGAAGTGGTACACTTCTTTTCGAAACTAGTCTGAATGAAAGATGTCAGTGCTAGGACCTGGTCACAGCAATTACGGCCTGTCTTCTAAGATAAGGCATAAAGTGTGTATTGCCTCCCGGGTTCCTACGCTCCTCCTGAATACAAACATCTTCCCAGAGGTCAGCTTCTGCCAGCTTTTCCATCCTGTAAATAATTCGTGATAAACTTTTGCAACAATGACATATTAAAGTAATGGTTCTGTAATTTTCACACGTGTCTGCACCTGTCTTCTTTGGAATGGGGATTATTACATTTTTCTTAAAGTCTGAGGTTATTTCGCCTGTCTCATACATCTTATACATCTAGGATTCTTATCTGTCACTTTCCACTTCTTTCACCTGTGGCAGTATTGCTCGTGTCAAAAATACTGAGTAGCACCGTGGTTCGGAACCCACGCTAAACTGTAGATCCCCCGATAACTGGCTGGTAAGTCAGTTCGAAGGTCGGAGGAAGGCAACGGCATACCACCTCCAAATAGGACCATGGCTAGTAAAGCACTGTGGTGTTCAATCTTCGGATTGTTCACTGTTTTACCTTTAGCAGTATAGATGAGGTTATACAGAAGGCTCAGAGCGCGAGTCCTACTCGCACTATTCCATTTTCCCAGTTTTTCTTGCATTGTATGATGTGGAGTATATGGTGATGCGCCTCGGTTGCACATCTATTGAGCAAAGGTCAACACGGATTTAGAAAATATCGTTCATGCGAAACACAACTAGCTCTTTACTCACAGTAAGTGATGAGTGCTATCGACAAGGGTTCTCAAATTGATTCCGTATTTCTTGATTTCGAGAAGGCTTTTGACACCGTACCTCAGAAACGGCTTGCGTGGTTATGGTATATCGCCCCACATTTGCGACTGGATAGGGGATTTCCTGTCAGGGAGGACACAGTTCGCTGTAATCGATGGTAAGGCATCGCGTAATCCAGAGGTGATATCGGGCGTTCCATAGGGTAGTGTTATTGGTCCTCTGCTGTTCCTTATTTAAATAAACGATGTAGGGGAAAATCTAAGTAGCTCTCTTAGGTTGTTTGCAGATGACGCCGTCATTTACCGTCTAGTAAAATCATCCGAAGATCAAAACCAACTGCAGAACGATTTAAATAAGATATCAGTATGGTGCGAAAATTGTCAATTAACTCTAAATAATGAGAATTGTGAAGTCGTCCACATGAGTACGAAGAGAAATCCGTTAAACTTTGTTTACAAGATAGATCAATCAAACGTGAAGGCCCTAAACTCCAGAAAATATGTAGGAATTACTATTACTTCAGACTTAAACTGGAAAGAACACGCAGATAATGTCGTGGGAAAGGCGAACCAGAGACTGCGTGATGTGATAGAGATGTGATAGAGTGCCAGGCTATCAATCCAAAGGTCGCAGGTTCGATCCCCGCCAGGTCCTAGAATTCTTATCTGCCACTTTCCAATTCTTTCACCTCTGGCAGTGTTGCTCCTGTGAAAAATACCGACTAGCACCGTGGTTCGGAACCCACGTTAAACTGTAGGTCTCCCGATAACTGGCTGGTAAGTCAGTTCGAAGGTCGGAGGAAGGCAGCGGCATACCACCTCCAAACAGGACCATGCCTAGTAACGGACTGTGGTATAGACATGTGGCGTCTGTTGCGAAAGAACAGACGTCGCTTCTGATCCCGCAGTTGTTATTCTTTCATATTCACAGAATATATGACATCAACTGCGATTGGGCAGGGTGAAGCTGATAATTTGTATAATTTGTACCTGACGGGAGGCGTGCTTAGGTAGTCCTTGCAGGTGCTATGATCACTGTGTCCCCAGTGGAATCAGCGCGCTCGGTCAGGGGGCCGAACGCCCTCTGTAATAAAAAAGCTGAGCCAACCATTCACCGAACAACCACGAACAAACTAAACGAACGACCGCGACCCACCCAAAAAAAAAAATGAAAAAAAATTTTTTTTTAATGTGGTGTAGGGGTCAGCGCAACTGCCTAGAAAGCAGGAGACCCAGGTTCGAATCCCGTCTGGGTACACATTTTTAGCTTTGCCCAATCGCAGTTGATGTCATATATTCTATGAATATGAAAGCACCCTGGTGTTAAAACCAACCTTCAGACTGTTGAGTGCCTTACCTTTTTTATGAGCCCCCGCAGCCCACGACGGCTGTCCCGTCGCCTTGGGCCGCGGCCGTTCCTGTGCCGGCATGCCGCTGGCCATTGTCGGCGTTAATTTCTTTCCGCGCGATCAATAGCGGTGACCCGAAATCGGGCCGCCGCGGCGCGGCGTAGCGCGCCCGCCAGGCGCCTGGATGCTGCCGTCTCCAGACCCACATACGCCGACGCGCCGGTCACAGGCCTCCTGGCGCCTTGCCCCGCTGACAGACTCGTGCGTTCTGCCGCGTCTCTCTCTCCCCAAAAACTCCACCAACACTCTTACAGCTGCACTAACTTCGGGATACGCTGATGTGATCGACTGCTTATCTCCCATATATTGGGAACATTTCATCGCAGATAGGCAGAATATTAAAAAAGTATAGAGTAAGAGTCACCTTATGCCCTCCTCCTAAAATTTCATCGCTGTTGGGTTCTGTCAAAGACGATCTGGAGCTGCGTAAAGCAGGTGTTTACAGGATTCCGTGCGAGTGCAGCAAGTCATATATAGGGCAGACGACACGCATTGTGCAGGAGCGCATTTTGGAACACCAGCCTCATACTCGGCTACTCGAACCCATAAAATCCGCAATCGCCGAACATTGTATTTCCACAGGTCATTCGATGAACTACACCGAAACTAAAATTGTGGCCCACACAACAAACTTTTGGAGCTCAATTATTAATTAAGCTGTGGAAATAAGACTGTCTGACAGTGAGACTCTTATCAATCGAGACAGCGGTTTCCAAATAAATGCTGCATGGAATCTTGTAATTGAAAAACTTCGGTGTCGGCGTAGTTTCCTGCAACTGAATGACAATGATAATCGAACTGCTATCAAAGCAGCAAGCCTCCACCACGGAGGGCGCTCTGAGCAGCGTACGTAGTTGTAGTGAACGCGCACGCTAAGTACGCGCATGCGCAATGTCGACTGAATTGGGCATAAATACCACAGCTCAGTGCGTCTTCGCCAGTACTTCGGCGCTACTCACCGGAAGATGGCCAGAAGACTCTGCGCCGAAATATCGTGGCAGGAAGTTACTGACATCCGGCAGTTCGCCCGAGATTTTATGGAAATATTCGGGATACGCTGTTTCTTTTTATAAATTAGTGGGTTATTGTGAACTAGCTCTGTTCCGCAGTTTCATCTGCGTTGAACCCATATAGACACGCGCGTATTTTTATGACGTTAGGGAGAAAAATCACACTAGCGTGTTTTACGACCCGCTTTAGATTTGCCTGTACTTTTATGATTTTTTGCAAACATTTCGGACACACACACACACACACACACACACACACACACACACACACACACACACACAGTTTGTTTGTTAAGCTTATGGGACTTAACAACGGGGTCATCAGTCCCTAAACTTACAAACTACTTACGAACTAGGACGGCACAAATATCCATGCCCGAGGGGGGATTCGAACCCCCGACCGTAGTGGCCGTGCTGACCGTGACTGGAGCGCCTCAGTCACCTCGGCCACCGCGGCCGGCTTATATATATATATATATATATATATATATATATAATCTTTCACTAAGTGTGTTTGCCTCTGTAACTTATAAAATAATAGGTGACGGGAAATTTTATTGCGGTAGGTCAACACAAGAAATGTTACACTTTCTGCAGAGCTATGAACATAGTTTATTGTATCATTTTCCAAAGAGTTACACCACAAAGACATAATTTTTTAAATGGAACAATAGGTTTTTCTATGGTGTATTGGATTCGTTTAAACCAGCTGCGTCCAAATCAATTTAAACTACATTCCTATCACTGTTAGTTTGGGAGCTACAACCCTTCAAAGTTCCGCGGGCGGAGGCTGCGATAGCGTAGCTGACTGGCCGAGTGGCTATCCCCTGGGGCACGGCCCACTGTCTCATGACCCCCAGCCAGTCAGCTACGCTGTTGTAGCCTCCGCCCCCTAAACTTTGAAGCGTTGTAGCTCCCAAACTAACCGTGATAGGAATGTAGTTTAAATTTATTTGGACGCAGCTGGTTTCAACGAATCCAATGCACGATAGAAAAAACTATTGTTCCATTTATAAAATTATATCTTCGTGCTGTAACTCTTTGGAAAATGATACAATAAACGATGTTCATAGCTCCACAGAAAGTGTAACATTTCTTGTGTGGACATACCGCATTAAAATTTCCCGTCACCTATTGTTTTATAAGTTACAGAGGCAAACACACTTAGTGAAACACCCTGTATATATACTAGCTTAAACCCGCGACTTCGCTCGCGTGTTGGTTGATTATGATAGATAAGCTATCTTTCAGTAGAGCGCTACGAGACTGAATAGTAAGTAGTGTAGATCAAATCACACGTAAAAATGCACTCGTTTCGAAGAATCCAGTCACGAAATTCAACAATAATGATTGCAATAATATCACAGATCGATCACTTGATGTAATGCGCGAAACGTTAAATCGATGTTTATAAAGAGATGTATTAAAAGAAATTTCTTTTTTACTCATTTATTTATTCTTATATTTCCTTATGCTAATGCTTACCCTTACAGAGAAAGAGCCGAAGACAATGTAGCACGCATAGACCAAAGATATGGTCTGTGGCATCATGTTTCGCTGTATGTAACCTCCTTGCTATAGAGTCGCAAACGTCATCGCTGGCCTCCAGTCCGAACTATTTATAATTTGACAATTTTCAACCACCATATCTTCCACGCCGTTAAAGCTATCGGTATCGAACTGCTATGGTGTACAACGGGAGACTTCGGACAACAGTTACACACAGACCATTCGTTTGCGTTCTGTAGTTTTCGCTGCAGACCGAAATATTAACATATACAAACACGTAGAATTTTATAATACACCGATAACGTTCCATCCCAATGTACTCCACCCTTTTATCATTATCAACCCTCAAGCAACAATGTTACAAATAAAACCATTTTCAAAGCGTAAATATAATTTTCAAAGAGTAATTATTGTTCCGCATTTCGCGTTATATTCTTCAAATTACTAAATACAGTATCTATCAGATTGCTATAAAGCCGTACCTAAAACCTTCCTCAGGTATAAATTAGTAACTGTACAAATATTTAACTCTCTGCGTCTTGCCTTTCGGACATGATAAGCGTACACCGAACAGACACTCACATTAATATATATGTTGATTAAACATCAAATGCAATTTTCTTGAAGAAAATAAACATTTATTAAAAATTCCGCTAAAGAACGATAATTAAGATACTTCTAGCAATCAGCAAGACAACTGAACAACTGCACATCTAATTAAAAATAGTTCATGGAATCTTCAATTGTCACCTTCAAAGAGTAAGAACACACACACAAATAACAGTACATATATATAAAACATTGAATAAATAAATCGTATACTTTGACACTCTCCCGCAATGTTTTCATATATATTGTGAAGTAGACACCATACCAGCAAGTTCCTTCATCAATTTTAACTTTGTAAATGGTAGTCCTTTTGTCAAAATATCAGCTGCCTGTCTATTAGTTGGGATGTAACTCACATGGACCTTATTCTCTTTAACCAGTTGACGAATATAATGGTACCTTGTTTCTATATGTTTTGAACGTTCATAAAACCTTGAACCGTTAATGAATTTGATAGCACTTTGGTTATCTATTTGTAAAACAGGAACTGAAGTTTCATCAACGGCTCCAATTTCTTTTAGAAGTTGATCCAACCAGACAAGTAATTTACAGGCTTCACTTGCAGCCACATATTCTGCATCCATTGAAGAAAGAGCAACACACTTTTGTAATTTTCTCTTCCACACAACTGGCCCTCCATGGAACTTGAGTAGAATGCCACTTGTTGACCGCCTAGTCCCTCTGTCCCCACCATGATCTGCATCACTGTAAGCTTCAATATTACAGCTGTCATCTTTTATGAACTGAATACCATCTGTTATTGTTGACTTTAGATACCTAAGTATCCGTTTGAGCAATGCAAAATGTGCCTGTGTTGGTGAGTTTTGAACTCTTGATGCAACATTAACAGCATATGATAAATCCGGCCTTGTAGCTTGTGTTAAATACATCAAACTTCCAACCATTTCTCGATATAGCTTGGTATTATTAAAAGGCGGTTATTCACCTGGTGTCCATCCTGGTTCAATGGGTAAAGATAATGGTTTTGCATCCACCATACCACATTTCTCTAAAATTCTTTTCACATATGCTGATTGCTTTATTTGAATGCAGTTGTCAAACTTCTTGCTTTGTAAACCTAAGAAGTAATCAACCTTTTCCACAGTAATCTGAAAACGTTTACCCAACTGTTCTATAAACTTGGATGTTGCATCAGTGGAACCCATAGCCAGTCCATCATCAACATAAAACAATAGTACTAGGTTTTCACCATAGAACATACATGGATCTGAATGACACTCCCATAAATTACATTCAATAAGAAACTTTACAAGATATTCATACCAACATTTTGAAGCTTGCTTTAAACCACATAGACTCTTCAGTAGCCGGCCGCGGTGGCCGAGGTGACTGAGGCGCTCCAGTCACGATCAGCACGGCCACTACGGTCGGGGGTTCGAATCCCCCCTCGGGCATGGATATTTGTGCCGTCCTAGTTCGTAAGTAGTTCATAAGTAGTTTGTAAGTTTAGGGACTGATGACCCCGTAGTTAAGTCCCATAAGCTTAACAAACATTTGAACATTTTGAACTCTTCAGTAATTTGCATACGTCCTGTACCATCGTCAAAACCCTCTGGTTGATACATGTATATTTCTTCCTTCAAAATACCATTAAGAAATGCTGTCCTCACATCAAATTGCCTTATACACCAATCATGTTGAACTGCAACACTCAACAGGCATCTCATTGTCTCAAATCTTGCAACATGGCTAAAAGTGTCAACATAATCTATTCCAAAGCACTGAGTATCCTTTTGCCACCAGGCGAGCCTTGTACCTAACTACTTCATTATTTTCATTTAATTTTGTAGCAAAGACCCACTTATTTTCAATTAGCTTGTTTGGTTTCTCTTTGTACACTAGTTCCCATCTTTTATTTTGCTGCTGAGCATTTATTTCTTCCTTCATTGCTTTCTTCCATGCTTCAGAATTTTCTGATTGCATTGCTTCTTTATAGTTTCTTGGTGTTTCACAAAGCAACATCATTCTAGGTTTATGGTCTGAATCTTCACAGTAGCAAGAAGGTTTCTTCAAATTCCGTCGTTCACGTAAATTGTGGATTCCTTTCTCTTCATGTCTTGCCTCCAAGTTACTTTCAGCTTGTTCCTCAATGCCATTGAAATCGTTGCTAACCCTTTCATCACTTACTCCTGGGGCCTTGTTCCGACCTAGGTCAATAACCACCATAGTGCACATGTCTGGTTGGTTTATGGAGGTGCTCAACATTCGGCATTCGGTAATCAGTCACGTGATATCCCTCGTCCGAAACCTTGCCCGAAACTCTCTTTTGTATACGCCATCTTGCTTTGTGGATTTGATGATTTCATTAATATAATTCAATCGTTGCTAGGACACTGAATTACAATCTAATGTCTAGAAATGCCATTTTAGCGGATAACACCGGATTACTCTCGCAGCTGTTCCGCGTAGCGTAATGCGCAGCGAATTAATTTGTGCAGCACGAACGTCTTAGACGGTGGTTCGAAACTGGCCGGGCGCGGTGACTCAGAGTGACTGCTATAAACTCGAGCTGAACTGTGCGCCATTTTTTCCCCAAGCTGTAGGAGTTGACACGTTCCGAACGAGCTCATGCGTTACGTCGCGTTTCATTCAACTTGCTCACACTCGCAAACTACTCACTGTATCAACGTGGAATTTTCATGAATATCTTCGTTAAGAACTACACTACATTTTCTTTTTAGTTTTATTTAAGGCAATAATTTATAAACAGCCTGTACTGATAGTTTACGACCGTGCACTTTCTGACGACGTTTCGGATTTTCGACATGCGAGTAACTTTTTTTCTGTTGAAGTTAGGTGAACACATTAAGCGAATGAAATGTTCAAAATACATCAAATTTTCATACTCTCCAAACAGAAACTCTGTGAGAAGTGTATAACTTGAAATAATGTCAGTTAAATATGAAGCACTGGAATCCCTCCGCCCGTCTAGTAGTAACATGTCTTTCGTATTAGAGCTCCTAATAATTAGGCACATGTTGTTACTGCATAACATCCATACTTGAAGATACTGGTACTGACTTCTTTTAACCCATTAAATTTAATAGTTGCACACTACAAAAGTGCTGTTTCTCTATGTAATATGCAATTTCAATTTTTCAGTTATATGAAAAGGATATTAATATTTCAATACAGACCGCTTTATTATGTGAGGAAATGAGAACAATTCAGTTCGTTAGCTAGTGAAGAGATCCTTGCTATCTGTCATTTTCAAAAATTCTCACATAAAATCCTCATTACATCTAGTAGCTTCCGTTCTGTTACTGCTAGGATTTAAACTGAAGGAAATGTAACTCCTATTACGTTTTGGAAACTGAGTAGTAGCTCTGAAACACAATGTACAAGAAGCAAAGAAATAAACATTTTTGAGTGACGAAGGAATATCTGCACATCGAATAATAAATCACAAACTTTACTCTTTTTCATTTTACAACTATGTATTTCCTTGAATAACGCGACAGTTAATGAAGTTTTGCTTAGTAACCATGTGGCAAAATGCTCGCCACTTTGCATATTATCATTTGTTATAATATCATTTTGATACCTCTAACCGTGTATGAGATACGCAATGATTCATTCTGGCCTTATCGCCATCAGAAATGAGTGCGCTAAATAAAATAAAGTTTAGCGGTATAAGTGAAAGGTAAAAATCTCCTCCTAAGTCTAAAATAAAATTCAATCCATTAGGAATGTTTTTTACAGTCTCTTATTTCGAAGCCAATTTCTTATTAACTATGACTTAACGAAATGGGGAGCATTTCGTCACAATGGTGACATATAAAGTTTAAAGTAGCGGAAAAGTGAAATATTTCTACCAATTAGTTTTTGCGAAATCGTTTGTGACAGATGGCAGGGCATGCGCCACTACACCGTTAGTGCAGCGCGATTCCAACCATGTTGGGGAAAACATGGCGGACGATTCAGCCTGGGTATTTAGGAGCTCTAGCTCAGAGCGCTCCGTCAGATGACTGCCGGCGTGGTAGCTCAGCGTGCTCGATCAGCGTGTTCGACGACCTCTGTAACGAAACAAAGCGATCAAAATTAAACGAAATAAACCAACGTGTACAAAGGACCTATCAAACAAATGAAACGAGAGGAAAAGAAAGAAGGATCAACGCCATCTGTAATTAAAAAACTGAGCAAAATTCTCAACGAACAACGTAGAACGAACATGAACAAACGTCCGTAAAGCATCGATCTACCTGAAGAACAAAAAATATAAATAAATAACAAATAAATAAAAACCCGCCACTGGCATTTTTTCATCTTGTTTCCTAAGAGATTTTCGCACACACTTGTTAATTGAACTCAATTATATCCCGCCAGATTCAGAGTTGTTCAAAGGTAACAACGTTTTCTCTGGAAAGTGCGTTTGTTCTATTTTGTGAAAATATCATGAAATACATACCAACGAATTGCAAACAGACTTCTTTATCACATGTACACAAACTGGGGAGATACTTTTACAATGATTGTTGTAAATGTCGTAATGATAATAGTAACTTTGTGCATACATTAAGTACTAGAGCTTTGTGGATTTCGGTATTACCACACTTATTCCGTTTGTTATTTTAGCTGTAAAAGAAAACGTAGTCATGGTTTGATACAGAATATTCGCTCTTTATTTTAGCGCAGAACAAAGTAACATGAACAAAGTCATATCTAACTACAGATAAAGTAATACAATCTACGTTAAAAGCGTCCATGGCAACCATGCCAAAGATAAACTTTTTAGTAGAGGTATTCATTCTAATTAATTACTTTCAACGTATTCCATTAATAGTGAATAATTACTTAGGATAAAACAGTAATTTGTTGTAATGTATACACTTCCCTTCCGTTTCATTAAGGAACGGCAGTTGCCACAGAAATCTAGGACTTCATTTATATATGAAACTACCAGTATCTGGACGTCGTATTAGTGTGCACCTAGACATTGTAGGACCACTTCCACCGTCAGAAGGTTACAACTATTGTCTTACTGCCATTGACCGTTATACTCGTTGGCCGGAAGTGTTTCCTATCACCGAAATTACCGCTGAAACCGTTGCGACCACATTCTTCAGAGGATGGATTGCACGTTTTGGTGTACCGCTGCGAGTTACTACAGATCAAGGGAGACAATTTGAGTCTTATCTGTTCAAGGCACTCACCTGTCTGTTAGGTATAAAACGCATAAGGACAGCAGCTTACCACCAAGTGTCAAACGGCCTAATTGAAAGAATGTACAGACAGTTAAAGGCATCCCTGCGATGTCACGACACACAAAGATGGACTGAAACGCTGCCTATCGTCCTGCTTGGCCTCCGCACAGCTATTAAAGAAGACGTAGGAGCCTCATCTGCAGAACTTGTGTATGGCCAATCGGTTCGTCTACCTGGTGAGTTCTTTGGCAACATGCCAGATGATCACATTGAACCATCAGATTTTGTGTCCAAACTGCGCACTCATATCCGGAAATTACGACCTGTGGCGCCTAGGCAACAAGTAAGTCACCGTCCATTTGTATTCAACGAACTAAGAACATGTGATTCTGTTTTTGTGCGACACGATGCAGTGTGCAAACCACTTACGATGAAGAAGACCTTTACAATAGATATAATGGGTTCACCAATCACTGTCAGCATTGACAGGCTAAAACCAGCCTTCAGTACCTCTTTCAATGACAGAACCGTATCTTCAGACCCAACGGACATATCACCTGCTCCGCTTCCTACCAACACTCAACGACAATGGACGTCACGGGCCGCCGCACAGGATACCGCTGCATCCAGTTCAAGACCTGTTGTGACCCGTTCCGGACGACATGTCAAATTCAACCCTAAATATCTTTGATACTAAGGGGGGAGTGATGAAGTGTGATAATTTATCGAATTGCGATTACTCTGTGCATACATATCTCTGACTTGTGTGTTCATTTGTTATGTGTAATTATTCTTTTGTTGTTAATTAGTCTGTGCATATGTTACAGTTGAATGTAGTATGTCGTTAATAAATTGTGTTTAATCACACGACATTAGTATCCTCCCCGTTGTTGTGCCAACACTTCAGACAACCAGTGTTCAATTCGTTATTACGTGTTTCACGGCATGTTCACGAAATATAGCAAACGCACATTTTGGAGGTGCACTCTTACATTAGGACAACTCTAAACATTGCAGCTCTATTTAATTAATAAAAGTGCCGGGAATCATTTCAGGAGCCACGGTAAAAAAAAAAAAAAAATAAATAAATAAATAAATAAATAAATAAAATAAAATAAAAAAAAAAAAGGTTACCGGCGGGTTTCGAACTACCGACCACGTGCAACATAACGCGCTACCTACTACACCACGGCAAACAACTACGGCATTCTTCATTAATTCTCGTACTATTTCTGGCAGTTCCTATCAGCTAAAATGACATTTTAGACACTAGATTAAAATTTATCGTACTATGAACGACGTGTTTTTGTTAATTCTTCAGTGCACCACTGCTTTGAAATAACAAAACGTAAGTTATAATAAGAAAATCATCAAGCAAATCATGAAGCAAGATGGAGTATGCCAGAGAGGTTTGAGCAAGGAATGTCACGTGATATTTCCTAACGCCTGGTATATGTAAAATCAAGAGGCGGTGTCAAATCGCCTTTATTTTTGCAAATATCTCTGTAACGGTGCGAGTTACGAAAAACACAGAACAGAGGAAAGTTGTAGAGAATTTTGTCCTCTACAAATACGTTTACTGAATTTTCGTCTCAGATGAACGGTTAAGGCATTATTTGCAATTAAAATTCCCTGCTGTAAAAAGGTTATCACAAACGGCGCTAAATTTAGAAAATTTACACAGTTTACTGTGATTGAATCATTGTAATACATTTGTGTTCATAGGCATTTGAAAATGACGCCATAGTGCGCAGAAACTAATAGTGTGTTGGCAGTTAGATGGAAGAAAATAAAAAAGTTTCCTCTAAGTAACGACTGTGGCTTAGGAACATATTTTGTGTGTTTCCTATAGCAGTTATATGTGACAATAACTGTAATTATATATATATATATATATATATTGTGTGTATTCTAAAATTAGTCTCACAAAGCCCTTAAGGACACGTTCACCCTCCTCAGGCTTATGCCTTCCCTCCCTCCACCCCCCCACCCCGCCCAGAAAAAAATTCTGTATCCTTCCGGAAAAATTATCTTTCGTTTATTACTATATGTGTAATAGGAATACAAAGAGTCCTTTTATTGTTAAAATCAATACTTGATGTCAGCTATAACTAATAAAAACTGTTGCACGTTTTGTCAGAAACAGTCACATGACTCGGGGCACCAGTGTTGCCACATACTCTATCTCAATTTTCCCACAAGCATGCACAGAATTTCTCACAAGACGGCCATTATTGCCACACATACAGTATTTCTTTTTGAAATTATATAAAACAGTGGCGTATCCAGCGCGGAAGCCGTACCTCCCCCACCAGAGATGATTTTCCAAAAAAAAAAAAATAAAAAAAAAAAAATAAAAAAAAAAAAATAAAATAAAATGACAAAGAAATAAAATAAAACAAAATGACAAACGAAAGAAAATTTTGATGCGACTCTACAATACGATATTATGACTTCAGCCCCCTCCTCCCGAGCAAAATCCTGGATAGGCCCCTGTATAAAAATGAAATAGATCAATTAAAGACCAATATAAAATCAAATCTATACTACTGAACATATGTAAATGTAACTCACCAAATTTAATACAGGACGTCTGAAGTGTGAAGTTTCAGATGGGTGTTGGTGACCTGAAACGAACGGCATTCCCTTGGCTTGAGAGGCAGACCGTACGACGGCAACTGCACCGAGAGCTTCCTCACTCATTCGGTTCCTCTTCTTAGTCTTCACATCACTCACTATTGAAAAAATTCTTTCTGACTCTGCATTTGAATGTGTCAATGTTAGTACGAATTTTGCAAGTGCCACATTTCATCTACCTCCATTTTCATTAAACCACTTGTCTCTCGTTCACCAAAAAAATGGGGCAACAGTCGCCACTGTACAGATACATTGTTTTCGTTGACATATTTGCTGAAATGTTTCGATAAATGTCGTAGTTCGGTGAGTGCAGACCTATTCTTTCCAAGTGCCACAACAGGGGACAAATGTTTATTTCTTTGTACATTGGATCCCTAATTGGCAAGCGTTTCTAAATTTCTTCAATGACAACGACATAAAATTTCAAACAACTCTTTCTAATTTCATCAACGCCAGAGGCAACGTTTCACACTCGGGCCCTAAATACACTTCACTTAACGGAAGGAATTTCGAGGACAACATGGATTAACATGGATTAAGTACTTCAATTTCCTGCAGTGCTCTAACTGACAAAAAGTTCTGGTCAATTTCTTTTCGGAATTTTCTGATAGGGAATGAATAAGAATCTTTCGACTCTGGAAGAGAGCACTGAAACTATTGAAAAACTGCAGAACATATTTCAAAAACAAGAGGTAGGCTTTGGTGTAAATTATTTAGTTCGCTCAAGATAAAATCAGCACTATTTAGTCTGTCTTCCGATGCAGCTACATCGAAAAAGGACTGTAATGCAGACCAATTATCAATTACATGGCATACGCACTGGTGCATTACTAGCCATCTTGTAGTCGCTGGTTTCAGTATCTTGCTTTTTTCATGTCCATAAACTTTTGTATGTCAACCAACTGGGTACAACGCTTAGAACTATGAGACAAGTAAGAAGATATATTTCCTAAAAGGTCTTCTGGTGCACAACACTGAAAAGGGCGTTGTTTTGATATCTGCAAGAATTTCATCCGTTTCTACTTTGGCAACAATTTCTTTTATGTTGTTGGTGCATTTTGACCTTTTCATTTGAATGTTCCGGGTAATTTTAGAATCAGAAAATACATCTTTCACTAAAGGGACTAAATGGTCAACAACCTGGAATGCAACATTATGTTCTGAAAAAAAGGTTGCCAGTTTAATCTCTACTTCTTTGACAGCTCTGTTACCTACACTTTCACTTGCTTCTGTTCTAGATACGTATCCACTTATGGATGGAGTGGACATGAAAGTTTTGACTAACTTGATATGTTTTTGACTAACATGTTTCTGTAGTTCACTTTTCCCACGTAATATTTCAACGTTACATGCAGCACATCTGCATTTGATTTCATTACCTGGAATTTGTTTTAACCATCCTTTAAAAGTAACGTCTTCCAGCCACTGCTCCTGAAATCTTTTCTTTCTCGAAATTTTCTCACAGTCTTCTCACATTAATTTACCATGAAGTCTTCTTTTCTTTTCAGAATTACTTTGTTTTCCACTCATTTTACACACGTAGGCCTATCAGATGTACAATCTAGACCGAAATGTTAATATAGGTAGTTTCACTGCAACAGAGAAACGCAACTACACTGCATGGGAAACGACACAATAAAAATGCTCTTTCGCAGGGTGAGGGTAGGTTCTATAAACAGGGGAATCCCTGGCAGGGAATTGTCACATTCTATGAACGGGGAAATACCCGGCAGTCAGCTCACTGGCAGAAGTTAAGGAATAAGGTTGCATTTGTTTCTAACGTAGTTAAATGGTGATCTTTTCTTATATGGCTTATCATATCAAAAATTCCCACATTTTCTGCAATTATTCCTTGTTTTTCCCTTTTTCCCACAAGACCAAATTTTCGCTTGTTTTTCCCTCGTCTGTGGGAAATTTCCCTCAATCTGGCATCACTGCGGGGCACAAACGTTACATGTTAGTTTCAAACCACAGCACTGCAGAAATAGTGACACGAGCAGTTTATGTTATCTTTGGCCCATGCCTGGAGGGATGCGTTTGTCTTTTGATTTTCTATTGGATCGTCCATGTGTGTTGACTTGCTTTTAAGTTCTTTGGCTCGCATTTTGAGTTGTGTTCATGTTTCTGTCAAAATGGCGTCAGATAGGATCTGTGTCTGTTATTCTGACTGTATTGTGTCTTTTATGAATATTATTTTAGTTCAAGTAGCGAAGATCAGTTTATCTTGTGTTTGTGTGAGTGTGTGTGCACGCATGTGAAAGAGAGAGTAATGGGGTCAATATATTCTGATTCTCTGTAAGTGTGTGTAGGGGGTTGTTGTTTTTTAATTACTTTTTATTGCCACAGCTACAACACCTGCCAGTCGAGAATGTACAGATAGCGTCAGTGTTACAAGGTTAAGTTTATACCAACATACAAGAGAAAAATCAACAAAGTATGTACAATTAAGAAAAAGGCAAGTGAAAAGCAATTTTAACAAGTAAATGTTCACTTGATTAACTTAATGGTACATTGTTCGACAGCCCAGCTTGCGGTTTCGCTGTCAAAGAATTCACTCACATTGTATAATTGTTTTTGGCGTAGATATTGTGAAATCTTCCTTTGAAATTTGCTCAATTCCAAGGACTGGAGTTCATTGCTTAGGTGGTTGAACAGTCACTGCTGGAAAACTGTCTCTCATCCTGGAGAGTCGACATCTTGGAATATCTATGTTTCCCTTATCCCTGTATCAGAATTGTGGACGTCACTCCTGTTTGGGAATGTTTCCTGATTTTTCTTTAATACATCAAGCAAGAGGAGACGTATTGACTGAATATGGTCATCACTACTAGACGTATCAAGATCGGTTTGCAGTGTTCATGCCTTCTGCTAGATATTATTATAATTGCCATAACTGCCATAGGGCTATGAAACAGCGAATAGTAAGTTAGGCTATTAGCATGTATTGATCTGTTATCACATGTTTCAGTTTCCTTGGGATATGTATGACCCTTGCTTGATACGCCTTCCACATCGCTGGCAACGAGTTCTACACAACACTGGGACTGCTTTGAAGGATAGTAACAGGTGCAAACACGTGACACTTTTGCATCGGTTGTGACCAACCCTCGTAGTTTTCAGGCCTTCCGTTAATTCATTGTTAACCCAGTGTATTTATTATAAAATAATCTTTGTCTTATTCAGATGAGAACTGACGATCAACAAGGAATCGCGTAATTTCAATATAAAATAAATTTCAGTTGTCTTTGGCATATGTCATTGCATTTCGGAACCCCAGTATTCAGGCACGCTCCTGGCTGTTTGTTGTACGGTGCAATTACTACCTCCTGTGGCGACGACCCTCCAAGCAAGAAAACCACTGGTCTAGACAAAGGAGGGCACTTGCTGCAGTGGCCGAAACGTCGAGCAGATTCTTAAAGAATGGCAATTCGACCTCGCACGCAGAATAGTTTTATTGATTTCCTATATTCTGTATTTATTCCAATCTTCCACTTGTCCTTCCTCTTTTAGCGAATTACGAAATGAGCCAGAAAAGCGAATAAATAATTTCACGGTAGTTTGGGAATCTCTCATCTCTGTCCATTTCCAGAGGCGTAGCGAGGGGGATGTGACACTTTGCCATTCGCAGACGACAGCCAATCTCCAAGACAAACATTTTGCAGAAAAGATTGTAACCTAAGCCTTTTAACAGTATTTATCTCTAGAAACAACAATAGTGAGATGATTATCATATCAAGAGCAAAAGAGAGAGGAACAACTGGAGTAACAATCCGTGGGGAATGATTGAGGAGAGTGGAGAGTTTTTAAAGTACCTAGGAAACCTGATACAGGAAGATGGAAAAAATGACAGAGAAACAAACGAGCGACGGAGAAAAAAAGCAGAAGCAATTCGGAAGAGTGTCAGAAGCCTGATATGGAACTGGGATGTACCCCTAAGAAGTAAAAAAGTTATATACCGATCATACTATGTCCCGATCCTGACATATGCATCTGAAACCTGGGTTATGAAAGGAAGAGAGAAAAGCAAATTACAAACTAGTGAGATGAAATTCTTGAGGAACAGTATTGGAGTGACAAAGATAGACAAGTTAAGAAATGAGAGGATCAGAGAGTTAATGAAGGTGGAACCAGTACAAGAGGAGAAAGAGAAATCAAGGCTGAAATGGTATGGGCATATTGCCGCGAGAGACCCCGTACACCAACTGCCGGCGTGGCGTAGGGGATAGCGTCGTGGACTGCGGTGCAGAAGGTCACCGGTTCAATCCCGCCACCCCGGCAAAAATTTATTTCTTTGTAATTAACAGTTCCAGAATGTTTTACATCTTTCTTATGTTCACTTGTAAATTCTACTTGTTTCTTATGTTAACTGTTCTTCTAATTTCTGGTAAATTCTGTCTGTGTATAAATAGCAGAGCAGTCTGCCCGAGAGGCAGTCAGTGCTGCGTGTATGTTGACTTCGTAATAAACGTGCTTTGTGTATAAGTGCTGTGTCCAATTGACTTCGAAGTCAAGCTTGCTCCCATTTCAACGCGACAATATTAAGCGAATGGAGGAGAGGAGGATACCAGGAGGATGCACGAGATGAAACTGGAAGGAAAGAGACCAAGAGGAAGACGGAGAGACAGATGGCTGAAAGGAGTGGAGGAAGGTGTAAAGAAGAAAGGAGAAGACTGGACCAAGGTGAAGACGGAGAGATGGTGGGGAGACAGAAGACGATGGAGAGGCTTATGTTCGAAGCAGACCCGGCCAGAGGCTGGAAACTGTCCAAGATGATGATGATCTCTAGAAACAGTGCAGCTTTTCTTTTCGTATAGATATATTTAAACATATATATTTGGCTTTTTCCTTTCCTTGATATGGTGAATAAGTTATGTTTCAATACACCCCCACTTAACGAAATCTTCCGTATCACCACTTTCAGTCATCTGAGAAAAACTAGTACTTGACACATTATACAAATGAAAGAGTAACGACGAAGCACTTTAGAGCGTTGCAAAACAACCATGGATATGGCACGTAGCATGTAGATTTGAAACAAATACTGGTGTTGTTTTCTTCGTAGAGACTTTGCCAGTGACCAAACATGTACCGCAAGTTATCGCATACGCATACTTGTCGCAACTGCTAGTCTGTTATCGCCTTATTTGTAAGTCTCAACCGTATGATAACAGCTCCTGTGCAGTTGTTCAAATACTGTGATACAAAAGGAAATATACGACACGGAGAATATCATATAGTCCTATTTCTTGTGTCTTGACGATTTAGAGCAGCTACGCCGCGGTGGAGTAGCCGAGCGGTCTAAGGCGCCTCGCTGCGGAGCGCGCGGTTGCTCGCCGTCGGTAGTTCGAGTTCTCCTTGGGGCGTGTGTGTGTGTGTGTGTGTGTGTGTGTGTGTGTGTGTGTGTGTGTGTGTGTTGTCCTTAGTTTAGTTTACCGTAGTTTAAGTAGTTTGTAAGCTACGGACTGATGACCACGCAGTGTGGTCCGATAGATTTACAAACATTTGAACATTTGAAGAGCAGCTACGCAGTAACGTTTTATTCTGCGTGTCTTATTTAAGCGCGCTAAGTAATTGGAACCGTTTGAATTCGTACTGCATAAAACGGTGCCATGCTAATATGACAGTGAGCAAAGTTGCACGATGCCCGCCAACCGAAAACGTGTCGATCGTTGATTCGTAGACACAGGAAAAAAAAAATTATATATTTATTGTTCAAATAAAGTTGAATATTTAATATTATTGGCAAAAATATACAGTAGTAATGGAACTGAAAGTAGTACTATAGAAAGGGAAGAGAAAATAAGTGGAGATGCAAAATGATAATACGACAACACACAGAACCAAAAACATTTAGGAGTTCTTTGAACAACGTCAGTTCCATTCCAGTTAACCTCTAATACTTTATTTTCTTAATTTGTTAGTGACTACAAGTGGAGATAATCCTTTTCTCGCGGTGATTTAGGAAAAAAAATTGAAAATATTTTGCACAGTGCAGTGGTTGAAAGAAGAAACATTCGAAAGCTCCATCGAGTATTCTCATATCTGGAATCTAGCAGGTAAGTTTTTGTTTTGTCATAGGGATACTAGGTTTGAAAAACATATTTATCATGTGGTGAGACGTGTGACAAGAGGGGTGTTCAAATAAAAAGCTACGAAACGGCACTGTGGGTATAATTCAAGTTCCTTTTGTGTGAAACAATTTCTTAATGTCGAATACAGCATTAATAGTGTGCTGCTTGACAGAGTCGCGTCTATTGAATACCTAGGCGTAACGCCCCACAGCGATTAGAATAGTCGTGGGGAAGATAAATGGTCGACTTCGCTTCATTGGGAGAATTTTGGGAAGATGTAATTTATCTCCAAAGGTACGCTTGTACGACCACGGTTTGAGTATTGCTCAAGTGTTTGGACCCGCAGCAGATCGGTTTAAAGGGAGTTCAGAGGAGGGCGGCTAGTGATTGGAAAAAAGCGCACGTGACTCCCGTTTATAAGAAAGAGAACTGACCCACACAATTACAGGCCAATATTGTTGACATCAATTTCATGTAGAATTTTGGAGCATTCTCAGTTCGAATATAGTAAATTTCCTTGAAACGGAAAAGTTTATTTCTATGAATCAGCACGGGTTTAGGAAACATCGTTCACGTGAAACTCAGATTGCCCTTTTCTCACATGACATCTTGCGAGCCATGGATGAAGGGCAACAGGCGGACTGTATTTTTCTAGACTTCAAAAAGACGTTCGACACGGTGCCACACTGCAGACTGCTAACTAAGATACGAGCTTATGGAATAGGTTCACAGATTTGTGACTGGCTGGAAGACTTCCTAAGTAATAGAACGCAGTACGTTGTTCTCGACGGCGAGTCTTCATCAGAGACGAGTGTATCGTCAGGCGTGCCCCAGGGGAGTGTGATAGGGCCGCTATTATTTTCTATCTATGTAAATGATCTGATGGACAGAGTAAGTTGTAATTTGCGGCTGTTTGCTGATGATGCTGTGGTGTATGGGAGGGTGTCATCTGTAACTGACTGTAATAGCATACAGGTTGACTTAGACAAAATTTCTAGTTGGTGCGAAGAATGGCAGCTAGCTTTCAATGTAGAAAAATGTAAGGTTATGCGCATGAGTAGAAAAAACAATCCTATAATGTTCGAATACAGCATTAGTAGTGAGCTTCTTGATGCTGTCGCGTCGTTCAAATATCTAGGCGTAACATTGCAGAGCGATATGAAACGGAACGAACATGTAAGGACAGTTGTGAGTATGGCAGACAGCCGAATTCGGTTTATTGGGAGAATTTTGGGAAGATGTACTTCATCTGTAAAGGAGACCGTGTATAAAACGCTTGTACGACCACGTCTTGAGTATTGCTCAAGTGTTTGGGACCCGCAGCAGATCAGTTTAAAGGAAGATATAGAAGCAGTTCAGAGGCGAGCGGCTAGGTTTGTTACTGGTAGGTTCGACAAATGCGTGAGTGTCGCGGAAATGCTCCGGCAACTCAATTGGGGATCGCTGGAGGAAAAACTACGTTCTTTTCGTGAATTTCTGTTGAGGAAATTTAGAGGGCCGGAATTTGAAGCTGAGTGTAGTACGATCTTGATGCCGCCTACTTATATTTCGCGTAGTGATCACAAAGATAAATTATCGCTCGTACGGAGGAATATAGACATTCTTATTTTCCTCGTTCTATTTGGGAGTGGAATAGGAAAGGAAATGCCTAGCAGTGGTACAGTGTACCCTCCGCCACGCACCTTACGGTGGATTGTGGAGTATGTAAGTCGATGTACATGTAGGTTTGTAAGTGATAGTTTCGATCAATGCGCGAGTGTTACTGAAATACTTCGGGAACTCAACTGGGAGTCGCTGGAGGGAAGGCGACGTTCTTTTCGAGAAGCACTGTTGAAGAAATTTAGAGGGCCGGAATTTGAGGCGGACTAAAGAATGATTCTACTGCCGCCACCCTACATTTCGCGTAAAGACCACAAGGATAAGATAAGAGAGATTAGGACGCATAGAAGTATTCATTTTTCCCTTGTTCTGTATGGGAGTGGAACACGAAATCAAGTAACTAGTAGTGATACTGAGTACCCTCCGCCACGCACCTTTTGGTGGATTGCGGATGATGTGTGTAGATGTAGATATAGAAGTCTTAATTCAAAAGTAACCAGAAGACTGAGCACAACTATCCCACTGTTTAACGAACCGAACGATTACCTGTTGCCAGAATTATTGTGGCTGTGCGCTCTACCGTGTCATTCAGTTCGTCGTCCGAGATGAGGTGCTACCCTTTTATATGTTTCTTAGTGGACCAAACAGATGGAAGGCACAGGACGACATGTCGGGCGGATCCTCAATCTGCTTTTACTCCAACTTGGCCAGTACAGTTTGTGTGACCCTGGAGAGAATCACTCCCTCCGTGAACAGCCAACACCACCTAGAGACAAGGCCTCACAACAGCCTGTGTTACGTCATACTGACCAGTCCGCGGCAACACCGTCTAGATACAAGGCCTCACAACCAGTCCTTGTCATGTTGTACCTATAGGCTGCCTTCGCAAGCTCACTGACTGGCCGCTGGGGCACAGCCCACTGCCTTGTAGCTTTAGCCAGTGAGCTTGCAAGGGCAGCCTATAAGTATGACGTGACACGAACTTGTTGTGAGGCCTAGTATCTAGACGGTGGTGCCCGCGGCCGGCAGCTTACTGGCTGTCCGCTACGAGGCAGTGGGCGTGCCCCAGCGGCCAACTATTCAGCTGGCGGCCGCGGCCTGGTCAGTATCACCACAGTCTGGTATCACGTAGCACAGGCTATTGTGAGGCCTTGTCTCTATGTGGTGTTGGAACAGCCCATGCCGTTTGCTCTTAATGGACGTCACTGGTAACGGTTTTTCCGTGCTCGAGGAATTCGATATCGGACCTCAGAAGTCCAAAAAGACCGAGCATCACCTTGCCTGCTAAGGGCATAGTCTTGAACTTATTAGAACCAGGTGAAACTTCATTCGTATCCCCAGATGTCGCACTACGTTATCCCAAATGGCATATTCAAATTTCAACCGGTTTGATTGTTCAGATGTTTCGTACCTTTTTCATTTGAACTCCACATGTAATTATCTTTCTAAATGAATTACAAGATTTTTAAAAAGAACTTCTTTTTAAAAAGAACGTCGACACAAAAGACGAATGCGCTGCAAAGGACATGATAACACATCACAAATAAAATTACGCAAAATAAAAACGTTGCACGCCGGCCGCGGTGGCCGAGGAGACTAAGGCGCTCCAGTCACGGTCTGCACGGCCACTACGGTCGGGGGTTCGAATCCCCCCTCGGGCATGGATATTTGTGCCGTCCTAGTTCGTAAGTAGTTCATAAGTAGTTTGTAAGTTTAAGATTTACAACAATTTGACAAAAAAACGTTGCACGTTCATGCTTGGCGACAGCTACTTTGCTGACATTGGTAACTGCATGTACTCGTAAGTGGCACAATGGGTCCGACGTTCGGTTTCGTCACTTATCATATTTGTTCGGAATACTTCACGTCAACTGTTCTGTCTTTTTCATTGCGCGCCAACATCATCGACTTTGCAGAAGTGCCGAAACTGCGTTGTATAGCTAAAAGTTGCAGTTCTTGTTGGTAGCGCCGATTATGTCAAGATTTCACTTCACACGTCTCCATCCACCGCAATTCCAAACTCGTAATGTAGATTTTTGCTCATCATTTTCATCAAATATTTTTAAAGTCTGTCGATGTTAAGGAACAGCACACTAGTTGCTCTTTCTTCACATCGGATATCATTTCATTAAGAGTTTCAAGTGTGTAGATCACATGTACCAAAACAGAATAACGAGGCTGCCTCATACCACCATGACCAACGAGACTTGCAATCGTGAACGACAAGACAGTACAAAAGGATAAAATGTTTGGCTGTAACGTCCCGTGGACTACGAGGTAATTAGAAATTATCAGCTCCGCTAGACCGCCGACAGTTTGCACATTGGTCACATCCTTTTCAATTTATAAAAACGGCTAATCGCTTTAACTGACTTGCGCAAACCACTAAAAGCGAGATATAGATGAGCAGACGGAGCTCTGAACTGATATCCTGTCTTTTCTATTCTGGTGTGACTAATTTATTTAGAAAGTTTCTTGTCTATGTTAGGTGCTCATAGATGCAAATAATCTTTTACTTTATATAGGAAGTGGTGCCCTGTGTGTGTTTGTATCGCATACAAATCTAGTTTGTTCCAATCTTGATGAATTTTTCCTCACATTACCTTCAAACCAAGAGGAAGGCCGTCGTGAGTGTAAGAACTATGTGCAACAGATAGTTCAGGTGATATGACATCATAGACAATGGAATGGGCAAAGAAACTGCTGCATCACACGACAATGTTGCACATTTTCTACTAAACCATATATACTGTTTCTACATTTCAACTAAATTCGTTCTAATTCAAAGATTTGTAAACCTGCTATGGACATCAGTCCCTAGACTTACAAACTACTTAAATTAAATTACACTAAGGACATGCCCGAGGGAGGACTCGAACCTCCGGCGGGAATGGCCGATCAGTCCATAGCATGACGCCATAGGTCACGCGACCATTCCGCGCGGCTAACCAGATTTTGTGCACATATTCCTTGGCATGAGCTTACATTTGCTATAGGGATAAGAACCACCTATGACACACACTTCAGGAGATATAAAGCTAAAAATAATGTTCAAATGTTTGTAGAGCTTATGGGATTTAACTACAGGGTCATCAGTCCCTAAACTTACAAACTACTTATGAAATAGCTTAAACTACAGACGGCACAAAAATCCATGCCCGAGGGGTATTCGAACCCCCGACTGGGAACGGCCTCGCCGGCCGCGGTGGCCGCGGGGACTGAGGCGCTCCAGCGACGGTCTGCACGGCCACTACGGTCGGGGGTTCGAATCCCCCCTCGGGCATGGATATTTGTGCCGTCATTAGTATAAGGTAGTTCGTAAGTAGTTTGTAAGTTTAGGGACTGATGACCCCGTAGTTGAGTCCCATAAGCTTAACAAACATTTGAACATTTTTTTTGGAACGGCCTCGCGCATCGTAGCATAGCGCCTAAATGCGCTCAGCCGCTCCGCCGCGGCAGGATATGAAGCGTATCGTGCTTGGCGGAGGGTACTTTCCTTACGAACCTTGCCAAAATTTAGTTTTATTTCGATCTTGATGAACTTTTACACACTGAACGTTGAAATTAAGACGAAGGCTACTGTCTACATATAATTTCGAGTGATGCATGGAGGAGGGTATTTTACATACGGTCTTCGACAAAGTCTCCGATCTTGATAAAATTTTGCACACGCGATGTTCAAAACAAGAGGAAAATCACTGTCTATGTAAAATTTTGTATGGTGCACAGAGGAGTGTACTTTACCAATGAACCAACAAAGTCTACGGTTTTATTCCGATCTTGTTGTAATTTTGCACACTTAGCCTTTAATAGAAGAGGAACATCACAGTGTACCTAAGATTTCATACGGTGCATGGTTGAGAGAACAGACCACAAAGCGATATCAGTTGATACCAGGACGGAATAACAGGGAGAAAAGAAGTTCGCATAAGGCAATTACTGCTTACAGGAAATTTATTAAATAATTTAAACCACAATTGATTTAACTTCGGGAAGCACAAATTAATCCCTTATGGATTTGAACATCAAAACAAGTTATCAAAGGGGTCGTAAGCTTATTAATAATTAGTTACCCCAACACATGTTTGACTTATCTTTGCCACAATGGAATACATATAAAATACACTTAATAAAAGGGGATTTAACACCAAGACATTGCTTAAAAATCTCTTTACCAAATAATTACGTCTAGAGTGCCTCTAGGGCAAGATTGCCAAAATATTGATTTCCTTTAAAAAAGACTAAATTACAACAAGGATTTAAATAGATTTCACGCATGTCTACATGCCACGAATTACAAGGTTGCCATAACACATATTTAATGAAAGTTTCTGCAGAATCATCAGGGACGATAAGCCACACTCAACAAAACTTTAAAAGACTTCAAATGGGGCGTGATAATATATCACAGTAAGTAAAGTATCTTCCCTTTTAAAATATCCACAGCTGAACAACGGTCGGTTCGGGACCAAAATGACTGAGGGGAAACTATACTGAACAATAAGTCTTCAAAAGAAATTACAATTCAATTCAGGCCGCAGGGCCAGGCGACACTAAAATGGTCTTCTTCACTAACGGTGCTTATAAATACTGAATAATAAATGGCAGAGATATATTGCTTCTCGAGCATACCCCTGGAACGGATAATCCGTAAGGGGACCTTGTGTACTTAAGAGCGAATGACAAGTGAGACAGACAGCCATACATAACTAGATGGAAGTAATTAAGGAGGCGGATGGTAGCCAGATCCTGACAGACGTCAAACTATCAAAATGCTCGTTTTTAAGTTTGACAACATAAATACAATCGTTACCATGACCATCGTCTGAAGCTATTGAAGATAACCTACGGATGCACCGGTAAATAATGAAGTGTCATCCAGTCTAACACACTTCCACAAACAAGGCACCAGACGCTCAGTGTTGACAGAAGCACAAAACTTTCCACACGAATTACTTCCATGGAGACACTTAACTTGGCAGACGTCCCATGAATGGTGCGAAATAGTTGGGCTAGGAATCCGTTCTCATGATGTCCGAACGACACGTTGCAGGCGTGGCGTGGTTGCCTCAGACAGACGCCACAGCAAAACGGTCCGACCCCGACGCCGGCCCAAACAACAACAAACAACAACAACCCGCGTCGCTCGGCCGGAAGAGACACGGAACACATGACCAGAGAACTACATGCGCATCTCTTGGTACGCCCCCCTCGGAGGAGCAGAGGAAGAACTAAACTGGCGACAGTGAGCAAGCGAATAAGACGAGCCGACACGGGTCAAGAACCTTGCAGAATTTTTCACTGATGGAGTAGGCAACAGAAATTGGAGGAGGTGCGACAAAGAGACGAGGAGGTGATTGGCAGAGAAAGGGGAAAGTGTTGATGGATAGAGAGAGAGAGAGAGAGAGAGAGAGAGAGAGAGAGAGAGAGAGAGAGAGAGAGGTACGAGGAGATTGACTGAGAGAAGGGAGATAAGACGCACAGAAAGAGAGAGAGAGGAGAGAGGGAGAGAGAGGATAAGAAGGTGAAGAGAGAGAAAACGGGGGATGAACAGAGAGAGGAGGAAAAAGAGTGGTGTTGCATTGTCCTGCTGGAACTATCCAGCTCCATCAGAATGCACAATGGGCATGAATTGGTGCAGGTGATAGATCAGGATGCGTATGTACGTGTCACCTGTCAGTCGTATCTAGACGTATCAGGGGTCTCAATTGCTCCAACAGTAGACGCCCCACACCATTACAGAGCCTCCGCCAGCTTGAACAGCCTGTTTCTGACATGCAGGGCAAATGTTCCAATGTTTGTAGAACTTATGGGACTTAACTACGGGGTCATCAGTCCCTAAGCTTACAAACTACTTATGGACTACCTATGACTAAGGACGGCACAAATATCCATGCCCGAGGGGGGATTCGAACCCCCGACCGTAGTGGCCGTGCATACCGTGACTGAAGCGCCTCAGTCCCCTCGGCCACCGCGGCCGGCGCACATGCAGGGCCCCTGGATTCATGTGGTATCTCCATACCCGTACACGTCAATCTGCTCAATACAACTGGAAACGAGACTTGTCAGAAAAGACATGTTTCTAGTCGTCAACAGTCAAGTGTTGACCGGCTCACACGAGATGTAAAGATTTGGATTAAAAGTAGCCTGTTATTAAAATAAGCTAGATCTCGGGCAGCTGAGATCAGCAAATGAAAGTTAAAACGCTCACTGCTGCTCTAAATTACTTTATGAGTGGCCACAGTACATGCCCAATGGAAATTTATCTGACTTCTCACTCCTTAAGGGAGCAGCCTACGTTTTAACAAACACAAAATCAACGTTAAAAATAAATGAATATTTAATTAAACATTGGACGGGGAGCATGAAATCATAAAGCAGAGGTTTGATACTTGAAAATCATAACATATTCAGTTAAATAACAAGCAAATAAATGTGGGGAGACCAAATTAAGCACACACCTTGTACAAAAGTGAATTAAATCATATATTACTGCCCGTATTAGAAATGTTTCTGCCCTTTATGAATATGGAGATAACGTCACAACAGGTAACATGTTTCAAGTCATCAACAGTCAAGTGTTGACCGGCTCAGACGAGATGTAAAGCATTGTGTTGAAAGTAGCCTGTTATTAAAATGAGCAAGATTTCGGGCATTTTAGATCCGCAAATGAAAGTTGAAACGCTCTCTGCTGCTCTAAATTACTTTACGAGTGGCCACAGTACATGCACAACGGAAATTTATCTAACTGCTCACTCCTTAAGGGAGCAGCCTACGTTTTAACAAACACAAAATCAACGTTAAAAAATAAATGAATATTTAATTAAACATTGGACGGGGAGCATGAAATCATAAAGCAGAAGTTTGATACTTGAAAATCAATCTATTCAGTAAAATAACAAGCAGATAAATCTGGGAAGACCAAATTAAGCACACACCTTGTACAAAAGTGAATTAAATCATATAATTACTTTCAGTATTAAAATTGTAACGTGGGAGGAAATTTTCAGATACACAATGGGTAGCTGAAAGCATGTTCATTCATTCACAGACATGTGCATAAAGCAAGGCGGTACATTACAATCATGGAACACATGAAAGCAGCAGCAAAACGAAGTGTCGGCAGCATCTTGACAATATGGCGGGTGTCTTGATCACAAATTTAATTATACTGCCCACTAAACGAAATCGTGTGGGGAGGCAGCAGCTCACTATTTTTAAGTACCACATGGTGTGCAACCATGCTGAATTTCATAACATTTACAAATAGAAATTAATCTAGAGTAAGCGAGTAAAGCACATGCGAGAATCCGTATAGAAGAAAGCTAGTATTAATAAAACTATGGATGAAGGCCAAAGTAACGACCATTATGAAAGCACGTGGTGTAATCGGTCATACAAGACAAGATGGAATGAAATCAGAAAATCTGAGAAATATTTAGCATACTCGCAGATACAGAAACAACGTGAAACATTAGTTAAAAACACGAAGGAAATTCAAACATACAAGGGTTACACAAGGCCTGAAGGCCACACACGTGTATTCTAACTTGAGCATAACCGGACATACAGTCAACAATGGAATGAAAATGCAAATAATAAATTTACATCAACTTTACTCAAGCTCTGTAAATGAAGAAACACTTCACCTCACATAGTGGAAGAATTACTCAAGAAGAACTACCACTGAAAAACCAAGACTCCCTGTTCACAAAGAAAGTAGTCCAAACAGCATGTCTTACCCTCAGCATGATTCAGCAGAGCACTTACTTCCACAGTCGTCAGAGCCAGAATGAAGAGTGAAGAGTAAAGCTCTAAGGCCTCGAAAAACCCTGCTCCCGCCATACACCAGATGCAGACCACGCTAACAGCGACGTAGAGTGCGTTCAGAGACTAGTGATTACCAACCCTTGCTATCTGGCCAAGACAATTCCTTCTACTACGGCTCCCAGAGAGGTCTTCCGTCACCTCTTTTGTCCAAGATTAGGTTAGTACGACACTAAGAACACGGCCACCTCGCCACCTTGCCTAGTAAGCTTGTCTCTGACCAGCCAGCAACGCCAGCGCAGACAACAAACGAAGCCATGCGTTCTTAACTACAGCAAAACGAGGCCTAAAGCGGGAGGCGGCGACTGTAAACCATTGTGCGGCAGTCAGTCAATATTAACAGCACACATTCACATTCCCATGAACACACAACTTAAATAACATGGGTGGAAACATATATAAATGTGGGGCAAACATATATAAACCTGGGGCATTGGTCATCAATAAAAAGGATAAAATAATTAACGCACAGATAGATAACATTAATAGTGCAGAAACACTTTAGGTTAAAGAATAAATCAAAATGGAACACTACCACACATTCCGTGGACGTGTTTCAGTGTCGTGCAGATGGCAAGAGTACATGAGTAGGCCTTCAGCTTCGAAAGCCAATATTGATGATGTTTTGTTGAATGGTTCGCACGCTGATACTTGGTGACGCTCCAGCAATGAAGCCCACAACAATTTGTGGAATTGTTCACTTCTGCAACGTTAAACGATTCTCTTCAGTTGTCATTGGTTCCATTCCCGTAGAATCTTTTTCTGGTCGCAACGATGTTGGCGGTGTGATGTTTTACCGGATTCCAGATATTCACGGTGCACTCGTGAAGTGGTCATACAGAAATACCCACCAAACGCTACCTTGGATATGCTGTGTCCCATTTCTCGTGCGCCGCTTTCAACCACTTTTAAATGGTGCTAACTTGTCATTGTAGCAGCAGAAACTGATCTAACGCCTCCGCCGGACACCTGTTGCCTTATATGGGCGTTGCAGACCGTAGCGCCGACCTCTCGGTGATTACATTGTTTACATATCTCTGTGTTTACACACACACACACACACACACACACACACATATTATATGCCGGGTGGGTTACTCTTCCCATACCACGACCATCCCTAGGTGGTGGATAGGGGACCAGCCTTCAGATATGAAAGGTGCCGAGTAAATAAGATAATCGGGGCAGCAGATCAAATCCAGGCGCAAGGTATCCATAGTAGGGGACTTCCTGGCAGCGTCTGTTCAGCCAGAAGGTGCGGTTACAGGTGAATACTCCAGGAACTGACAATCCTTGATTCTAACCTTCCTGTGGGAACACTAGACCAGCAAGACTACAAGCAATCTTGACTCATGCGAGGAATAAAAAGAATACCCCAGGTGGTAACCAGTCTACCCGTTAACAGACAACAACCAGGAACTCGGATTCTGGGGAACCTGGACTTACGTGATAACTGATAAAGTCTGAATTCTCTGGCAAACTTCCACACCAAACATTTACGTTCCTTCAACATAAACACACCGACTCACCCAGGAAAACAGTACAACCTAACGTTAGAACTCAACAAACAGAAGATAATGATACTTTCCCTACAGGAAAGCCACATGACAGACGAATACACAATGGACCATGGAGTCTACCGTATCTTCAAGAGCAAGACAGACTAACGAGCCACCAACGGTGCCCCGCTTCTTGGCATGACCTTCATGGTGCACTAGAAGATAATCAATTCAATTAGAGAAGTCAATCCAATAAGCAACAGGTTAATGGTAACGCGCTTACAGTGTGCAAACAAGAAATACACCGTAATCAATGTACATGCCCCCACGAATGTGAATAACAAAAAAGATCCCATATCAACAGAGAAATTCTGGGCACCAGTGCACACCTGATGGCCAAGAACCCGAAAGACGGTATAAAAATTTTGTCAGGTGATTTCAACGCACAAATCTGCATAGAAAAACGTCATTAAAGAACTATTGGAAAGTTTCTGGCGCACAAATATCCAAACAGATATGGCATCTATCTCACAGAACTATGCCGGCAGAATAACCTAAAGATTATGTCAACATCCGCCAAGAAATCTCCACGAAAACAAAAAACAGGGTGGTCAGCTATACAAGAGATTGGAGATTTCCAAATCGACCATACATCAATTTCGTACCCAGTCCAGAAGGGGATTCATGACGTTCAAGTACGCAGAGGTGCCAATATTGATTCAAACTACTATCGAACTCGAATCAAGATAAAATTTGCACCGAAGAAAAGCCATCAGAAAACAACACATAAAGAAAAGTATGGCACAAAAAAGACCATGGAATGCAACAAAAAGCTAGAATGGGAAAAACAACCAAGAAAAACATGATAAGAATTATATAGAAAGATCATACAAAAAGCAAAGGAAATAATACCACGGAAAAAGAGCACTAAACATTCTTGGTGAGACTCAGAATTTGGAAAGGCACTAGAAATATGCAAACAAGCTTTTCAGGACTTAAATAGTAAAAAATCTCCAGGAAGTCTATGTAGTTTCCATGAACCAGGAAAACAGGCTGTAAAACGAATTAGGCAAACGAAGCAAAAATACGCGAAGGAGCAACTGGAACTATAGAGGTAAACTTTCGTGACCATAACACAAGAGATTTCTTCAAGACCTTCTCAACGACGATCTGCGGGTACACACCTCAAAACTTGTGCTTCGGGAAACCAGGTGCTAAACTAGCACTAACTAATCAAGGGAATTCTCAAGAACTAGCACGTTCTATCTCTGATCTCAGTAACTGCCCTGAACCTGTAACAAGATTTCCAATACAGGACTGTACCTCCACACAACCAGAATCACTTCCACCAACATGTAAATGGATCAACAAACACATAGTTAAACCAAAAAACGACAGGAAATCTAGTGAAGACGGCATCATTGCAGAATTACTAAAGAACCTTGTACCAAAGTCACTACAGGAACTTACGCAAAAACTCTCTACCATCTGGCAAACAGTAAAACTTCCTGATGTCTGGAAATGTGCACTTATCCATCCACTGCGGAAGAAAGGAAATAGGATGAATGTGAACAACTACAGATAAATCTCCCTGCTACAAGTCACCAACAAAATTTTCTCGGCATTCTTATTACAGAGAACACAAAACGGGTAGAACAAAATCAGTGAATACCAGGAAGACTTTCGTCCCCGTCGTTCATGCACAGAACAAATTCTCAATCAGAAACGATTCTAAAATAAAAAGCCATCAGTAATGTTCCAATCAATTGCACCTTCATATATTTCGAGAAAGTGTATGATTATGTTGACCGACTATCCTTGTTCATCGCCCTTAGAAGAACGGCGACTCGACCTAAAAACACTATGATTAATTAGACACAACACAACATAGAAAGTTAAATTATATGGCAGAAATCTCTGATCCCTTAATGATCAAAACTGGATTAAGGCAAGGCGACGGTTTACCCCCACTATTATTCAAAGTAATGAGGGAATGAAAAAAAGAACGCAAAACTCAAGGAGATTGAAAACCGACACGAGTAGGAAGAGGCCAGGACAGACCAGATATATCGAAACTAGGTTTCACAGACGACCTGGCATACTATCAGACAATGAAGCTACAGCAACCAAACAAACAGAGGTACTAAAAGAATGCGCAGAAAAAGTTGGGCTGCAAATCTCCTTCGAGAAGTCTCAATTTTTCTGCTCAAAATTAGCCACAAAATACGGCAAAATAAACAGAGTTGCATACTTCAGATAGCTAGGTGAAATCCTTGAGTCAACAGGAGGAGAAAAATTAGCGCAGAAGATTCGACTACAAAACATGAAGAGTGCGTTCGACAGGACATATATAATAAAAAATGCATGTCCATTCCCCCGAAAGTCAGACACTACAACACAGTAAAAACGCTGAAATACTGTACTCAAGTGAGACGCTATATTCCATACGAAAAGTTACATGTTAAGAGTGCCTAAGGAAGAAAGGAATATCATGAGGGAAATTCTTGGCCCAAACATGACAGAAGAGGGATATAGATTACACTCTAGGAAAATCAGAGACAATATATCAAAAATAGCAGCAGATGTCAGAAAAAGAAAGTTGAAGTTTCATGGGCACATCATCAGGATATCACCAACACGACTCAACAAGAAAATTCTAAGTTTCATACAAGCGGTCAAATCAACAGTACTATGGATGAGACAAGTCAAAGTGGCGCTAGAAGCAGCACAAATCGATGCACTGGAAATTGAAGACAGAAATGTATGCAGAGACAAGACTCACAAGTGGAATGTGAGATGAGAGAATGAAGTCTCAAAGAAAGCAGGGGCAAAGTAGACTGAAGACAGAAAGAGTCTCCATAGATGTAAAATGAGAGAATAGTGGAAGATAAGGAAGAACACCCAAATGAGGCAGCGTGTTTTGCGTGATCTTACTAGGTCTCGACGCAAATAATAATATATTACCGTAAAATTGTTGAAGAGCAGCATTTTTCCTACAGCTTCTTGAATAAGTAATGTCTCTTTAGTCCTTTTTATTGTACGATTGCGAGCATTAAACACTTTCAGACATCCTAAAGTAATCACCAAAAAATAATTTAAAAAAAATCAGTTTACACACTTTGCCGTAAAATCATTCGTAAATTATGAACTACCGATACTTAAACATATTTTAACCTACAAGGTCCATCTTAGTATACCGTCGTGAAAATGTACTGTGTACTGTACGAGGGCCAGAAAGGAAATTTCAATACAATTACCAATATCTACAGAAGCTATCAGTCGTAATCTAGCTTGGCAATATGCTTACCAGTTTAGAGAAAATTATGAACAAATATTATCACAGGACAAAGAGATAATCAGCAGCTACGAATCAGCAGATCATCTGTTCATGTGATGACCGTTAGACCCCAACGGACAACTGGGAAGTGAACTGTGATGTTGACATATAACTGTTGCTGGGTCCAACTCATGTAAGGGTTTGTAGTGTTCAAAAACCACGTAAGTGCTACGTACCCAGCAACAAACTGAACATTGAGGGAACAAACGTCATGAGATATGCACAGTAGACCCACGACTCATCACCAGTTATGATTCTCTTAAGGAACACCACATTCTCATTTTCGCGATCAAAACGTTTTTCGCGAAATTGCGAGGCGATAGTCTTTCTGGTTTTGACTCTTGGGCCATCGGACGAACAATTGAAATGCTACATTCTTCTGCAATCTCTCGGACACTCAGTCTTCGATTGGTACGCACAATTTCATTGACGTTACTGACAGGAGTGTCGTCGATAGACGTCGAAGCGTGTGCTGAACGAGTGTCATCTTTAACTTCCGTCCGGAACTTTTTAAGCCGTGTGAACCATTCGTGACACCAAGTACGGCTTAAGTACTCATCACCGTAGGCTTCCTCCATTATTTGGTGTGTCTGTAAAGATTTTCTTGAGTTTCACGCAAAATTAAATACAGACTCGTTTTTCCTCTAAAGCTGCCATCTCGAAATTCACTAACAGTGCGACGCAACATTCCACACATTACAGTGCTGGACAATCGCTATAGTCGTAGTATTAAATGCACCAATAGTTGTAATATATATATATATATATATATATATATATATATATATATATATATATAGACCTGTTTTGGTGGCCATGCCATTGTTCAAAAATGTTTGTTAAACTTAAGGGACTTAACTGCAGGGTCATCAGTCCCTAAACTTACAAACTACTTATGAACCACCTTATATTAATGACGACACAAACATCCATGCCCGAGGGGGGATTCGAACCCTCGACCGTACCGGCCGTGGCGCGCCGCAGACCGCTCGGCCACTGCGGCGGCCATGCCACCGTCTTCAGGCCCTAAATTTAAAAAGAATAAATTATATGAGCCGTATGGTTATACAGAAATAGAGAAATATAGATAAAGACACAGTACAATGTACCGGTAAGTATATAACATAACATTAAAACATATTCAGGCCCTAAATTTAAAATATCAAAATTGTATGAGCCTTATGGTTGTACAGAAATACAGTAATATAAATAATCACATAGTACAATGTAAGTATATACCATAATACATAAACGTTTATGTATTATGATTTACACTTACATTGTACTATGTACTGTATTTCTATATAACCATATGGGTCATACAATTTGTTCTTTTTACATTTAGGGACTGAAGATGGTGGCAAGGCCACCGAAACAGGTTGGCAACAATAAATAAAAAATTTACATTTCAGCTGTTGGTGCATTTAATATTCCTCATATATGCAGCTGAATCCCAACCCATTGAGATGGACCCATTATAACTATAGTCCCAGTAAAATTACTTGAATGAACCGGCAGTTACACATTCATTGCAGGCGTATGTAGGGATGCCAACCCCATTTCGATCCAACACTCCATTGGCCCGAAATTATGAAGGCTCTGTATTTTTTAACAGACCTAATATATAAAGTAATGTGGAATAGAAGACATAAGTTATCAGCTAGTTGTAGAACAACATTGTTCTGTAAAAATTTCGTGTTTTGTTAACAAACAGGTTTTGAAACTAGTTAACTATTTACCTCTTATCTGACTTTTGATTTCGAATCCTGTGAGCGACTCATTATTTGTTCACGTACCTCTAGTCTTCGTAGAAAAGATAAGTCAGTTCACCTTAAAAAACAATTTCACTATCAGCCAAATAAATTTTCTCCGTACCCCTAGAAACCAGTTTCATCAATAATATAGTAACGCTCCAGTTCTAAAGAGTTCTTAGAAGCATGATGAAAGAGTTTTACTGCCAGTCGTTCGTCGAACATCTTCAATTTTTTAATAGCCATCTAATACTTTGTTGTATATACCAAACAGTGGTTACAGCTTGTTCGTCGGCGGAAACTTGGAAGTAAAGACGGGTATGACAATAAACAACAGGTAGATGTGAGGTAAATGTTACTGTCTTACTGCAGGCTGTGTTGTAAAATTCTCTGAAGCAAAGCAGCCAGCGATGTTCGGTAACAGGCGTTCAAGCACAACAAAGAAGCGAAATTTTGGCACGTGAACTCGCGATGCAAAAATACCACATCCGCCGCGTTCTAGTTATGATTACAAGACAAAAGCTTACGCGTGTGGAATACCATCAGGTATTAGCAGAAACAAATTACATATATTTGGAAATTGTGAATGTAATGATACATCATTCCGCACCTCCTGGACTCGTCAGCTGGCGAGGAAGTCAGTAATGATTAAGTAGTAGATTACATTAGATACACTTTTTGTTCCGTAAATCCGTGGCGTGCAGACCCCGAAGAAACTAGAGAACGAAATACATACTTCCCCCCCCCCCCCCCAAAAAAAAGAGAGATATTAATGTGCTTTCCACATTACTTAAGTGAAATTTTTTTGAGTTTTGATTCCATTTTCAAGATGGTCCTCAACGACCACACAGTGATGAACACACCAGATGTATTGAGCAGCATTGGCCGTTAATGTTTTATTTATAAACAACAGATCGATTTCAATCACATAGTGACCATCTTCAGTGTATCCTTCAAACTATAGAACAAGATCATAAAATCAGTATGGAATTAAAAACAAATGCAAAATAAACTTGAATACAATTTCAAAAATAATATATAGACAGAATACATACCAAGCATTGTGAATGCACTGGATGTAACTGCAGCTGTGTCGAAATAAGTTTCGGCAAACATAAAATTGCAGTGTCAGAGGTTCAAGATAGAATGAGCGCGCTGCTTTCAAACGACATGCAGCGGCGCTGTAGGGATGGGAGTTATTAACGCCCTCTATTACTTAGATATTCCAATAACACTAATTTTTATGCTCTTTCAATTACGTAAAATAAAAATTAGAATATATTTTTACATACAAGGTATATAAGATGGATAACAAATAAAAATGAAAAGTCAGAATACAGAAATATATAAAAATATCAGGTAAAAGACAAGAGTATGATGCTAAGCGTCTTATGCCAGTTATGGATTCTACTAACGTAGTTAGTTATTTTAAACAGGAAAATTTAAATGAGAAGTACCATGAAGGATAGTAATCTTTATACACTGACTATAGCTACGCTGCAAAATCTAGAAAAGGACGAAGAAGAACAAGGAGACATAATTTTATAATTTTATGACATAGTAACGAAAGTTAATTGCAGCGACATCTCGTTTCCCGTGCTTGAAGCACGTTACATACCGTTGAGAAAGTTATAGTACAGTACAAAGTATGCATAAAACATAATGCAAAAGGTTTAAGTTGTACAGAATAGTATGATTTAATGTTAAAAATATTCATTGCAGATGACGTGTAGGGAATGTACTCGTTTCCGTGCTGAAGCACGTTACATATAATTGACAAAGTTACAGTGTAATACAACAATGCCGGCCGAGGTGACTGAGGCGCTCCAGTCACGGTCAGCACAGCCACTACGGTCGGGGGTTCGAATCCCCCCTCGGGCATGGATATTTGTGCCGTCCTAGTTCGTAAGTAGTTCATAAGTAGTTTGTAAGTTTAGGGACTGATGACCCCGTAGTTAAGTCCCATAAGCTTTACAAACATTTGAATACAACAATACATCAGTCAGCAAAGCATGTATAAAATATAATAAAAGGACAAAGTATTACAAGATGGTGCGATTTAATGTAAAACAGTTGCTTACTAATGTATTGTTTTTGTTGTACTGTAAATGTGTCAAAATTATGTAACGGGATAAAGGAGTACATTTCCCAGATGTCATCCACATTGAATGATATCTGGTCTCTTAAGTCAGGACATTTCATTTTACTGTTTCCCTGTAGGCGGCATCTATTTTTCCTCTAGCTATACATTCTTCTACGGTCTTGCATTTCTCCTCAAGCCACTCCTGCTTAGCCAGTCTGCACTTCCTGTCAACCTCATTTTTCAGACGTCTTTACTCTCTTTTGCCTGCTTCACATGATGCATTTTTATATTTTCTCCCTTTACCTATTAAGTTCAGTATCTCCTGTGTTATCCAAGGATTTCTATTAGGCCTTGTCCTTCTGCCTATATGGTCCTCTGCATCCTTCACTACCCTGTCTCTCAGAGCTACCCATTCTTGTTCTACTATACATTGCCTAATGGTCCGTTAGGATCAATTTGGCGTTGCAAGCGACAGCAGTTGAGTCTTTTCTCCCCACGGTGTCTCCAGATTCTAATCCGATCATTCTAATGGTGCAGGCAGAATCGGGACTCCTCGGTAAAGACAACGCCATTCTATACGCTTTTCCGTGCTCATCATGTATCGCACCATTATCGGCTGAATCGTGTGGCTTTGCCTCAGAAGAAGAGGAGGCCTGAATGTCATTGTCGAATTCGTCCACATTTATGGTACATGTAGGGTCTGGTGAGACATGAAAGTGCCACAAATGGAAACTTCAGATGAGTGGCTCGAAGATTACTTAAGTAATAAACCCAGTAGGTTGTCCTCGATGGCGAGTGTTCATCAGAGACTATACTCCGTTCATCGAAACGAGAGAGTAAGTTGTTGTAATTTAGAGGGAACTAAACTACGAGGTCATCAGTCTCCTCAGTGGCATAAGTATTAGAGTTTGTAATCACATTTAGCATTTATAATTTGTTCAAATGTCTGTAAATCTATGGGACCAAACTACTGTGGTCATCAGGCCATAGGCTTAAAAACTACTTAAACTTACCTAAGGACAACACACGCACCCATGATAGATGGAGGACTCGAACCACCAGCAGTCGGCCGCGTAGTCCCTGACATGGTGCCTAGTATCACACGGCCATTACCATGCGGCATGCCATCCTCCATTTTGATTCCACCCAAGAAGCGAGCTAACAAGAAATTAGTAAGTTCTTCAGAGAAATTTAAATTCTTAGAGTGCATAAAACGAACCTATTGTGTCCAGAAATTAATGACGGATATTGTTATGAAAACAGGTGCATCTACTGGCGTTGTTCGTTCCTCAGTGTATATGCGTCCCGCCAGTACCAAACCACACACCGTTTGATACTAAATCACATGCGATGCGAAGAAAAGTACATGATTTTTTTTCCCGAATGGTTAACAAGTGACAAACTGCTTCCTGTACTTAACGAACATGAAGGTTTGGGCAATTTTGTAAATGACTGAAACAAATGAATTTTCAATTTATATTGCTTCTAAAATCACTGTTTTGTCACAATACTTAAAGCGACCTTACATCTGAAACGGACGAGGCGACATTGAGCAAGCGTCCCCGTCTTGTCCACCCCTGGTCACGCGTCTCGGTGTGTTTACAATTCGTCTCTCGTTTCGGCGAACGGAGTATAGGGTGTCGTCAGGGGTGCCCCAGGGAAGTATGATAGAATCGCTGTTATTTTCTATATATATAAAAAATATGACAGACAGAGTGACTTGCAATCTGCGGCCGTTTGCTGATGATGCTATGGTGTACAAGAGGGTGTTGTGATTGGATAATTGTAAAGTGATGCAGGACGACTTGGACCAAATTTCTAAGTATTCCTTCAAACCGTCTTGATTGCAAATTTATTTATTTGTTAATGACGCGTTTCGCCCTTTAGCAGGGCATCTTCAGATTATCTGCGTGACAGAATTTACACAAAATTACAAGGCGGAATTACAAACGGTTATAATGGTACATGGGCTTATTTTGTGTTAAGAAGACAGTATAAATGGTAAACAAAGCTTACAATGCGCTCGCCGTGGTGTGACACCGTAAGTTGTTATTGCGGTGTTTCTATTTTCTTGGAATGTTTTTTGGTTTTCCTTGTGGCCCTACAAATGTACGGGTAACAACGAATTACAATTGGAACAAGGGCCATAAGGAAAACCAAAAAACATTCCAAGAAAATAGAAACACCGCAATAACAACTTACGGTGTCACACCACGGCGAGCGCATTGTAAGTTTTGTTTACCATTTATACTGTCTTCTTAACACAAAATAAGCCCATGTACCATTATAACCGTTTGCAATTCCGCGTTGTAATTTTGTGTAAATTTTGTCAAGCAGATAATCTGAAGATAACCTGCTAAAGGGCGAAACGCGTCATTAACTAATAAATAAATTTGCAATCAAGACGGTTTGAAGGGATATTTATTCTAACTGATTGCTGTTGTACACCATGGATTGGAAATCATTTTAAATTTCTAAGTGGTGTGAGGTTGGCAACTAGCACTGAATGTAGCAAAATGTAAGGTGATGCAGATGAATAGGAGGAACAGCATTTGTAGCGTGCAGCTTGACAGAGTCGCGTCCATTAAATACTTAGGTGTAACGCTGCACAGCGATATGAAACGGAACGAGCATATAAGAACAATCGTGGGGAAGGTAAATGGTCGACTTCGCTTTATTAGGAGAATTTTGGAAAGTTGTGATTCGTCTGTAAAGGAGACCGCATATAAAACTCTTGTACGACCCCTTATTTATTATTGCTTAAGTGTTTGGGATCCCCACCAGATCGGTTTAAAGGAGGACATAAAGGCAAATCAGAGGCGGACGGCGAGGTTCGTAACCGGTAGATTCGAAATACTCCGGAAACTCAACTGGGAGTCGCTGGAGGAGATACGACGTTATTTTCGAGAAACAGTGTTGAAGAATTTAGAAGGCCGAAATTTGAGACGGACTCCAGAACGATTCTACTGGCAACAACCTACATTTTGCGTAAAGACCACAAAAATAAGATTAGAGAGATTAGGGCTCGTACAGATGCATACAGGTATTCGTTTTTCCCTCGTTCCATATGGGAATGGAAAAGGAAAGAAAGTAACTAGTGCTGGTACTATCATCCGCCACGCACCTTGGGGTGGATTGCGGAGTATGTATGTCGATTTAGATGTAGAAGATTGACTTCGGTACGGCGAACTTGGCGTGGCACCCTATTCCCAGAAGAACTCAAGAGAAAGATAGTGTCCCTGAGTCCAGAAAGGCAATAGTCCAGGTCGGGGGTTTAGGCGTCGGCCTTCACTCCACCCTAGTAAAAGAAATCACATACAAAAATTCCCAATTTTGCCTCGGAACGAAATAGATAAAAACAAAGACGACAACAGGTACGAAAAAGGATAACAGGAATTGCAACATGGAATATAGAAGGAATTACCACAAAGAAGCGCGAAGTTTTTAAAGAAATAAAGCGCCTTGATATTGATATAGTGGGCCTAACAGAACCCGAAGTGAAAGGATGTTCAAATGTTCGTAAATCTATCGGACCAAACTGCGTGGTCATCAGTCCGTGCCGGCCGCGGTGGCCGAGGTGACTGAGGCGCTCCAGTCACGGTCAGCACGGCCACTACGGTCGGGGGTTCGAATCCCCCCTCGGGCATGGATATTTGTGCCGTCCTAGTTCGTAAGTAGTTCATAAGTAGTTTGTAAGTTTAGGGACTGATGACACCGTAGTTAAGTCCCATAAGCTTAACAAACATTTGAACATTTTGAACATCAGTCCGCAGCTTACAAACTACTTAAACTAATGTAAACTAACATAAGGACAACACACACACCCATGTCCCAGGGAGGACCCGAACCTCCACGGCGAGCAACCGCGCGTACCGTAGCGAGACGCTTTAGACCGCTCGGCTACTCAACCGCGGCGAAGTGAAAGGCCATGGTACAGAAGAAATAGATGATTACATATACATTTATAGCGACGTGCCAAAAGAAAAACGACCGCAAAATGGAGTTGCCATTGCCATAGAGAAACAACTAAAACAAAACCTAACTTTCTGAGAATATGTCAGTGACAGGATTCTGCAAGTACAGATGAAGCTGAAGAGTCATTCAGTGGTTGTTACCTATTCACCTAATGACGATGCTGATGTAGATAAAAAAGAGACCTCTTCTACGCCGAATTGATAATATGTGTTGAAAATAGAGGGAATCACAAAGAAATGGTTTTAATAGGAGACCTAAATGCAAAACCAGGTTGGAAAGCTAGCAACAGCATGGTGGGAAGATATGGGGAAGAAACCATAAATAATAATGGCGAAAGACTGACAGAATGACTTGAGAATTCTGAATGGTTGGTCCAAGAATAAGGACATCCATAAAAATACATGGGCCAAACTAAGGGTTAACCTCAAATCCTTCATATTTTATGTCATAATTAAGCAAACAACAAAGCTAGCGTATAAGTGAGAGAGGTATGAGAGGTGCTGAGTGCGGATCAGACCATTTTCTGCTAATGTCTATGATGTTATTCAAGTTATCGAAAACACGTAAGTCCAAGAGGAAACGCAGTTACAGAAAGCCACTATTAATCAGTATAATTTACAAAGCCTTGACCAAAGTTCCAGCCGTTTTTTGTACCACAAAAAGGCTAGCAGAAAAAACTCCTGCAGATAAGATGTATTGAAGCGTTTCAAGAAGTCATCCATATGGCAGCTTATGAAGCATTGGAAAAAAAAAAGAAATCCAAAATAGAATATGTTGTGAGTGGTTGAACGGCACAGTATAAGAGAAAGTAGAAAATAAGAAGAAAGCTTATAACAGATGGTAAAACTCAAAATTAAAAAATGACTGGCAGGAATACAGGGGGAAAAGAAGGAATGCACAGAGAATAGCAATAAATGCAAAAAGAGAAGTTTGGAAGAAAAAAGGCGCGGAGATAGAAAAAAGTGTGGAAAATACACGAGCAAATAAAGCCTGGAAGGTATTTAAAAACAATGAGAGCACAGAATAAAGATCAAGTAGATATAAACCTGATAAGTATGAAAGTATGGTTACAACACTATCAAGGACTTCTAACTGAGACCAGAGCAGCATTCACAGAGAAACCATTGGTAACTGAAATTAATAACGATAATATCCCACCTATGCCCCCTAAGGAAGTCCAATATCCAATCAATCCCATGAAAAACAAAAAAATCTCCACGTCCAGGATTAATTTATATAGAATTGGTTAAAGCAGCGCCGATTAAACTCTTTGAGACATTGGCAGTAATTTTTGACAAATATCTCAGAGGTGACACACCTTCAAAGGAGCGGCAAAAGACCACAATTACATCAATATTTAAGAAGGGAAACAGAAGAAATTGTGGAAACTATCGAGATATCAGTGTAATGAAATCCACGGCGAGAGTCTATGGCCGTAACCTAAAAAAGAGGATAGAGGCAGAAATAACCGAAAATGAAAAACAAAATGGATTCAGATCTAGTCGCTCCTGTACTGGTGGATTATTTACGCTCGAAAACCTCTTGGAGAAAAGGATATCAAGGGGCCATGTCACTCACCTTGTCGCAAAAAGCTTATGACACAGTTCCACAAAACAAGTTGCGAACAAGGCTGATCAATAATGGCATGTCACCGAGCTACGTGAAAGGTCGGGCAGTTTTGTTCAAATGTTCAAATGTTTGTTAAGCTTATGGGACTTAACTACGGGGTCATCAGTCCCTAAACTTACAAACTACATATGAACTACTTACGAACTAGGACGGCACAAATATCCATGCCCGAGGGGGGATTCGAACCCCCGACCGTAGTGGCCGTGCTGACCGTGACTGGAGCGCCTCAGTCACCTCGGCCACCGCGGCCGGCTCGGGCAGTTTTACAAAGACTGTACGGCAATGGTAAAAATGAGAAATCAGCTGTCTCAAGAGTTTCAGGTGACAAAAGGACTATGCAAGGAATGCACACTCGCCCCTAACGTTGTTTAAGAGGTACCTAGAGGAGCCACTGAAATCCTGGAAAAGGAAATGCGGATAAATGGGTATCCACATGGACGATGAGATCTTGTTCACTTTATTTTTTGCTTACGACCAAGTGTTGGAGATAAGGAAGATACTAATTATGTGCTCCGCAAATTAGAAGAAGAATACGAAAGATGTATCTTGTAATAAATGTAGGTAAAAGGGAATTTCTGAAGGTGGAGAGAATACGGTTAATGACATACAACTCGGTGCCGATACTGTTAAACGGTGTCGTAACTTCAAGTACTTTGGAGTGACACTGTCGTCCAATGGTCGACGTATGGATGATATAAACAATAAAATTGGCCAAGGCAGGCGAGCCATAAGACAATTAAATGGTATTCTCTGCAATAACAAGATAAAGCGCACAACATCTATCATTCAATAACTGAAAGCATCACCACGTACGGCGCAGAGTTGTTGGCACTAATGTAAAGGCAATAAGAACGTCTACTGGCAAGTGAGATGGATTTCTAGAGACGGAGTTGTGGATATTCCAGGCTTGATCATGTTATAAAACCATATTCACGGAATGTATGGCATTAACTGCGAATGGGTAAAGTTGAAAATGTGCACCCAGCCGGGACTCGAACCCGGGTCCCCTGCTTTCTAGGCAGTTGCGCTGACCTTTACACCACTGGGGAGACAGCGATCACCACACCTACACGGAATTACTCAAGTACGCCTCCCGTCAGATACAAATCATCAACTTTACCTTGCCCACTAGAACTCAAACTCGTAATAATTATAAACTAATTCCCGTAATAGTAAGGGCCTAGGAGTGCATCCGCACTGAAGAAAGGATAATTGCGGAGGCACTCCTAGGCCCTTACTCTTACGGGATTTAGTTTACAATAACTACGAGTTTGAGTTCTAGTGGGCAGGGTAAAGTTGATGATTTGTGTCTGATGGGAGGCGTACTTGAGTAATTCCGTGCAGGTGTGGTGATCGCTGTGTCTCCAATGTTGTAAAGGTCAGCACAACTGCCTAGAAAGCAGGAAACCCATGTTCGAGTCCTGGCTGGGTGAACATTTTCAACTTTACCCATTCGCAGTTGATGCCATACATTCCGTGAATATGAATGGATAATAACTGTAGGATCAAAAGTGACGTCTGTTCTTTCGGATATGTCCAAAAGAATAGACGCCACATATACAGGGTGAGTCACCTAACATTACCGCTGGATATATTTCGCAAACCACATCAAATACTGACGAACCGATTCCACAGACCGAACGTGAGGAGAGGGGCTAGTGCAAATGGTTAATACAAACCATAAAAAATGCACGGAATATGTTTTTTAACACAAACCTACGTTTTTTTAAAATGAAACCCCATTAGTTTTGTTAGCACATCTGAACATATAAACAAATACGTAATCAGTGCCGTTTGTTGCATTGTAAAATGTTAATTACATCCGGAGATATTGTAGCCTCAAGTTGACGCTTGAAACCTCTGATGTTCAGTTGCGCGAGCAACGGTCGGCGAGCAGCATCTGCAGGGACATGTTTACGATGACGACCGTGTTTACGAGTGTGGCTGTAGTGCACTGTTGTGGTTTGGTCTAGCTGTCGCATGTAGCGCTTGCTGCTATTGTTATTCTGCATTCGTCTTTGCACGCAGACTAACTGTAGTACACTGTGTTACCAGACGTCTGTGATAGTGTAGTGTTGTAGGAACTGTGACCATGGTGTATTCGAACTCTGAAAAGGCGGAGATGATACTCATCTATGGCGAGTGTCGACAAAATGCAGCCGACGCCTGCAGGGTGTATGCAGAACGGTACCCGGACAGAGAGCATCCAACGTGCCGCACATTTCAAAACATCTACCGCCAACTGTAAGCAACAGGTATGGTTGTAGCACGCAAACGGGTCCGTAACAGGCCCGTCACAGGAGAAGCGGGTGCAGTTGGTGTGTTAGTTGCTGTTGCCGTGAACCCACACAGGAGTACATGGGACATTGCAAGAGCTGGTGGACTGAGTCAAAGTAGTGTCATGCGCATACTGCGTCAGCGCTTTCACCCATTTCATGTGTCGCTACATCAGCAACTACATGGTGATGACTTTAATCATCGAGTGCAATTCTGTCAATGGGCATTCAAAAATGTTCAAATGTTTGTAAAGTTTATGGGACTTAACTACGGGGTCATCAGTCCCTAAACTTATAAACTACTTATGAACTACTCACGAACTAGGACGGCACAAATATCCATGCCCGAGGGGGGATTCGAACCCCCGACCGTAGTGGCCGTGTCAATGGGCATTAACAGATAATGCGTTGCAGTTCTACCTGTTTACCGATGAAGCGGGTTTCACAAACCACGGGGCAGTGAATGTACGGAACATGCATTACTGGTCTGTGGACAATCCTCGATTGCTCCGACAGGTAGAGCGACAACAACTGTGGACTGTAAATGTATGGTGTGGAATCATTGACGGCCACCTCATTGGTCCTCACTTCATTGCAGGGGCCCAAACAGCTGCAACATACATTGTGTTTCTACAGAATGATCTGCCAACGTTGCTCGAAAATGTCCCACTGGAAATGCGTCAACGTATGTGGTATCAGCATGATGGTGCACCTGCACATTCCGCAATTAACACTAGGCTGACCCTTGACAGGATGTTCGACGGGCGTTTCATAGGACGTGGAGGACGCATAAATTGGCCAGCCCGTTCTCTTGATCTTACACCTCTGGACTTCTTTGTGTGGGGTACGTTAAAGGAGAATGTGTACCGTGATGTGCCTACAACCCCAGAGGATATGAAACTACGTATTGTGGCAGCCTGTGGCGACATTACACCAGATGTACTGCGGCGTGTACGGCATTCATTACGCCATAGATTGCAATTGTGTGCAGCAAGTGATGGCCACCACTTTGAACATCTATTGGCCTGACATGTCGGGACGCACTCTATTCCACTCAGTAATTGAAAACGGAAACCACGTGTGTACGTGTACCTCACCCCTCATGGTAACGCACATGTGCGTCAGTGAAAAAGACCAATAAAGGTGTTGGCATGTGGACGTAATGTGCTGTTCTAGTCTCTCCTGTACCTAAGGTACATCACCGTTCCCTTTGGATCCCTACTTAATTCGGTGCTCTCTGATATACACGATCGAACAGCGGAAGAGTGGTACTCAAGCGTCAACTTGAGGCTACAATATCTCCGGATGTAATTAACATTTTACAATGCAACAAAAGGCACTGATTACGTATTTGTTTATATGGTCAGATGTGCTAACAAAACTAACAGGGTTCGATTAAAAAAACGTAGGTTTGTGTTAAGAAACATACTTCCGTGCATTTTTTATGGTTTGTATTAACCAATTACACTAGCCCCTCTCCTCACGTTCGGTCTGTGGAATCGGTTCGTCAGTATTTGATGTGGTTTACGAAATATATCCAGCGGTAATGTTAGGTGACTCACCCTGTATATAACATTTTAGAAATAACAGGATCAGAGAGGTCATGAAAGTGGAAATCACGATCCTAGACTGCATAGAGAGAAAGTGCCTGCTCTGGTATGGTCATTTGCAGCGTATGCCAGACACAAGATGACCAAAAAGAATATTGCGATAGGCTTCTTATCAAAGAAGAACACGCGGCAGACCTGCGAGACTCTGGAGAAATGACGTGGCGAGAGATCTTAATGAAGGAGACTGGAACGGCCGTAATCGATGGAAATTGGGATGCGAGAGACGGCGGCAGCCGTAGAAACCTCGCTGATATATACAGGGTGGTCCATTGATAGTCACCGGGCCAAATATCTCACGAAATAAGCATCAAATGAAAAAAACTACAAAGAACAAAACTTTTCTAGCTTGAAGGGGAAAACGGCGCAATGGTTGGCCCTCTAGATGGCGCTGCCATAGCTAAAACGGATAGCAACTGCATTTTTTTTTAAATAGGTACCCCCCATTTTTATTACATATTCGTCTACTACGTAAATAAGTATGAATGTTTTATTTGGAACACTGTTGTCGCTTTGTGATAGATGGAGCTGTAATAGTCACAAACGTATTAAGTACGTGGTATGCGTCAAGCTAGAAAAGTTTTGTTCTTTGTAGTTTTTCGTTTGATGCTTATTTCCTGAGATATTTGGTTTGGTCACTATCAGTGGACCACCATGTATTTGATACGGATCTCCCACCATAAGCAGCATATCAAATATCCCTGCGACAGTGTCTTTAGGAAGAAATGTTTGATTCAGCGGTAAGAAGTAGGGTACCTATTGAAAGGGTCGCGGGTTCGACTCTGCCAGTAAACATTTCTGTGCTTCTTGGCAATTCGTACACTATTGACGACATAATTAACCGCAACATCATATAGGTTATTTCACTAATTTATATGAGCACAAAAAGTATAGGCATAAGATGAAATTCGGGACTGCATACTTTTACATAGAGACGGAGCTTACGCTCGGAATGTTTGGGTAAGGATATGGAAGGAAATCGGCCGTGCCCTTTGAAAGGAACCATCCCGGCATTTGCCTGCAGTGATTTAGGAAAATCACGGAAAACCTAAAACAGGATGGCCGGAGGTGGATTTGAACCACCACGCTTCCAAATGTGAGTCCAGTGTGTTATCACTGCGCCACCTCCCTTAAGACGTGCACGGCAACGTCGTGTATGTAAATCGATACTTCCATTCTTTTGAAATTGATCAACTACCCAGTGGCGGACTATGGGCAACGGTGGGGTAGGGGGGGGGGGTCGCCCCGGGCTTCTCAACTTGGAGGACCTCCAAATATCTCGACAGCACATATTTTTTATATTATTATTCATTTATTTTACCGCCCTCGGCCTCTCGTTCTGGGGTCTCCAAATCTCGAAAGCTACGTTTTTCTTTTTTTAAATAGGCCCACATTTATTTCTAAGTGGACGTGGGACTGGGATGATATTCATCGAAGAAACAGGGAAAGCAATAATTTTGACCCCATCTTGCACCCGTTATAAAAGCCGCCTTTCGCACTGGCATTATTTTGAAGTGTCTCCATTGAAAGAAAAATTCGAATGACATTCTGAAAACAGCCTGTTTCATCGCACAGTCCAGCAGCTAACTACACGTTACGCTGCATGTCGCTGAATATTTGCGAGGATAGCTGGTGATCTATAATGGAATTTAGTTTGATGCAAGCTTAGCGATTATTCGTGTTTGCATCTTATGGACCGTTCGCAATGCCAAGTTTGCAAGATAATGCTCTTGTTTCAAATAATGACATCCCATATTGATGTTGTACACATATAAATACAAAATATAGCGCGATTCTTGACACCAATGATGCGCGTCTGCACTGAAATGCTAATCATATGCATCTCTCGTCCCCGCAAACGCATGTTAAGACTTTCACTTTATTTGAATGCATCCTTCAGAGCGTTGTTCACTTTGCGCGGGCAGCAATGTATTTTTCCTGTGGTGAAAATGGTTTAAAATTGAAACTGGTTGCCGATAAAAAATTATTAGACACCACAGTGTCGTGAATTCACTTAAATTTACCCCCAAAAGTTTCTATTTCACCAATTTCAGTTTGTAACCAGCTCTCTGTGGCTACTATTGTGTGAGTTTTACAGCTTTTTAGGAGCACTCCAAACCCGAGAAGTTTGTCGGGAATGCTTCCCACAGTTAACCACGAGGGTCTTAACTCTGTCAGCTCTGGGGGAGCAGTTAGCCTCTCTTTAGTCCTTACACCGATACTTTTGGGTTTCGTATAGAGAACCGCCTATCGTAATCCAAACAAAATAAATAAATTAAATTAAACATAGAATATAAAAAAGACAATTTTGTATGCTCAGCTATCTGGACAGCTATTTTACTTGCAACGCACAACTGGCCCATTTAGGGGGACGCTTACAGTTCTCAGCCCTAAGGCGAAAGTCTAGGAAGTGCCAAAGAACCTCCAGTTTCTGATTCAAGCCTCCCATTCGCCTCATAGTGACGAGGCTGTGACCTCTTTTGGAACCAATGCTATAGAGCATGATCTTCATTGAAACTTGGTGAGTGAGGCTGGTATTCTCAACCTTACCTACAAGTCTATAGCATGGCCGAAAAAATGCCAGGCGTTCGGTATGATTTATTCCATTACGCGTCACAATCTGTAGTTGGTTGCATTCTGTGGTACAGGCCAGGCGATCACCATCATTTATTCCCGTGTGTGTCACAATCTGTGGTTAGTTGCGCTCTGTCCTCTCAATTGCTGATGGAAACATCTCTCCAACATGCTAAGTGGAATGCAGTCTTGAGCGCACCAGATGTTGCTTCCCATCTCTTATTGCTACTTCTCAAAGTGGAACAACTATCCGCCATTCGTTTGTACTGCCGACAATTGCAGATTCTCAAAAAATTGCTTATGTCTCCACTTTACAGTGGACGTAACAGATTTCCCAAAACGTGAAGTAACTCACACTGGCTCGCTTTTGGTTTCACTTGAAGACAGCATCTCGACCTTGACATTGGGTGGGTGAGTATAACATCCTGAGTCCTTCCTGGTTGTTATCTCCCCTTTCACAGGACACCTAGACCTACCATTAACACCCCTCTCCCAGTTATGTGGACAAGAAATGATGTATTTATAGTTCCTACAGAAGAGACAGTATCTACCACCGTCGATATTTCTGGTATATAAGTCCCGGTAGCCCTTACTAATCCACCCATTCAGCACCTTGCAGTCGCTTTCTGATAATCAGAAATATTTCCAACTGCTTATCAATAGCAACCAACTCATCCTCTGCCCAAGCTTAATGCAATCTGTTTCAGAATACTAAAGAAATAACTTACACTTAGTGCAAATTTTTTCAGAACAATAAACAAATACCGAGAACTATGAGCTTGTTTATTCACTTTATGAGTTTAATGTTATACAGCAGCCTTTCGTAAGTAAAACCATTAACCCCAGGCACAAGGTACCAGACACATATTGCGACAACAGAAAACTCAGTACAAGTTTCACTCTTTCATTGAAACGTTCTTCAGATTTTAATCAGTAACAATTTCGACAATAGCGTTAATTTTATGATAAACGTATAAACGTATATGGTATACACTCCAGTTGAAGGAGAATATTAATGCGACCCAATGTGTAATAAACGCCAATGAACTGAAAAACACAAACAAAACATTCGTAACTTACTAAAGCTTTTACAGTCTAAGAAAAATTCTTGAAACTTTTTTTCCAACTAAATACAGTGAAAAGTTTAAGTGTATAGTTCGCGATATAGTATTACACTATGTATTGTGTTCCTGGAACGTACAAGTCATGTTAAGATTCGTCGTTATAGTACTGTACAATTTATCATGATACCCGGAGGCGTGACTCTATTATAGTAACGATTTTACTAAACACTAGTCTTCTTTGTATTTCATGGGACGGGATGTCGATACTTAACCATGCAATATGCTGCGATATGAAAGAAATAAGGGCTATTTCTATTTTACCTTTTCATGGAGAAGTAAACTTCAGTAACATGGCCCTTCCTCTTTAACGACAACTGCAGCAAAAGACTGATCAACCACCTTATGATGGTACACCTAAACTGTAAGATGACATTTAGTCAGATCACAAATAATGCATAATAACAGGTATTTACAATACTCAGCAATATGGGTCACTGTTGTGATATGTTTGAAAAGAGCGCTGCGAAGACCTTGGGATCAATATTCCAAAGATATTCTTCCTACTAGACAAACTGAGTTGGTAAATTGTCAGTCACATCTATGCTACAAGTAAAGAAAAATGGCTGCGAAGGGGTTGTTGTGTGAAGTGCTGGGAACTACTATATTGTGATGACGGTGTATATAGTACACTATATAAAGATCTCTTGAGTAGTTATAAGGTTTTTATAGTTCGTCGTAGTTAATCCATAGTGTTTTGAAATGAACTGCCACCAAATTTTAAGTGGAGCCTGCAATGCAGGAGACCACTGTTTTGCAGTGGGAAGTGTCGAAGGAATTCCATTCACGGTAGTGGAACACAGTATTCATTAAATGTTTAATGCAAACAATGTTTTAATGATACACATCTTCGCCTTCATTCATATCTATAGCTGTCGTCTGCTGTTTACCAGGATACTTATTGAGTGACATACTTACATGATCGGATAGATAACCAAACACTGATCAGTACAGTTTATTTTATATTTAGTTTCGCCTTTTTTTTTATTCTAGGCATATGCAGCGGGCTGTAACATAGTTATACTCGCCAGCACATTTGAGAGAGTACAAATCATTCCTGGAGCATTGCACAATTACCTTATGATCAGCTGTTTGGATTGTTCAACTGACACAGGAAAAATTGCTGCTGCATATGAAAGTCAAGTTTGCATATTTGAACCCACTCCACTCATTCAAAGCAATAGCACCCATGTAAGTTATTTTATAAGTTTTGTGACACCTGTCAACAGAAACAAGTTTGTTTTGGGTGTTAAAATTATTATGATTCTGCTGTAGCAATTGGACTATCGATGGGTACAAACAGGCAGCTTACAGACAGAGTCTCATGTCACGTCACTGTCATGGAATCTGGAAGGAACCCGCTTACTTACTGGAGGAGAAGTTCTACAGTTGTGGCACCAGAACATACCTATTCCAGAAGATGATATGGATCAAGGTATTTATTGAATTAGTTTACACAGTGTGAGTAACTTATTATACACAGTGATGTGTGTTTAAATAAGGTAAGCTGTAGACTCTATTCAGTTTATACATTTGTCATTCTGTTCTGTGTACAGTCTCAGGCACAAGTGAAATGCTCTTTGAGATTTGATATCTGTTTTCATACGGCCTTTATAAAAAGGAACAGGCCTAGCAAAGTTTAGTTTTTGCATGCACACAAATATGCTAAATATAGGTCTTCCTATGAGAAATGAACATATTTGTGGTATATGCCTAGGCCTACACACAAAAATTTATATCCATAACAAGCCATTTGTTTTGGCTGCCACTGATCTCTCTCAACCCCCTCAAAGAAAAGTTATGGTAGGCTATTTTACACATTCATTGTCTTTAATTTTCCAAAGTATGTCACAGCACTACTGTTCTCAGTAAAATTTCCTTGGTAATTTTGTTTTCCCTTTAGGGCCTATTATTATTTTGCTAATCTTCCTCATATTAATTTGCACACTAATAGTGTTTTGCATTTTTTTTCTTTGATAATTGTAGAGATTCAAAATCATTAGCGTAGACTTTTCAGTGGAAGACATAGTCTTGGCATTTAGAACATTTACTTCTGTTATCTTTCTATAATTTGTATTTTTCACTGTTAATTTTTGTAAATGGTTACAGTAATTACTTCATATTGTAATCTAAAACGTGCAAAAGCTTACCAGAGCAAAATTCCTTTGGAATACTATTGAAAATAAATGTAATGGTACAGTGTGTCACAATGTAACAATAGGCCTACATAAGGAAGTAGGCCTCTACTTGCAACATAAAGAGGTGGCCACTGTCGTGTATTCTTTAAATGGATGGTGCTTCCATTGAAAATTCATGGTGTTTTTTTTGTCACAAATATTTTAAACAGATTTGTTAATTTCGGTATGAGAATCCTGAGTTTCTGTTTGTGGTTTAATGTTACAGCTGTCATTTTGTCTACACACATTCTTTTCATTTGAACCAGATGAAATAGTCAGTCACATCAATGTTTTGTCACTATGTAATGTAGGGTAGCACCAGTCATTTGAAGAAATAGCAAAATTGTGAAGATAACTTGCGTTCATCCAATTCAGTACATGCTCATATTTTTCAAACTCCTTACTTTCAATTCATGAGCCCAAAAATTTATATTGCATAACTTGTGGATTATTTTACCCCATAATGTAGGAAATAAAAGCATTGTTTCAGGAAGTGGAGTCTTTTAGAATTAAGTAAAAGAATTATTTGGAGTCAACTGAAGCACAGGATACCACTGCTTTGACCTATATCAGTGTGTTGTGTTGTACAACTCTAAGCACTTTCATTTTCTTTTTGTTATGAATGTATCATGACTCTTTACAATAAATGGTAAACAATTTACATTAACCAATACACCTAACCATTCCCCCGTTTTAATTAATAACTCTAATCACCTAGTTTAGGTTACATTAAGCTTCTTGTTGATGTTGAAATACTTCTCCCTGCGTGATTTGAATTTTAGTCACACACACAGATGGTGGAGAAATATAAATAGGGCCATTCCGTGCCAAGTGGTCTAATATCGAGAAAAGTTCCCACATGACCCTCATGGATTTTGATGAAATTTGGTATGAACAATCACACATGTTCTCAATGAACACTGGTAGAGTTTCAGTTGCAAAAATTCAATACTTCCGGAGAGACAGTCACTTGTTTAAGACCACAGCACAGCTTCCAATAGTGCGTCCTTGAATTTTCAGCAACTATGAGATGATATATCTCTGGGAGTATTTGTATGAAAGAAACAAAACTTGGCCATCTTATCCAACTTTTAGAGCTCTTTAAAGTAAAATATTAAGAACAGGATTTATGAGCAATTTTCATACAGAAAATTTGGGGCAAATTTGGGCGAAAAAATTGATGGTTAAAAAAAGTGCGAACTTTAGTTTTTTATATCTCCAGAAGTAATTGTGGGATGTACATGAAACTTTGCACACCATAACTCACCAACTCAAGGTCTTAGAATATAAAGTTTCATTCTCCTATTGCTTCCCATTATTTCACAAATCTAGGGTAAAGTTGACGATTTTTCAAAAAGTGCTAAAAATGGGTATTTTCAATCAAATTTTTCAAAAAAGTGTTTTCTCCAAATTCCTTTAGACTACGCTCATTACAAAGAGCATACTCTATACTATCTAGAAAAGTGGATTTGGTTTTGCAATGCAAGCATATAAGGCCCTAAAAAGCAGCATAATCCTAGAGGCGCACTGGAAATTTGAACCCATTTTTCTGGCACTGAAATTATACCTAAAATCTTTTATTATGTCTAATAAATATTTGTTAATGCCTGGGATAAATGAAATAAGAAGTCATGATGAATAGGACTTAGCTCAAGTCCGAATAGAAAAAGAATAAAAATAGAAACAATGTTATTTCTTAACTGTACGCCCCATCCCACAACTCTCTCTCTCTCTCTCTCTCTCTCTCTCTCTCTCTCTCTCTCTCTCTCTCACACTCACACACACACACACACACACACACACACACACACACAACTGAATTTAATTGATAAAATTTATTTCCATAATCATTATCTAATTATTAGTAGCCTGTTTAATGAACAAATACTAGCTTACTGATGGAAAAGAAGTGTATAAATGAGTTGCTATGGTTTAACCACTGCTCGTTTCATTTTACCTGAGAAAACCAGCATCCCCATCGCCACAGGGGCAACAACAGCCACGGGTGGGTTCCTTTACCACAGGATATCCCAAGCGTGATAAGAATTTCTTTACACAGGTTCCCAAGCCTGATAATAAAATTATTGAAGTGTCCTGGGTAAAATTAGAAGCCACTCATAGGTTGCTTAGTTTCCTCTAACCTATTTCAATTTTTGATAGGGTATGGTGGTACAATTTCAATCATTTCGGAGAAATGTAATTGTAACTGCAAACATATTGAGAAAAGAAATAATTTTAATTACTGTTTGGCACTTGTTCTTGAATGTTTAATGAATATGTAACACAAATATTAGACAATTACATATGTTGGTATGAACACAAAAAAAGGTTACAGAATTGAGAAAAATCGATTTAAAATGTACCACACTAGGTACAATTATGATCACTTCCTCGTACAATTTTGATCACTGACTTTTCCCACATAAAAAGCACTTTTTCCTTCGGGCACCAGTGCATACTTCGCTGTACCAAACGTTGCACAATAACGAGTTTACAAGCACGTGGAAACTAGAACATTTATAAGAGCACGCTCGATGAAGTAGCTCCAAGTACATCTTTACAGGAAAAAATGTATGTCTCCTAACACAGAGTGTTGTATTCTTGGAAAAAAACAGGAGGAGCTGTAGAAACCTCCTACACTGCAACGCCACACAAAGGCAAGTGCAACAATACGAGACTGAAAACTTATGTTGATCGGAATTGTACCTATATCGAATTTGTACCACCTTACCCTATGCTACATTAATTTTCTGATGAATATCAAGAGGAATGGTGTATTGTCAGACAGACAAATTTACTGATGGAGCTGGAATAACTGCACCTTAAAGGCCTTAAATGTTATCTGAAAAACAAAGAGCTTGTTGTCCTAATGGATTTTTTGGAAAATTATTCTTTTATTATTCAGGATGCTGTGCAAGGCTTCCACTGGAAAGCAACAATACATCCATTTGTTATCTACTTTCATCAAAATGAGAAAATGGAATCTTTAAGTTTCTGCATTATCAGTTCTTGTTTGTGGCATGACACTGGTACAGTTAACATTTTTATCAAGGAGCTCATCAAATATACAAAAGCACAGTTTGAACAGATATCTCACATTCATAATTTCAGTGATGGCTCCAGTGCTCAATCTTACTTACCTAGACCTGTTTCACTTCTCAGAAAACATTAATGGAATCAAACTTGTTTTTGTCAGTAAAGATGAAATTGGGGGGGGGGGGGGGAAGAAAAAAAAAAAAAAAGAAATTGCCACAAGAAGTGAGGTTTAAACATGGACAAACTGTAGCAGGCACTAGAGAAAATCGTCACTTTTTACCTATTGATGAAACAATAATTCAAGTCAGCAGAGTTTCAAATGATTGATCATCTTTTCTAGCTACAATGGGCCAGAGAACTAAAGAAGGCACATTAATGTCTGCTCTCCAACCTGGACAATATGTTGCATGCATCTAAGAAAATTTTTGGTGGATTGGGAATATCTGTGAGACTTCCACTGAGCAAAGGGGTGCATTAATAAACTTTATGCACCCTCATTGTCCAGCAGATTCATTTTATTGACCACCAACAAGTGACAAGTGCTGGGTTCCATTACACCACATTATTGCAGTTATTACAGCTCCGTCAGTAAATTCGTCTGGCCGGCAATACACCATTCCTGTTTACATTCATCAGGCTTGGAAACCTGTGTAAAGAAACTCCCCCATAGCTCTTGATGCTCGAGCGCAACACCTATAGTGATGGAGATACTGGTTTTCTCAGGTGAAATGAATCTAGCAGTGGTTAAACCACAACAACTCATTTATATACTTATTTTCCTTCAGTTAGCTGGTGGTGTTAATAAAAAATGCTACTAATAATTAGATAATGATTGTGCAAATAAATTTTACAATTTACATTCATTCTAAATTATTTGTGTGTGTGTGTGTGTGTGTGTGTGTGTGTGTGTGTGAGAGAGAGAGAGAGAGAGAGAGAGAGAGAGAGAGTTGTGGGATGGGGCGTACAGTTAAGAAATAACATTGTTTCTATTTTTATTCTTTTTCTATTCGTACTTGAGCTACGTCCTATTCATCAGGACTTCTTATTTCACTTATCCCAGGCATTAACAAATATTTATTAGACATAATAAAAGATTTTAGGTATAATTTGAGTGCCAGAAAAATGGGTTCAAATTTCCAGTGCGCCTCTAGGATTATGCTACTTTTTAGGGCCTTATATGCTTGCATTGCAAAACCAAATCCACTTTTCTTGATAGTTTAGAATATGCTCTTTCTAATGAGCATAGTCTAAAGGAATTTGGAGAAAACACTTTTTTGAAAAATTTGATTGAAAATACCCATTTTAGCACTTTTTGAAAAATCGTCAACTTCTCCCTAGATTTGTGAAAAAATGGGAAGCAGTAGGAGAATGAAACTTTATATTCTAAGACCTTGTGTTGGTGAGTTATGGTGTGCAAAGTTTCATGTACATCCCACAATTACTTCTGGAGATATCAAAAACTAAAGTTCGCACTTTTTTTAACCATCAATTTTTTCGCCCAACTTTGCCCCAAATTTTCTATATGAAAATTGCTCAGATATCCTGTTCTTAATATTTTACTTTAAAGAGCTCTAAAATTTGGATAAGATGGCCAAGTTTTGTTTCTTTCATACAAATACTCCCAGAGATATATCATCTCAAAGTTGCTGATAATTCAAGGATGCACTATTGGAAGCTGTGCTATGGTCTTAAACAAGTGAATGTATCTCCGGAAGTATTGAATTTTTGCAACTGAAACTTTACCAGTGTTCATTGAGAACATGTGTGATTGTTCATACCAAATTTCATCAAAATCCATGAGGGTCATGTGGGAGCCTCTAGACCACTTGGCATGGAATGACCCAATAAGAAAATGTTTAGCGCCTGAAAATTATGTTCCACGAAATAATGAAAATAAGTAATAAATGCAAATGAAATTATGGGGATGAAATCGCAACAGGGAGAAATATTTCAACAGGGGTTACGCCGAACATGGCAGCGCACCCTAAACTGTTTCAGGTTGGTATTCAGAGCATCACGAACCTCTACATAAAAATTAACTGTTGGACTGCACATTGACAATGCCGATTTATCGTATCACCACGGCTAGCCAAATGAAAGAAATTGAAAATTAATAAACCGGCAGAAATCTCAGGGACGCTTTTGCGGAAGATACAGTTTTGAAAACTATTAGTTGAAATATCATAGAATCATGCGTTGTCCAACAATTAGTTTTATGTAGGCCGTGTAATGGCGGCTGTTGATATCTGGAAAAGAGATTTGCACATATAAAATACTTTTATAAATGGTAGGAATGAGCTGGCTATTAATGATTAAATGCATGATTACGAGATAATTATATTCTGAAATGTTGGCGTATTCACTTACACTGGCTTAACAAAGATCCAAGTGAAATCAAATGTTCAACTAAAATCATACAATTTACAGAGTGACACTTAATTATGACTGTTCAGGTCATGAGCTAACAGTGAAAGATAAAATCGAAGCCTGGCACTCCTTCTTGCTTAATTAAAAAAATGAAGAGCGTAATTACGTTATTGTTTTTTTAGAGTGCATAAATTTCTTTTTTTGCATATCTGTGGATTCTTAAAATATTTCTTTGAAGAAACTTCTCATAAATTAATCTAAACACAGGAATGTTAATTAAAAGACAACTGTTAAATTATGAAACCGAGTACATCAGATAATAAATATTTCCTGGGTGGTCCATGTAACATTACAATGTGCAGATGTTGGTAAGGAAAGGCAGCCAATCAGAAGTGTTCCTGAGAGAGACAGTGTTTTGTAACCGACACTGTCTTTTCTATATAAATATTCAACCCGAAATATGTGACTTTTTCATTGAAAATAGGTCAATCTTTTCATTAATGGTTCTGTAAATCTGCCATGAACTGAACTTTTTTTAGCAGAATTTTTGACACATTTGTAGGAAATAGCTCAATGTTTGAAGAATTTAAGTGAAAATGTCATTGCTCAAACTCACTGTCACTACAGAATATTACCAGAAGAAAAAACCATTGAGAACCAGCTTCTAAATTTTTTTCTTCCCCCTTCCCTTTACGTGGCTTTGATTACAAATTATTTTACATGTTAAGAAATCTACATTACTGATGAATAAATTGCACTAAATTTTCATTAATCAAACTGTCACCCCCCATGTAGATGAGTTCTCAGTGTAAGGCTACCTTTTTCAATCACAGTCTCGCAGCTATTTGTATTAATTCCACTAATGTCAAATTGCTTCCCTTTACTATGAAACCTAATTTGATAAAGTAAACAACCTCAAAGACTGCACATAAAATAAAAATATTTTGTTTCCTATAGAAAAAAAATTATAAATTACACCTAACATAAGTATCAATACATTTAAATTAAATACCATATTCTTTCCTAGTATGAGAGTTGCATTTTCATTGGCTTTCTCAACTGCTTGGCTGTTGGAAAGGAATGTTTCTTTATTCCTAATGGAAAGTTGTATTTTATGGGTATTGTTTTGTGGTTAGGATTTTTTTTTTTCGCCGCCAGTTACATCATGGGTCGAAGCAGATGGGTGGTATCGGGTCCTTCAGTATTCCCAAAAAAATCGATAGCTGCAACTATGCAAGAAAGAAAATAATTTCTTAGCAACAATAGAGTCATTCCTGAAACTGAATTGAATATGATTCACTATATTAACAATAATGGTAATTATTTGTAACATTGTAAGTAGCCGTATTCCAGACTCCTCCAAGATGCATATCTGATAGTGATCCAAATAGTACAACAGACACAGAGTTTCTTTCCTGTGGAAATAACGAATCCACACACCTGCCAGTTGCCAGGACTGGGCCCACCAAACAAAGCAGTGCAGCCTGCTTCAATAACAACTTTGTATGTCTGAATAATGCCTTTGGTGGTAATTTCTCAATTTTTAAACTGTATTTAGAGTGTTTCATTGTATCTTCTACTAAGTGATTATTTTATTTCACAGCACAAAGTCATGGAGTCACATTTGAAATTGGTGGAGATGGTCCACAGTCACCGCAATTACCAGGACAGGAGGAGGAAGATCGTGGTTGGGAGTGTGTCTGGAAATGTCATACAGCAACACCAGTCGTATACATGTCATTCTCACCAGATGGTACACTTTTTGCAACTGCAGGGAAATCAGATCGCTTAGTAAAAATCTGGTTCGAGAATAAGCAATGTAAGTGCTATATTTACTGCCTTAGTCCAATAAATGTAAGTAAAAACAATACTACTTCTGTTTGGCAAAAAATAAATAAAACATAAATTTCAGATTTGTTGCTGCAATACAAGTAAAATCTGAAAGAAGAAATTTAATGTTATGCGTAGGGTTTTATGAGTGTGTCATACTTTAAGATAAGGAGTGATGTCTGTTCTTTCAGAACAGACACAGGAAGAAATTCCTGGCAGGAAAACTATATATAAAAATTAGACGTGGTTTACTTACCAGGTGAAAGAGCACGGGTACGCAGTCAGAAACATAAAAACACACACAACAACAAAGGCATGCGTAGCCACAGGGTGATCCTCATTACCAACAAACACTTTCTGTCTATGTCTTCTATTTAGGAGAATGCCATACCACTAACATCAGTGCTAAGCATTGTTCTCTTTGTCATCAGATTTAACCCTATTATGGATTGTCTCCTGCCAGGTGTTTCGGCTTCTCTTTTGTTAGATGACTTTGACATTTATTACACCTCCTAACAAATGTGTTTATTGGACGGCATATTCACCAGTGCCTTGACTGTCTACACTTTTGGAGCACCAACAGTGGCTTTCAGTCAAGGCAGTCTGTATGAATTTCTGGTGGCATACATAGTTTCTTCCCCCATCCCTCCGTCTTGCCCCTGTCAGTCTTCCATTCATTGACACAACAAAGTTCTTGGGACTCGTGTTCGACTCGGAACTTTGTTGATCCTTCCACGTCTCCTCCTTGGTAGTTTGATATATCTGCTCGCTCATTGTTCTCAGATTATTGTGCAGTACTTCAGGCAGAGCGGATCAGACCATTCTCCTCTGTTTGTACTGATCCCATGTCTGCTTGAAACTGGACTATGGATGTATTGTCTACTTCTCTGTACAATTGTCCATTTTATGTTGTATCAACACGATCCAGCATCAAGGGATCAATTTGGCAATGGGTGGCTTCTATACTAGTCCTAAAGAGAGTATTCATGTTGCAGCTGCCGAATTACCACTATCATACCAGAGGGACTCCTTCTCAATCAATATGTAAGCCGTTTGGCATCTATTCTCAGTCAACCAACGTATGTTATATTTTTTTTATTATTCCCTCAACTGTATGTTTGCAGCAAGACTTCTCTATTACCCTTCATAGTGCATTTACGTTTGCTGCTCTGGCAGCTAGACTTCACTTGACGGATTTGAGATGTTTCCCATTTTGGCTCTGTCCCAAAGGACCATGTCAACTTTGAACTCCATTCGCTTTCCAAAGACACTACACCTGCTACAAGTTCCTCACACTCTGCATGCAGCTTGATGACATTATCTTCATCTACACCGAAGGTTTCAAGACCAATCGGTGGTGTTGGGTGTGCCTTTATACTCGGTGATGATTCCTTTCAATATTATCTGTCCTCATAGTGTTTGATCTTTACTGCTGAGCTCTTTGCTCTCTATCAGGCACCCAATACATCAAGTGACACTTGTCTCCTAATAGTGTCATCCGTTCGGATTCTCTGAGTGCTCTCTAGCGCCTTTGTGTTTTCTATCCAGTCGACCCCTTGGTACAGCATATTCAAGAATGCCTTCACACTCTGCCAGTGCAATGACTGTGGTCTTTCTGTCAGTTCCTGGTCATGTCAGAGTGTTGGGGAATGAGATTGCAGATGCTGCTGCAAAGGATGTAGCTTTTCTCCCTTGGCTTGCTACCTATTCTGTTCCATCAGATGATCACTGTGCTGCAGTCTGTAGGTGTGTGGTATCACTCTGGTACACACATTATCTTCACTTCAAAGGAACAAACTCTAGGACATCAAACCTCTCCCTATTGTCTGGTTGACTTCCTCTCGGCCCATCTCGCCACAAGGAGGTCTTTCTAGTCCTGTTGTACATAGAACACTTTCGTTTCAGGCACCGCCACTTACTTTCTGTTTATCCTGCTCCACTTTGTGGCCACTATTCCCAATTCTTGACTGTACATTATCTTCTGGTACTGTGACCGTTTTTTTACCATCTCTGTCAAAATTTGTGTTTTCTGTCTCAGTTATATGTTTTGAAATTTAACAGATGTGACTCCCAAGATGTCTGCCCTAACGTAATTGTTCAAAGCTGACAGGTGGTATCCTCATCTACACAAATCCGCATGTTCTTCTATTCCCCCCCCCCCCTTTTCTTCTTCTGTCATCTATTTTTGGGGGTGCATAGATTACCCAAGTACATATGGTATTAATGGTGGTAATTCGTCTTCAATCTGAAAACTGGCTTATCTCTATGTTAAGCCTCTTACTGTGATCAAGCCATGCTAGCCTTCCAAAATTTTTCTGCTCCCCACCACTTTACCAGCCCCCCCCCCCCTTCTTCCCCTTATTAAGATGACATTTCCTTGATGCCTCAGACATGCCTGCCTCACCTCAGAAATCACCTTTATGGTGAGTTGCAATGTATACTTATTTTACTAGCTGATGTGACCCATGCTCTGTTGATCACGCTTGACATTCTTATCCCTCACACCAAAATCATAAAGGAAATCATTTTTCTTTGTACTTTTCCACAGCTCCTAGTTGCTTGAAATGCATTGTAATTAAATAACCACCAGATCTGTGTTTACACTTTTTATTGATTGCACTAACGGTTTCAATCTTTGTTCATTTTTTGAGTGGTACACAATAGGATGGTAAATATTATTCATGTGTTGAGTGTTGTTATATATAGTTTTGTTAAAAACGAGATAGAATGGCTGGCCAGTACTTACCATTGTGCTGTACCGCTGATAGTAACACCAAAGTAGAATCAGAAAAAAAGGATAAGCTTTCGGAACACAGCTTGTCCTTTTTGTCCCTTTTTTCTGATTCTACTTTGGTGTTACTATCGGCGGTACAGCACAATGGTAAGTACTGGCAGGCCATTCTATCTCATTTATAACATGATTTATCATCTCTGAGGAGAATTTTCTTCATTAATCGTTATATATAGTTTGTATATTATAAGAGTGATTTGTGTCAAAGATGAGGATATCTACAAAGATATTGTATGCCTTTAACTTTTATCTCTGCCCATGGTTAGACCTTGCAGTCAATAAATTTTGTGAAGGGCGCTGATGACCGTAGTAGTTTTGCAAAGAAAAAAATGAAATAAATATTTAAAAAAGTAGTAACACATTCGTAACAAATTTACAACATTCAGTTGCAAAAAAGCACTGGCAAAAACACCAAACCAAATGGTAGCTTGAGTGTTGGCACTTTAAATTAATTCCATGTTTTGTCATTTTTCATTGGCTACATGAAAGTAACAAAGCATTGGCCACATGAAATCAAATTTGATGTATTTACAACTGTGAGCAATAGGGAATGCTGTTGTAATTGCCATTGTTCCTCTTCTAGACTTCACTCTAAAATATATGCAATGCCTTTGAACAGAGTATTCTGATGTCCTTGAATTTGAAAGAATAAGTCAGTCTCTCTTGCTAACAGGCATTGCTGTTGTTCCGTTAGCTGTGTTGTGTGTCCAGATAAGCACAAAAACGTGACCAAAACACCTAAACTTCTTAAAAGTCACAGCACTTCAGCCATATTTATCCCATAGATCTGCCTTAAAAATTAGCATCACTACCCATCTCTTACTTCTCTGTGCATAGTGAACACAGAGGTATTGTAAAGTTGAAAATTGTGATTTGTGACTGCATTGAAAAAGATTTGCTTCTGTAAGGGTAGCTGAAATTTACTTAGTACCATTCTGCAATATTCATAAATATAAAACAATGAAAAGTCCAGATCACAATGTCAACAGTAAAATAAGTATACATTGCAACTCACCATAAAGGTGATTTCTGAGGTGAGGCAGGCATGTCTGAGGCATCAAGGAAATGTCATCTTAATAAGGGGAAGAAGGGGGGGGGGCTGGTAAAGTGGTGGGGAGCAGAAAAATTTTGGAAGGCTAGCATGGCTTGATCACAGTAAGAGGCTTAACATAGAGATAAGCCAGTTTTCAGATTGAAGACAAATTACCACCATTAATACCATATGTACTTGGGTAATCTATGCACCCCCAAAAATAGATGACAGAAGAAGAAAAGGGGGGGGGGGGAATAGAAGAACATGCGGATTTGTGTAGATGAAGATACCACCTGTCAGCTTTGAACAATTACGTTAGGGCAGACATCTTGGGAGTCACATCTGTTAAATTTCAAAATGACACTTAAATATCGAAACAATTGCCGCTGCACTGATTTGGGGGGGAGGCGCGCAGAGTTGTCATATCCAGTGTGTGCAAATCTCGTACCAATTCCATAAAATTCTTGCATTTTACCTACTAAACATTCTCATACAAATTGAAAAATATTTCATTTGTGACATATTACTGTGAAAATGTACTCACAGTAACACACACTGAAATGAGCGCTTATAGAATCTTAATAGTTAATAAATAAATGGAGCTGAGACTGGTATTACACGGCCATATACCTTTGTCAAACTTTATATGTAATGTTTTAAATCAAAGATATTTGATAGTATAATAGAGACTTTGACATACAAGTATATTTCATGAAAGAAATATCATCAAATGTAGTACCTCGCCATATATTTGATTATAAAGTTGCTTGTCTTCTGTTCGGCTGCAATGCAAAATGTAACCACTCTGAGTGCTAGGATCGCTGTTGCTAGTCGTGTGTGTGTGTGTTTGAACATAGCTGCAACACTGCATCGTAATTAACCGGTCTTCTCCAGATATAATCTTTGTCACATGCCAATACCGATGTGGATAATATGGTGGTACTGAATCGAATAATATCCAACTTAAGTAGATAACATACTTTATTAAGTACTCAGAAAGATGGTATCACACACAAATGCAACTATTTATTGTTACATCAACAAAGCAACTGCTAGTACGCGCCAACCACATTGGCGAAGAAACTGGTGGAAAGAGATGCTACTCCGCCACACCGGTTTGTGACGTGAGGAGACCCTGTACAGTGAAACTAATGATACATCGTGTCATTGCCAAGTATAGTGGCTAAGGCAGCACACAATAAAAAGTTGTTATTATCTGAGTGAATAGTTCTTGAATAGTTCTATCTTGAAATATGACGCCTGTAATACCCGTTTTTAACATCACGATAAAGATTTATGTCTAAGAAATATTACAAATATTTGATAATATTTCTTTGTCAAAGATTTGATTGAAAATATTACCGTGTAATGCCGGCCTAAGGGATCTGTTTTTTTATTGCGGAGTAATGGCCGGCTAGTGTGTTTTGTTGTTGCTGATGGAGTGATACCAACCTAAATTCGAGTAATCCACACACCCTAGTTTTTGATTCATAAATTCAGGAAAAAATATGCGTGGATTACTAGACTATATATGGTAATGACGACGACAAAAACTACTACTACTACTGCTGCTGCTGCTGCTGCTGCTGCTATGCTACTACTACTACAATTTTTTTTTTTTTTTTTTTTTACAGACAAAACTATTTTGATATGAAGGTGTTTTTCCCTCAGAATAATCTATTTATTCCCTGCATAATTGTACTGACTTCTTCATGCATGATTTCTCGTTAATTCCTCTAGTTTTCAACTCTTATGTTGTGCATCTGCACTGCCAATATATTTGATAAAGTGTGTTATAAATGATATCATTGTTCTTTTTCAGTATTATTTCCATCCAAAAGTATTGATCAGTCATTTGGAGGGCAGTCTACAATGAATGAAGTGAATTTTGGATTTGTGTATATAGCACATCCAAGAGCAGTTACAAATTTGTCCTGGCGAAAAACGAGCAAATTCATGCCAAAGTGAGTAATTAAAAACTTTAAAGGAGAGATGTTGCTAGTAATAATTTAAATATTGCAGTATCAACAAAGGCGCCTTCCTAAATTCCACGGCATCATCACAGGCAGCTACATATTTCTGTCATTCCATCCATCAGGTCATATATGTAGATAGGTAACCATAGTGGCTCTATCTCACTTCACTAGGTCATTCTTGATGACATCCTTATCAGTGTTGTCAGTTTATTCTCCCTGTGAAAGGACAGATCAAAATGAGATGGTCAGATTTTACAATACACTCAGTGACATTTTGGAGAGGTTATGGAGGCCAACAGGAATGAAAAATATCACTTGGATTTCTGTGCCAATATGGGCTTAGTTATCACAAACTCCTTTTTGAAGCATAAGAACATTCACCGGTATGCTTGGGAAGGCACGGCAACCAGATCTGTCATTGACTATATAACAACAGTTCAGGAATTCAGGAAGGCAGTCAGGGGGAGACGTGTTTTCAGAGGGTTCTTTGATAACACTAGTCATTATGTAATCTGCAGTTGAAATTGGTATTGGGAGGTCGAAATTGCAGAAAGTCAGGTCCATGTTGAGAAGGATAAGAGTGGAGAAGCTTCAGGACAAGGAAATCAGGCACAAATACATAACATTGATATCATCACAAAGGTACCATTTAGTTGAATGTAGTCATTGGAAGAGGAAGAGGAATGTACAAGATACAGGAACACACTACTAGAGGTGGTTAGAGAATGTCTTGGAATAGTAGTGTATAAAAGAAAGAAGCAGACAGCTTGGTGGACTGATACAGTAGAGGAAGTCTTTAAATGGAAAAAGAACTTTCAAAAATTGGCTCCATACTAGAACTCAGGCAGAGAGATAAAGTTAAGAAGGAAACAAAGCCAAACAGATAGTTGCAGAATACAATCAGAAATTATCGGAAGACTTTGGAAATAAGTTAAAAACTTTGGGTGAAGCCATGGGAAAAACATCCTGGAGCATAATTAGTAGTCTTCAAAAGGGAGAGAAGAAGGAATTAACAAGTGTTTTGGACAGGCCAGGAAAATTGCTAGTGAATCCTGTGAATGCCTAGGGCAGACGGAGGAAATATGGTGAAGACTTGCTCAATGTAGGTAAAATGTTTGATGATGTGTCAGATTTTGAGGTACAATGAGATAGGAATGATGATGCAAACAGGATCACATTCAAGGAAGTGGTGAGAATGGTTAATAAATTGCAGTGCAGTGAAGCAGCTGGGGTAAATAAAAATTAAGTCAGAACTCGTCAAATACAGTGGAATGTGAGCTGTCAGATGGTAACATTGGGTGATTGAAATGGTGTGGGAGTCTGGCTGGATTAAAGCAGTAATTTTCGAGCATAGAAACAGGAAAGATTGTAACATCTACAGAGGTAACTTCTTAATTAGCATTGTAGGCAAAATATTTTCAGGTATTGTTGAAAGGAGAGTGTGAGTATTAGTTGAAGACAAGTTGGATAAAAATCAGTGTAGGTTTAAGTCCCCTGTAGGCTGTCAGGACCAGATCTTTAGCTTGCGGCAGATAATGGAGAAGTGCTTTGAGTGAAACAGGGAATTGCATTTTATAGATTTAGAAAGGACTTATGACTGTGTTCCTAGGAGGAAGCTATTTTCAGCTCTACAAGATTACAGAATATGGTGCCAACTTCCGAAGGCAATTGAAAGGTCTTTATGTAGGTTGTCAGATAGTAGTTAAGAGTCGACAGTAACTTGAAATCATGGTTCACAGTAGTTTCAGGGGTACGTCAGGGCTGTAACCTGTCATCACTGTTGTTCATACAATTTATAGATTTATGGATCATATATAAACTGCCAGAGTGAGATTAAAATAGTTGAAAACAAAATACAGTGTACTCTTGATAATTCACAATCATTAATGCTTCAGCTTCCGCGAATTACCGAAAACAGTGAATTAACCGAAGTGTAGATGGCGCTGTAAAATTACGTGACTACCGTGCACTCCAATTGGCAGGTAACGGTTTGAATAATCGAAGTAGCTTTACTGGACATTGTATGAAACAAATATGCCCTGAAAACAGCTCTTTTTTTTTGAGATCTTTAACGTGATGTAGCACAAAAACAAAATATTTTCGTAGTATGGAAGTAGGAAAAAGAAATTCGTGAAATACTGCGCGAGAGCCAAGCGAACTCTGAAAGTGAAGTTACGCAGTGTGACGTTCTTTTTTCAACAAATGTAAGCGGAGGGCACGTGATGTCGTTAACCCATCGGAGGACAGGGTTCCAGTACAACATTACAAGGCATTGAAGGCAACACATCGGAAAATACATTTCATCAGAGTTGAGACACATTTCAGTGTGGAACAGGAATGAACTGTGCCCTTGTCCGCTCAGTAAAAGTAATTGCCCTTGTAAAAGGAAGATTTGGAATAATTTGATTACTGTTTCATACAGATCATAAAATAAATAAATAATGCTGTTCTGCTCTATGGTTGACAGGTTCTCCACTCGGTAAAGTAGTTATGATCGTAAAACAAGACATTTCATAACATAATGTTTGTTGCATTCAGGGCATGCATATGCTCGTTGGAAGGACACTGAAGATGATCATTATGTGATCGAAATCGATCTGTGGTTTTTTAAAATAAAACATTAACGGCCAATGCTGCTAATTACATCTGGTGAGTTCATCATTGTGTGGTCGTGGAGCACCTCCAAGTAATGGAATCAAACCTCAAAAAAATAACGTTTTCGTTACTGTGAAGACACACATAGAGGAGATGGTAACGCTTTACATTATCGAAGTATTGTAGTACATCCAGGCAGCAGTGTACCACATGACAGATTTTGTATTTTCTCTTCCATACTAAGAACGTTTGAAGGATAAATGGAACATAGCATTAAAGATATTTCCAAAACACGCATATTAAGACAAGGTGTGTCTTGAAAAAGTACCGAGAAGGGCTACTTTTATAATGTAAAATGTAACCAACATGACATTTGAAAACAGATGGATTGTTTTCTGCTTGGCAGAAATCTGTGTATTTCGTGCTTGTAGGAATCACTAACAACATTTTTAACCAGGCAGAAATATTTATAATTTTTAGTTTTTCACTAACAGTCAACCTCTTATATTTTATATTACGACCACACATATTGTATTATTCATTGGCACAATCAGAAGAAGAATTTAGTAGTGTAAAACTTCTCACAACGATATAAAATACAGTACAGCGTAAGTATACGTCCATTCAGTACTGCCAACTCATAAATCTGAGTAGCTAGGTTCAATATCAAACGTTGTAACATTTCGAAAAACAAAACTTTGTTGGAGAAAAAAATATTTTTTACTATTACCGGTACTTAATATTGCAGGTTATTTGTCAACTCTCTAAAATTTTAATATTTCAAGTATTGTTCAATAAGTTATCGAGGTGCACGAGAAAGTATCCAAATTCGTAAGTTAATGTACCATGGATGCCAAAAGCCAACAGGAAAGTAGTAGTGTCACGTGATGCGATGCCAGCACTGCGTTGTGGCGTAAATGGGAAATTGAAGTCACGTGACTGTTGACAGCCGTGAATTAGCCGCACCGCGAATTATCCGCCTGCGAATTATCGGGAGTACTCTGTAAGTAGTTTCACATATGTGGATGAATTAGTTGTGATGGCAGATTCGATGTAATATTTCAGAGCTTGATCAAAAGTTTAACGGTTATGGTATGAAATTCATCATCTCCTAAATGAAAGTAATGTCTGTGGGAAATATGTTTTTGAGTGCCAAATAGAGGAACAAAGTTAAAACAGGTGGTCAGTTTCAAGAACATGGGAAATTTTCTCAAATCAAGGTGTAGCAAAGCTAATGCTGTGAGTGTTCAGCTACGATCTACTCTCTTCTGCAAAGAGAAAGTCAGTACCAACACTAAGTTAACAGTGCACCATTCTATCTTTCGGCCAACTTTGTCGTAGGGGAGTGAAAGCTGGGTGGATATAGGTTACCTCATTAATTACGTTGAGGTTACAGATACGAAAGTGGCAAGGATGATTGCAGGTACTGACAGATGGGAACAGTGGCAGGATGACGTCCATAATGAGAAAATTAAAAACTGAATCAGCAGCATAGGTGAAGCAGTTAAGGTGAACAGGCTGAGATGGTGGGGTCATATTACATGCATGGGGGAAGCAAGGCTTCCTCATAGACTCATGGGTTCAGCAGTAGAGGGTAAGAGGAGTCAAGATAGACTGAGTAGAAAGTAATTGGAATCAGTCAAGAATGATTTTGAAGTAACAGGCTTAATATCAGATGAAGCAGCAATGTTAGCATTGAATAGGAGATCATGGAGGAATTTTATTAGTGGGGACTATGAACCAGACTGAATGCTGAAAGACATAATCAGTCTCTAATGACAATGGTGATTGTAAATTGTAATGGCTTTTAAGAAATATTGTGATGGCACTGAGTACAGAAAAAGAAACTGTGACAAATGATTTTTAGGCTGATTATTAAAATCTTTGTTGAACTTCATAACTGTTTTAATCTCATTTTTGCATCATTCACTGAAGTTCATCAACTTTTGGAGCATAAAAAAATCCCATTGTATATTTGTTTTAAAAATCTTTGTAACAGTGTTCAGCACGTAAGTGGACAAGATTTCCTGAAACTGCTATCTTCACCTCAAAAATTGTACAATTGTCAGAATAAAGCTAAAACAGCTCTTTGAGATGTGTGTGCACCATATATGTTCAGATATATTGGAAGTAATGGTCTGTGAAAGCAATTCCAAACAAACTGCAATATCATGCAGATAATTTTCGTAAAATTCAGCCTTGTTATCACAATTCACATAAGATAAAAGGATACTGCTGATGTGTCCAATGAAATGTTGAAGTAAACAACAGTCGTATTGTTACTTAAATTGTATGTAATGTGTGTTAAACTTGTCTTATTCATGTACACAATTTTGTTTCTTGCCCTTATTGTAGTTTCTTCTTTCAGAGGTTCGGTGTCCAACATGTTGGTGACATCATGTCGTGACAATATCTGTCGTCTGTGGGTAGAAACAGTTTTACCTGATGATGGCTTAGTCAATATGAACCAGTTTGATCCCCTAGCAACACAGAATCCTAAATTTCGAACTCATCGCCACAAGCACAGATTTATGCAAAGACTGAAGCACATGAAGTAAGTCCAAGGGATGGTTTAGCATTAGCTATCTCAACATAACAAAAATGAAACTTCCACATTTGAAGTTAAGAAGGCTATTCAGTGAAATTGTTTTCAGCTTGAGATTGTGGCATCAGGGCGCTTTTAAATTTGATCAAATATGAATAAAGAGGGGCTAGAAGAGAATTATCCTTTAGTTATCAATTCCTGTGCCATGGTTGAAAGAACCACACTAAGTTATAATTTGGCACGCTGTAAGACAAAACAAATTAAATATTCACTTTGGGTCAAAGTAATTTTATTGTAAATATTTTCTGTTATTCATATCTATTTGATAAACAGAATGCTTTAGTTTGAAGGTATTTTTTGTAGGCTAAGTTCTTTTTCAGTGATTTTTATATGAGCATTTCCCTCGATTACTGGAATAATTGCTTCCATTTCACATCTCCTTAGTAATGATCATGATTCTAATATTATTAGATTAATACTTGACTCAATTGATCATAAGTGCGACATTTCGCATTGGTGTGAAACGAGTCAGTTTTAAGAAAGGTGACCATACATGACACTCAATATTTTAAGGATTTTTTATTTTTTTTAAGATAAATTATTAAATTTTATCTAAAAATTCATCTAATGTGTTGCCATTCAGAAATTGTGAACTCAAACATTTCAGTAGCTCTTCAATGTGCTTCTTCCAATTCAATCCCTCATCAATGCAAACACCTAAAAATTTTGGGCATTCAACCTTAGTTACAAATTTCTGTTCAAAGCCTATATTTATTAATGGTGTCTAGTCTCTTATTGTATGAAACTGCATACTGGGTTTTATCAAACTTTAATGACTGTCCATTTGTAGAAAACCATTAAATAATTTTCTGAAAGACATTTCTTACAATTTTATCAGATAATTCCTGTTTGTCAGGTGTCATAGGTATACTTGTATTGTCAACAATAAAGAACTAGCTTAGCATTTTTGTGGATACAGAATGGCATGTCATTAATACAGTAAAACCCCTTTTTAACGAATCTCAGGGGAACGAAATATTTATTCCTTAAATAGGGGTTTTCCTTAAATGGGGGTTTTGCCTAGGTACACAGGAGGAGTGACTCAGAGACATAATTCAAGCATGTGTAGGTGTTATAGGAGCTATTTAATTACTAACATACCAGTAATCTGCTACAATTTTAAATACATAACACTTTCTGCAGAAAAAATATTTTTTATTAAATCAAAGAGAGATGACCATTTTGTTTTCCCAGCATACTGTAATGACCAAAGTTATCACTATGTGGTTGAAGTTTGTTTTTATTGACTCAGCTACTTTAAAAGAGCTGACTACAGATGCAAAAATTGGTGCATACATCAGACTTAAAAAAACACTATATTTGAGAACTGACTGATACTCAATGTACTTTTTCTAAAGTTCTCCAGCGCTTTCTTTTCCGCAGAATATGCAATCTGTAATTTTTACTAATGCATAAATTTCAAAATTTTTGACATCGCCTTCCCACCGGTTCGAGGTATAAATACCTTTTTAACAACCTGTACATTCTTCAAAATTATTACCATTGTTAATTCGTCAAAAACATTTTCTAAAAATATTGATGTATAGGGAGTTTGGGCGCACGACAAATAGGTTTTTAGCGCTTCTACAAATATGTTAAGATTTTCGATTATGTTACGCCGGTAACTACAATAGAACAGTTTTTCTTTTTGCAAGTTAAAGGAGCAGCAATAACATTATAGTGTAAATTCGTCAAAACTTAAACGTATCCTCTACAAGTGTGTCACGATTTTGCGATACATTACTCGTAAAAAATAATCCACAACACCAAATTTACAAAGAGAAAAAAGTATACTAAAGACGTTATTAGCTGTTTGGATGCCATCACTGCGGTTCACCATCGCGCTGTAACACTTCAATCGGCGGCCACCGACAGTTAATCTGCTTTTTAACCCACCCGTCTTTGGGGCTAAATACTTGACAATTCTCGAAATCATTCAGCCATTTGATGTATGAGGTAATTTATTAATCACATTGGAGTTTTTAATTACGTAGGGGTAACTTAATGCCTGACCTTATAACATTTTATTAGTCGTAATGTTTTCTCAACTGGTTCAGTTTCCACACTTTGCACTTAAACTCTGAAACGAGAGATTATTAAGTTTTCTAATCAGTTCGAAAACAGTGCATTTTCCACACTTATCTAGCAAGGCGATTTTCGAACCTGTTTTGCATAAATTTTTCGCTTACAGGAATGCAGCTATGTAATTCCCACGCCTTCAAAATATTAAATAAGTACAACTGAACATTGTCACAAGAATATTCGTCTTTTTGCAACCAAAGGTACCGTTAGATTCGGCATTTAACAATGTTCCCTGTTTCTAAAAGTCGCACAAAGAAGACGCGCAAAATCATATTCTTTGCCATTATCACACAGCTTGGTTGGTTGTCAGCTTCTCTCCACTCCTACAATTCTGAAAAAGTGAATCTGAAAAAAATAATACAAGACAACACTTCACAGTTCGCGCTTCATAATTTTCGACTGACGTCAGACCACGTGACCATAACACATGGAAGACATGATGGAAATAGCTAGCTGATTCGTCAAACGCTTTCTCCGGTATCGCTGCACTGGTATTAGATGCGTTAACCTATCGACGGAAAGAATCGATTACGGCTGCTTATACCGGTATCGCTGCAAAGATGTTCGATATGCATTGACTTAAAGAATCGATAACCGACGTCACATAAACACAAATTCCTAATTCTGTGGAAGAAACAGAACAAATTAACTTTCCCACAATTAGGAATTGCGTAAAAACAAAATTTTAATTTCCAGAATTTTTCATGTTTGTTCCTTAAAAGCGGACTTTTCCTTAAGGCGGGGTTCGTTAAAAGCGGGGAAAAATAACGTTATTCTAATGGGAATTTCGCCGGGACCGACGGAAATATTCATTAAAAGCGGGTTTTCCTTAAATGGGGGTTCGTTAAATCAGGGTTCTACTGTATATTTTAAGAGCTGCAAAGGAACCAGCACCAAACCTTGTGGGACCCAATTTTTGACAGCTCCCCTTCAGAGGAATTACCTTTTTTTTCTTGTAACTTTCTACAATCTACCAGTTAAGTATGATTTAATCCATTAATGCACTGTCCCACAATACATAAGCTTATCTAGTAGAATTCCATGATTTACACAATCAAAGGCCTTTGAGAGATAAAAATCCCAATGGGTGATATCCGGTTATTCAGAGCATTTAATATTCCTGTTAAAAAGCTTTTATGAAAACCAAACTGACATTTTGTTAGAATTTTATTTTTACTAATATGTGAAGCCATCCCCATGAACCACAGACATTGCCGAAGGGGGTGGCTTGCGTGCCTCAACGATGCAGATAGCCGTACCGTAGGTGCAACCACAGCGGAGGGGTATCTGTGTAGAGGCCAGACAAACGTGTGGTTCCTGAGGAGGGGCAGCATCCTTTTCAGTAGTTACAGGGGCAACAGTCTGGATGATTGACTGAGCTGGCCTTGTAACATCAGCAAATGTGGCTTTGCCACACAGTTACTGCGAATCGCTGAAAGCAAGGGGAAACTACAGCCGTTATTTTTCCCGAGGACATGCAGCTCTACTGTATGGAAAAATGATGATGGCATCCTCTCGTGTAAAATATTCCGGAGGTAAAATAGTCCCCCATTCGGATCTCCGGGCGGGGACTACTCAGGAGGATGTGATCATCAGGAAAGACAATACTGGCATTCTACGGGTCGGAGCGTGGAATGTTAGATCCCTTAATCGGGTAGGAAAATTAGAAAATCTAAAAAGGGAAATGGATAGGTTGAAGTTAGATATAGTGGGAATTAGTGAAGTTCGGTGGCAGGATGAACAGGATTTCTGGTCAGGTGAGTACAGGATTATAAATACAAAATCAGTTGGTATCACAGAAGTAGGACTGATAATGAATAAGAAAATAGGAATGCGGGTAAACTACTATGAGCAGCACAGTGATCACATTATCATTGTCAAGATAGATACGAAGCCAACACCGACAACAGTAGTACAGGTTTATATGCCAACTAGCTCTGCCGATGATGAGGAGATCGAAGAAATATATGAGGAGCTAAAGGAAATTATTCACACAGTTAAGGGAGAGGAAAACTTAATTGTGATGGGAGACTGGAATTCGGTAGTAGGAAAAGGAAGAGAAGGAAAAATAGTAGTTGAATATGGACTGGGCAGAAGGAATGAAAGAGGAAGTCGCCTGGTAGAATTTTGCATGGAACATGATTTAATCGTAACCAACACGTGGTTTAAGAATCATAAAAGAAGGTTGTATACGTGGAAGAGACCAGGAGACACCGGAAGGTATCCGATAGATTTTATAATGGTAAGACATAGGTTCCGGAACCAGGTTATAAACTGCAGGACATACCCAGGGGCAGATATAGACTCTGAACATAACTTGTTAGTCATGAACTGTAGGCTGAAGCTGAAAAAACTGCAGAAAAGTAGGAAAATAAGGAGATGGGACTTAGATAAATTGAAGGAAAATGAAGTGCTGGAGAATTTCAGAGGGAGCTTTAGGCAACAATTGACAGAAACAGGGGGGGGAAATAAAACAGTAGAAGAGGAATGGGTAGCATTGAGAGATGAAATAGTGAAGGCAGCAGAGGACAAAATAGGTAGAAAGGCAAGACCTACAAAAAATCCTTGGATATCACAGGAAATACTAAATTTAATTGATGAAAGGAGGAAATATAAAAATGCAGTAAATGAAACAGGCAAAATGGAGTACAGACGACTAAAAAATGAGATTGACAGGAAGTGCAAAATGGCTAAGCAAGAGTGGCTAGAAGCCAAATGCAAATCTGTAGAAGAATGTATAGCAAGGGGAAAATAAGAGACATTTGGGGTCAAGAAAAGTAACTCTACGAATATCAAGAACTCAGATGGGAAACCAGTTCTCAGCAAAGAAGGGAAAGCTGAAAGGTGGAAAGAGTACATAGAGCAGCTCTACAAAGGAAATGAACTTAGAGATGATGTTGTAGGAAGGGAAGAGGAAGTAGATCAAGATGAAATAGGAGATACTATACTGAGAGAAGAATTTGACAGAGCCCTGAAAGACCTAGGTCGGAACAAGGCCCCAGGAGTAGATGACATACCCTCAGAGCTACTAAAGTCTCTGGGAGAGCCAGCCATGACAAGACTATTTGAACTGGTGAGTAGGATGTATGAGACAGGCGAAATACCCTCAGACTTTAAGAAAAATGTAATAATCCCCATTCCAAAGAAATCAGGCACAGACAGGTGTGAAAATTACAGAACCATCAGCTTGATGAGTCATGGTTGCAAAATTTTAACACGAATTATCTACAGGAGAATGGAAAAGCTGGTAGAAGCTGACCTCGGGGAAGATCAGTTTGGATTCAGGAGGAACGTAGGAACCCGGGAGGCAATACTCACTTTACGTCTTATCTTAGAAGATAGATTAAGGAAAGGCAAACCTACATTTTTAGATTTTGTAGATTTGGAGAAAGCTTTTGACAATGTTGACTGGAATAAACTATTTCAAATTCTGAAGTCGGCAGGGGTAAAACACAGGGAAAGGAAAGTTATTTACAACTTGTACAAAAGTCAGACCGCAGTTATTAGACTCGAAGGGCATGAAAGGGAAGCATCAGTTGGGAAGGGAGTAAGACAGGGCTGTAGCCTTTCTCCGATGCTATTCAATTTGTACATAGAGCAGGCGGTGAAGGAAAGCAAGGAAAAATTTGGAATAGGAATTAAAGTTCAGGGGGAAGCAATAAAAACATTGTGTTTTGCTGATGACATTGTAATTCTGTCAGATACAGCAAAGGACCTGGAAGAGCAGTTGAATCGAATGGACAGCGTGTTGAAGAGAAGTATAAAATGAACATTAACAAGAGCAAAACAAAAATAATGGAATGCGGTCTTAGAAAATCAGGCGATGCTGAAGGGATTAGATTAGGTAACGAAACAATGAAGGTGGTAGATGAGTTTTGTTACTTGGGTAGTAAAATAACATGCGGTGGTCGCAGTACAGAGGATATAAAATGCAGAATGGCAATGGGAAGAAAAGCATTTTTGAAAAAGAGAAATTTGCTAACATCGAATATTAATTTAAAAGTAAGGAAGTCTTTTCTGAAGGCATTTGTGTGGAGTGTTGCCTTGTACGGGAGTGAAACATGGACGATAAGCAATGCGGACAGGAAAAGAATAGAGGCTTTTGAAATGTGGTGCTACAGAAGAATGCTGAAGATTAGGTGGGTAGATAGCATAACTAATGAAGAGGTACTGAGCAGAATTGTTGAGAAAAGGAATTTTTGGCATACCCTGACTAAAAGAAGGGATCGCTTGGTAGGACACATTCTTAGACATCGGGGAATCGTAAATTTAGCATTGGAGGGAAGTGTGTGGGGTAAAAATCGCAGAGGGAGACAAAGAGACGTGTATAGTAAGCAGATTCAAGTGGACGTGGCTTGCCGTTCTTATGAGGAGATGAAAAGGCTTGCTCAGGATAGAGTAGGGTGGAGAGCTGCATCAAACCAGTCTCCGGACTGAAGACCATAACAACAATAATATGTGAAGCTACTTGAGAATACATTACTTTTCCAAAAATTTTGGGTGAAGCTGACAGAAGTAAGATTGGGCAGTACTTGTTATCTGGCATATCCCCTTTTTTATGCAATGGTTTAACAATAGCATATTGTAGTCTGTCAGGGAAAATGCCCTGCTTTACAGAGCTATTACATATGTGGCTAAGAATCCTTCTTATCTCTTGGGAACAAGCTTTAATACCCTGCTGGAAATGCCATCAATTCCATACGAGCCTTTACTCTAGAGAGAATTTATTTCATTAATTTCAAAAGGACTGGTAGTTGGAATTTCAGTTATTTCAAATTGTGTGTGGCCTCTTCCATTAACTGCCTTGCTACTTCTAATGAACATTTATATTCTATTTTCTCCACAGCATTTAAAAAAATAATCCTTAAAAATGTTTTCAATTTCTGACTTTCTGGTTAGTAAACTTTTCAATTGCTTTGATGGTAATACCATCATCCTGTGTTCTTGTTTGCCCCGTGACCATTTTAATAATGATCCAAATTGTTTTAATTTTAATATCAGAGGAACTAATCTCAGATCTGGTGCACATGCTTCTGGATTATTAAAATAACTGTTCTTAAAGTAGCACAGTAGTTTTTATAATATTTGTTTCTGGGTCATTACTCTTTCTTGTGGATAGATACAATTCCCTTTTCCGGTTACAAGAATTTTTATTCCCTTAGTAAGCCATGGTTTTTTGCAAAGTTTCATACAATTATATTTAATTATTTTATTGGGGAGACATTTTCTCAAATACCCACAAATGTATAATGAAATAAGTTATATTTCAAATTAGCATCAGGTTCCTTATAAACCTCATTCCAGTCTAACTGCTGTAGACTTTCTCTGAAATTTCTAGTTAATAAATCATTAATTGAGTGCACAATTCTGGAGGACTGTTTCGAATTACTGAATGGAGCTATGTCTTATACTGTTACTAGCTGTGCACCATGATCAGAAAGACCATTGTCAACAGATCATGCATTGTTTAACTTACCTTGGTCTAGAAAAATGTGAGCTATCAATGTGCCGCTGTCCTTTATTACCCAAGTAGCCAACCAATAACGGATGTCAATTTGAAGGAACCAAGTAAGACTTCCAGCTCATTCTTCACTCTTTTAGTGAATCAACATTGAAATCACCACAAATAATAATTTATTCCCCCCCCCCCCCCCCCCTATCTGGCAGATAGCATAACAAGGCATCCAAGTCCTTCAGAAACAACTAGAAAGATGCTGAAGGGGACCTATACATTGTTACAATTATAAGAGTGTCATCAGTGAGTTTACACTGACAGGCACATGCTGCAATATATTTCTTTAGACAAAAAATTTGTTTCTAATTTTTTTACACAGTGACAGCTTTTGCCATATATGGCAAATGTGGTGCTAGTTTATATCCACTAACATTCACCTTTCCCGTACCAGTGACAGTGTGATGCTCAGACAGGCATAGTATACCTATTACATTATCAGTTTTACATAATCTAAACACACCAGAAGCTCATCTATTTTATTCTTTAATCCCCCAATATTCTTGGAGAAAAATGCTAACATTATTTTTTACTTTACATTTGTGAGAATCTTGTGATATTTTTTAACATTTTTTAGCACGTCTACCTGAACTTTTCACTGGACACTGATCTTAGCTTAAAAAATAAATAAATAAATAAATAAAAAGAAAGAAAAGAAAGGGGCCGGGGAGGAGGGGGTACTTTATAACCCAGCCAGCCACTTTACCCCTCCCTTTCCTATTGAGATGCAAGTGATGCCTGGCGAAATCCCACCTCCCAATAGCATCAAGAGAAACCAAACCTATGTCTGACAGAGTAGCTGCCCTAAGCAACTAATCTAGCTCCAACTTGACCCTCCTGACAGAGCAGATCAACTGGGGTTGATCATACCGCATGCAGGCAGACACCAAACCAACATTTGTAAGGGTCATTGCAGAAGCTATTTTAACCAGGTCACACTTAATACTGTAGCCTTGAGCCCTATCAATACTTTTTCCCACTACCACAACATGATACTATTATTTGAAACTCTTGCTCAGGTAACCTATATCCTCTACCAGCTGTCTAAGATCTGCACTGGGCTTGAAAAAGTTTGTGACCAGGTACCTGTCACTTAATTTTTCCTGTCAAATCTGGCCCACACCACTTCCATGGCTACTGCCTAACAACAGAACTTTCCTCCTACTTTCTACTTTTTTTTTAACAGTTGGTTTCCTAGTGAAAGTCTGTTGTTTCTTAACTACACCTACTTCTTCTTGAGCCTCTTTCTCACTTCGCCCCCTCAGGGGCTCAGCATTAATTTGCTGGGTACAGGGCTTGGCGAACCCGGGGTCCTGAGCTGTGGGCTGTGTCGCGCCAACAGTCCGCTACACCGTAAGCTCTGTGCGTGCTTCAACGACCATCGTTCGCCGCGACGGTGGAACGTTGTACGTTTCAGAGCCCGGGGATCTTGGCTTCATCGCCCGGGTCGCGAGGACGGTACAAACCTCTCTAAAAAACCCCTCAATCTCAAGGTGTGCTACGTGCCGAGGAGATGCATGGCTGTTGAGGTTGAACAGTCATTAGCGAGCAACCTCTGAGGAACCTGCCGCACCTCAGTTGTACAAGGCTTACCCAGGCAAGCGGGGCTCTGCCTGGGTGGACCTTCATTTCCCTAGCTGCTCGTGGGACCACGATGAAAAGAACCCAGAGTAACGCTGGTGGGCGTTTATCCACCGCCTCTAAGAAAGGAAAAGTAGAATTCAATGCTGAGACTTATGACCCCCAGTCGTTCCCTTCCTTGGCCACGCCATGGGAGGAACGCAGGTCTCGTAGCCGAGGGCAACAATATGCTCCAAGGTATTTAGTATGTTCCAGGACTGATGGTGAATCTTTCGTGAACACAAAGCCTCTCTTTCGTCGAGAACTTGGAAGATAAGTTTGGAGAAGTAGACGGCATGTCGAAGATGCGATCGGGGTCAGTTTTAATAACGACGTCATCCCCAGCACAGTCACGGGCTTTGCTCGCCTGTGACAAGCTGGGTGATGTTCCCGTTACTATCACCCCACACAAAAGCCTGAACATGGTACAGGGTTTGATTTTTCATAGGGATCTCCTTTTGCAGTCAGATGACGAACTCCGCAAGAACTTGGAACGGCGAGGTGTCCATTTTGTAAGGCGAGTCCATAGGGGTCCGAAGGACAACAGGGTCGCCACTGGTGCATTCATCTTGGCCTTCGAGGGCGACTCATTGCCTGAGAAGGTCAAGGTGATGATATACCAGTGTGACTTAAAGCCCTACGTTCCTCCCCCTATGCGCTGTTTTAAATGCTGGAGGTTTGGGCACATGTCCTCCAGGTGTACCGCCAACTCCACCTGTCGGGACTGTGGTCGTCCATCGCACCCGGACCTCCCTTGCACACCACCTCCCATTTGTGTTAACTGTGGACAGCAGCACCCACCTTGCTCGCCTACTTGCTCTGTACTGCACAAAGAAAGGAAGATCATGCAATACAAAACCATGGATCGGCTGTCTTATTCCGAGGCCAAGAGGAAATATGAGAAACTCCACCCGGTCAGCATCAAAACATCCTATGCAGCAGCCACGAAACCTTTTCCACAGACTAGTTGACCGCCAGTTCCGTCTGTCACAGTGGGCCCTCGAGCCCAACCGTCACCATCTGCCCCCTTGGTGGTAGGGGGCACATCTCACACTGTTGCTTCCAAAGCCCCTGCCTTGGAAGCAAAAATCCCCCAACCAATGGGGACATCAGTCCCCACATGTGAGCCAGAGTCACAACAGCCTGCTCTGGCTCCTCGCGCTAGGAAGGGGTCGCTTGGATCCCTTCCCTCTAAGGTTTCTCCCGCTGAATCAGCGGATGCCAGTAGATGGCAGAAAGTACTGCCAGCTGGTCGCAGGGCTGCACGCCGCTCCTCAGTCCTGGGGACTGAGCTGGCAGCACCCTCCCAGCATGAGAAACCTAAAGAGAAGCACGAAACGAAGAAGAAGAAGAAAGACAAGAAACCACCTAAGGAGAAGGATACCCTGGTGGCAACCTTGCCACCACCCTCCTCCACCTCTTCTTCTGAGGACGAGATAGAGATTCTCGCGTCCCCCAAAGACTTGGAAATTGCCGAGTCTGCGGAAGCCATGGACGTTGAGGCTCTGCCTCAGAAATCGGCGACGGCAGAAGATACTGCGACCCCTACTGCGCCGCCAAATTCAGCATGCCCCAGCGACCAGGAGGCTCTCTGATCCTCCAATGGAACTGTGGCGGCTTTTTCCGCCATCTGCCAGAGTTACAGCACTTGTTATGCCGCTTCCCAGCTTTTTGTGTAGCCCTGCAGGAAACCTGGTTTCCTGCTAATAGGACCCCAGCCCTTCGTGGGTATCGGTGCTATTACAAAAATCGTCTTGTATATGACAGGGTCTCTGGAGGTGTCTGTATCTACGTCCTTGCCACTGTCCCCAGTGCCGCTGTGCCTCTACACACGACTCTTGAGGCGGTGGCTGTTCGAATCCGGGCTATGCAGGAACTGACGGTCTGTTCGCTTTACCTTCCTCCAGATGAGACGATTTCATTTACTGACCTTGCTACCCTGGTGGCACAACTTCCCCCACCATTTCTGATTCTGGGAGACTTCAATGCTCACCATCCCTTGTGGGGTGGAGCGCAGACAACAGGCCGTGGTAGGGACATAGAGACGCTCTTATCACAGCAAGACGTCTGCCTGCTAAACACTGGTGCACCCACGCATTTTTGCGTGGCTCGAGGCACGTATTCCACGATTGATCTCTCTGTTTGTTCCCCGAGCCTGCTCCCGCACTTTCAGTGGGGGGTCCATGATGACCTTTGCAACAGCGACCATTTTCCTGTTCTCTTGACGCTCCTTGATTTTTCCCCTGCGGGCTGCCCATCTCGATGGTCTCTCAGTCGAGCTGATTGGAACCACTTCACCTCAGCTGCTACAGTTCCCATTCCACTGCCAGCCGACTTGGACATTGCGATTCACCAGGTCACCAGTTCGATAGTTTCCGCTGCTGAGGCTACCATTTCTACCACGTCTGGCTCCCCACGGCGTAAGTCTGTGCCCTGGTGAACGCCGGAAATCACTGAGGCCATTCGGGATCGTCGTCGGGCAATCCAGCGGCATCGTCGACACCCCACTGTAGAAAACCTTATAGCTTTTAAGCGGCTCCGGGCCCGGGCTCGACAGCTCATCCGGCAGGGTAAACGGGACTGTTGCGAGACGTATGTTGCCAGCATCGGCTGTCGCGCCTCAGCATCTCGGGTGTGGTCGCAGGTTCAGCGCCTATTTGGGTACCGTCCACCTGCGGCGATTCCCAGCCTACGCATCCACGGTACCCTATGCACCGACCCGACTTCCATAGCAGAACACATGGCCGAGCATTATGCTCACACCTCTGCAACATGCAAATACGGTGCGGACTTCCGTGCTCTGAAGGAGCGTGTTGAACAGAGACGGCTGTCCTTTCACACGCGTCGAGCCGAATCGTACAACTCCGCTTTCAGTGCATGGGAATTCGAAACTGCCCTTGCCGCATGCCCCGATACCTCTCCAGGACCGGACAGAATCCACAGCCAGTTCATTCGGCACCTTTCCGTGGAGTTTCAGCACCAGCTTCTCGCCCTGTTTAACCGTTTATGGGTGGAGGGGGTTTTCCCATCACAATGGCGAGAAAGCATCATTATTCCAGTGATCAAACCTGGTGCTGACCCACAGGTGGCTGATAGTTACCGCCCAATCAGCCTCACCAACGTTATGTGCAAGCTATTTGAACGTATGGTGAGCCGACGGCTTATGTGGATACTTGAACATCGGGGTCTGTTGTCCCCACGTCAAGGAGGTTTCCGGCAAGGCCGCTCCACCACTGACAACTTAGTGGCCCTGGAGTCTGCCGTTCGTACGGCATTTAGCAGGCGTGAGCATCTTGTTGCCGTCTTTTTCGACCTCAGAAAGGCGTACGACACCACTTGGCGCCACCACATTCTGGCTACACTGCACGCTTGGGGCTTGAGAGGTCCGCTCCCACTTTTTATTCAAAACTTTCTTTCTTTCCGATCTTTTCGGGTACGGGTTGGTACTTCCCTCAGCTCCTCTCACATCCAGGAGAACGGTGTCCCACAGGGCTCCGTCCTTAGTGTACCCCTATTTTTAATTGCCATCAATGGACTTGCTGAGGCAGTGGGGTCATCGGTTTCTTCCTCCTTGTTCGCCGATGACTTCTGCTTATACTTCAGCTCAGCTAGCATTGGGGTAGCTGAAAGGCGTCTACAGGGAGCCATTCGAAAGGCGCAGTCGTGGGCCTCAACCCATGGATTCCAGTTTTCTCCATCTAAAACTCGGGTTATGCACTTCTGCCGTCATCGCGCTGTCCATTTGGACCCAGAGTTATATTTATATGATGAACTTCTTTGTGTCGAAGAGACTCACCGATTTCTTGGCATGCTCTTCGACAGCCGGCTCACTTGGGTGCCCCATCTTCGCCAGCTCAAGCAGAAGTGCGTGCGGTACCTCAATATTCTACGCTGCCTCAGCCACACTAGTTGGGGAGCCACTCGTACAAGTCTTTTGCAGCTCTACAGGGCGCTGATTCAAACGCGCTTAGATTACGGGAGCGTTGTGTATGGTTCAGCAGCCCCATCTGCATTGCAGGCCTTGGACCCAGTACTCCACAGTGGCATCCGTTTAGCAACGGGGGCCTTCCGTACCAGTCCTGTGACAAGCCTTCTTGCTGAGGCTGGGGTTCCCCCCCTGCGATTCAGAAGGCAACAGCTAATGGCTTCTTATGTTGCCCATATTCATGCCGTACCTCACCACCCAAATCGCAGGCTCCTCTTCCCAGCTGACGCACTCCCTTCCCCGCGACGACGTCCACGGTCGGGTCTCCCAATTGCGGTTCGTGTTCGTTCCCTTCTTTCTTCTCTAGAGTCCCTTCCTATTCCTCTCACCTTCCAGTACCGTCCCAGTACTCCTCCTTGGGTCATTCCTCGCCTCCAGCTTCGGTTGGACTTGTCCCGAGACTCCAAAGCCTCCGTTGCACCGACGACTATGCGTCAACAGTTCCAGGCCCTTCTACATTCCTACCATGGCGCTGAATTTATATACACCGATGGCTCCCTAGTCGATGGCCATGTTGGGTATGCTTATACCCACGGCCGGCATGTAGAACAACATTCATTGCCCTGTGGGAGTAGTGTGTTTACGGCGGAACTTGTCGCCATTTGGCGGGCCCTTGAACACCTCAGAGCCTGCCCCGGGGAGTCTGTGGTTATCTGTACTGACTCCCTGAGTGGTCTGCAAGCCCTTAACCATTGTTTCCCAAAACATCCATTGGTACGGTCCATTCAGGAAGCTGTATACAGACTATGTACATCTGGTCGCACTGTGGTCTTCCTTTGGACTCCGGGACACATTGGAATAAAAGGAAATGAACGTGTTGACCGACTGGCGAAGGAGGCCACTACCTCAACTATGCTGGAAATCGGTCTCCAGGAGAGGGATCTCCGGGCGGTGCACAATCGGAAGGTTTTAAGCCTTTGGAATACAGAGTGGGCTGAATCGAACGCACCGAATAAGCTCCGTGCTGTTAAGCCTACTACGGCAATGTGGAGGTCCTCCCTGCGAGCCTCTCGTAGGGAGTCCGTTGTACTCTGCCGACTACGCATTGGTCATACGTGGTTAACACACGGCCACCTCTTGCGTCGAGAGGGCCCACCAGTTTGTCGTTGTGGCGCCCAGCTGACTGTGGTCCACATACTGTTGCATTGTCCATTTTTAGCCGCTTTGCGGCGGTCCTTTAGCCTACCAGATTTGCTGCCATCAGTTTTAGGTGACAATGCCTCCTTGGCTACTACTGTTTTAAATTTTATCCGCGCATCTGGTTTCTACCCTTCCATTTAACGGAAGGCGCTTCTGAGTGATTGACAGACCCTCATTTTTACACTGTTTTTAAGTTACTTGATAGCCTCTACCTTTTCGGTTGAGGTGGTTTTTTTAGTGTGTACAGCATGGCTTGCTCATCCGTTATTATCTTAGTGATCAGCCAGCCATAGCATTCTGCTGTGAAATTGTATTTTTATCCCTCTTGTGCACTCCTCTGTGTATAAGTGTAGTGTTTGTCTTTATTTTACATTCAAGGAATTCTCTCTAATCCTTGTTCTCTGTGTTTTCGTTCTCTCACATGTTTCATCACTGCCTGGAACAGGGGACTGATGACCTTGTAGTTTAGTCCCCTATAAACAACAACAACAACAATCTCACTTCGCTGTGGTAGCAAGGCAAATTTATTGGTTGTGCCAATTGTGAACTATTAGACTCGATACTATCTCTGTGGCCACTGTTTCCTGCTACCACTTCCCACCTCTGTTCACTCTTTTCCCCCTTAACCTCATAAGTTCCTCCCTAACACTATACAGTTCGGTCTGATGGGCTCTAATCTTCCCATCCTGTTCAACTATTTTCCTGTCTCTTAAACACACTTCGCAAATGGACGAGACTCATTTGCTTCCTCCATTTCCACAACGCTACATTCCCCCCCCCCTCCCCCGCCCACCTCTTTCCCCACCCACCTCTTTCCCCACCCCAATGAAACCACTTTCGCATCAGCTGCATAGAATCCCAGTACTAACTTTCCTATGGCAGCTCAAACACTTTGCATTCATGATTGTCACGAGATTTACTTATGTGATATCGACAATATATATTAACTACAGATACAAAAGGATACTAGATATGTTTAACACACTAATATCTATTTAAGCTATGCATTTAAAATTGTGGTATAATGCTAAAACTGCACATTCTATTTTAGGCCTAAGAATTACCATATGTATACAAACTGAACTTCTCATAATTACTTAAATAATACACAAATAATAGAAAAAACCTTTAATGGCAACCATGAAGAGCACACTAATACATGTGTTTAGTTAATTAACAGCGTTAAACTACATTTTATTTCTACTTAAATTACTTATCTTTTCCGAACCCACTGACACTGCATGTCTGGCCTTGCGCAGGGCTACCCACCCACACACATATAGTTCTCCAGTATTGGAGTTATTTGAGGTCTTAGCTGAATTTTCTGTCTGTGCTTGACAGAACATGATAATATTATCATAAAGGAAAAATTCCTGATATTCTGCAAAATTGTTTATTGAGCTACTAACCTGCTGCCGGCCGCGGTGGTCGAGCGGACTGTGGCCCACCAGTCACGTCCTGCATGGCCACTATGATTGGGGGTTCGAATCCCCCCTTGGGCATGGATATTTGTGCTGTCCTTAGTATTAGCTAGTTCATAAGTAGTTTGTAAGATTAGGGACTTATGACCACGTAGTTAAGTGCCATGAGCTCTACAAACATTTGAACTAACCTGCTTTTGGATTCTTAGGTCGTTGTTACATGACAATGGCTGAAGAAGTCGAAAGCTCAACTCAATAGTAATTATTTGAGGCCATTTCCTTCAGAGTGTAGTGTAATTGTATGCTTAGTAGCAGTAAATAATGGTTATGCAATGTGTCAAAATTCCTTGCAAGATATCACAAAACATCATTTTTTTTTTCTACACACAGGACATGTTTCCATATAAGACGGAATGCAAAGAATCAGCAGGCACAAGGTGTATATGTTGGTTCTGCTATTCCCACCCTACCTTCTACATACAGTGTTCACGACTTCCATAGTTACGGATACCATGGTACGGGTGTTACACCTGGCCTTCATTTTCACCTTGCAGCGAGCATTAATGAGACTGGTAAGCTTGTCTTAGACTTCTCTTTGGTAAATTTATTTGTAATAATAGCAATTGAAGCTTTTATTAGCTGTGTGTGTAAAAACGTTTTTTCTAACTATGGAAAATCCAGTTAGGAATATCAATAATAGAGGATAGATAACAACTCACCATAATGACAATTGCCATGCCACTGACAGACATGTAAAATAGACAATCACATTCACACAACTTACATTTTCAGCCGTGACCTTCATCAGAAAAAGATACACATCTATTCATACAATCACTCAGACATCATGGTGCATTAGTTATATTCAATTGATTGTGTGAGTGGACAGAAAAAGATACACATCTATTCATACAATCACTCAGACATCATGGTGCATTAGTTATATTCAATTGATTGTGTGAGTGGATGTATTTCTTTTTCTGATTAAGGTCATGGCTGGAAATTTGTGTGAATGTGGTTAGTGACTTTGTGCCTGTCTGTGACTCATTGATCATCTTTATGGTGAGTTTTTATCTACCCTCTATTAATTACAAAAATGTTCTTTATTTCTATGTGAGATGATATTAGTTATACAAAAGTTGTTGCAAAATGTGAGAAGTTACCTCTCGAGCATTTAATATTATTATTAATGCACTTGAAGGTGATGTTGAACTAAAAGGCTCAGTTGAGGTTTAGTGCAGCCTGTACTAACAGTATAACAGTAAAGTAAGCAAAGCAGAGTACCAAGATGTATAACTTATTGTGGATGTAGGTGAACTAGAACAAATGCAGCAGTATTTGCCATCAACCCAAAGTGTACTTAAATTTTTAGCTGCCTGATAAAGCATTAATGTAGAGTAGAAAATGAGATTTAAATGTACACCAGTTTGTAAAACACTGCCTAGAAAGTTGTCAAGATGAATATTGTTTGTCTTAATACTGCTCAAAAATTGTAGTTTTAATTTGCTATATTGTATATTTCATTGTGTACATTCCCCTCACATACACCCTTAGATAAGCTTTGAGCCAAGGAGCGTATTATTGTGAAATTGGCAGAAAGTGGGTATGCTCTTTCATATGTGGGAGTTATGACCCTATTTTCTGCCCTTCAATTTAAAAGGTAACTTTTTACATTATACAGTGAACACCCTCTCCCAAATTGTTTAGATGACTAGGTATTGCTATCATTCATTTCTCTGTGACAGTGTTCATGTCTTTGTGACAGCCTTGTATCTGTCTTGCCATCAGCGTTAAGAATTTCTCATCTGTACATGTCACCCCCTGCCCTTTCCTACTACTCACTTACCTCATTTAGGGATTGGAAATTTTAGCATCTAATTGTTTTTAGAATTTGCTTTTAGTTTCAGCAAAATTCCTATTTTAGGGCAAAATTGGCCTATATTTTATCTATTTTTAATGATTTCGTACAGAAATTTTATAGGGTGACAAACTACTTGGTTGAAATTGACTTTAATTAGGTTGTGGTTGGAGAACATTTTTATTGGAACATTTGCCCCTCACCGCCCCCTTTTTAAAAAAAAATCTACATGTTTTCTAATATCGTCTTCACATTCTTTTTTGTGGCTGTAAACTAACCTTTCAACACACAATAGTTCTGTTGAGCAGCAGTAACATTTTCCTTCAGGTGAACTGAATGTGTGTCTAAGGTGTGTGTCTGCTTTCTCTTTTCCTGCCCTATTAGGTAGGCATTCCTAATTGTATTGCCCACACATTACACCACCGCAGAAAAAAAACTGCAATGAATCAAAAGTAACTCTAATCACATGTTATGGGAAATTGAACTGAAAATAGTTTTAATTATACTTTAAGGTGGTGAATGTTGGTGAGTTTAAAGTAGGGTCTTTCCACTTCAAATCACCAATTTTTTTTAAATGTTGAAGCTTGACCATCTTACTCTTTTTTTTTTTTTTTTTTTTTTTTTTTATTTCTGTACAAAGACGAAAGTGACAACAAAATACTGCAGTTAAAAATGCTCGTAGATCATGTGCCACAAAAGCATTCCACATCTAATAGATATCGTTATTTCTCACCTGTCATTGTTTGCAACTTAATAGTAATTTAAGTGTGCAAAATGCAAAGGAATGGCCACACTTTCCATTTCGATTATGCATATTTTTCGTTAAGTAAATTACTTAGGCTACGTAAAACTTATGTAAGTAGCTGAGTAAATATTTCTCAAACATTTTATTATTATTTTTTTTTTTTTTAATTTTACGAGAATGTTGTTAAAGGTCTTAAAGGATGTTATACAAAGTTTTAGCCCAATATCTAAAGTGGTCCAGGCTCCAGGCCACTTTTGTGGAAGGGTGTCATGCGTCGCACATGTGCTTGAGGAACTTTTGGCCAAGTTTGTGCTTTCATTTCTCAGCAGCTAAGGTACTTCACATTTTCAAATCTGGGTTTCTAGGTCAGTTTTGAACAGATAATTCAAAAATAACATTATCGTGGGTAAAGATTAAGTAGTTTATTTACTTTTATAAATTAAATTCAGACCAAAAAGAAAGGTAAACTTTGGCATTCCCTTTTCATACAGTGTATCATTTTTACACCTTGTTATTCTGCCTTTATGTGTATGTACTGCATGACAAACCAATGCAACGACGGGAAAACTATATCTTTTGTAGTTACTGAGATAATGGTTCAGGAAATTGCCTCCAAAAGAACCAGAACACTAAATTTGACCAAATTTCGAGGCCATTATATTTATATAGGTGACTTCTGATTTTAATTTAAAATGCACTTTTAGGAAGTGCAGGTTTTGATTTACTACAATATTGAGCACAATGTGAATGTGCAGTTATCGCGCAGTTGCTTCCTGCGTCCACCCACTAGTCAGAACAGTTTATTGCTCTCTTGGGGCGCCCGGTGACCCTGCTGACAAAAGAGCAGGTCCCACCCAGGTAAAACTTTTTTGTTGACTGGTCTCGGCAGTTTGAAGCTTTCTTCTGTGGTGGACGTGCGCCAAAACGACACAGTTGTGTGCCCATCGCATTCTCCTTGATCTGCATTTGACTCCATGCCGCTGCGTTTTCAGGTCACAAGCCCTCATCACCCTTGTGTCATCACTGCTATGTTAGTGCCAAGGTGGTTCTACCGCGCTGAGTCGTTTTAAGCACTGCAGTTTATTGTTGGTGTAACCTTTAGGTTCGAAAGTGAATCTTATTACGTTAAAATGCATGACAATACATTCTTCTACTTAAATAAGTTTTACGTAGCCTAAGTAATTTACTTAAAAATGAAAAATATGGATAATTAAAATGGAAAGTGCGGCCGTTCCTTTGCGTTTTTCACACTTAAATTACTATTAAGTCGCAAACAATGACAGGTAAGAAATAACAATATTTATTAGACATGGAATGCTTTTGTGGCACATGAGCTAGGAGCATTTTTAACTGCAGTACTTTGTCACTTTCGTCTTTGTACAGAAATTTCGTCCATCAAAGTTTACAACCAAACTCTTTAACAGCAATTTTACAAGTTTGTAGACTTGATACATTTAGTTAACACAAAATAAGTGTATACTAGACTTTATGAAAGCAGATGTTAGAACTAACAGCAGGTACAAATTCATGATCATGATTGTTCGTAATAACAATTACTTTTCATTGTACATTTAGCAGCTCGTTTAGACCATGTAGTTGCTTTAAAATCAACACAGATATTTTCACAGCAGCACTTTCGTTGTTATTGCGAACCTCAGCTAACCGTTACACTTTGAACTGGAACTGTAGTATCGACACCGTGGTGGAGTAGCCGAGCGGTCTAAAGCGCCTCGCTCCGGAGCGCGCGGTTGCTTGCCGTGGAGGTTCGAGTCCTCCCTGAGGCATGGGTGTTTGTGTTTGTCCGTAGATTAGTTTACCTAGGTTTAAGTAGTTTGTAAGCTACGGACTGATGACCATGCAGTTTGGTCCGATAGATTTACAGACATTTTTTTTGTAATATCGACAGGATCATGAGATTTCATTACCGCATTTTCAGGAAGTTTACTACCATTTTAGTCATTTTGCAGCTTCGAAAAAGTCTGACGGAACATGATGCCTATCCCTATTCAATAGTCTTCTTTATTTAAAACGTGAATATGTATATAGGTAAAATTCCCGAGTGGGTGTGGTGTATGAGGTGTCAGCCGATACCCCAAATGACATGGCAGATGCCAGGTCAATTTGCCTCAAACATGGCGGACCTACAGCTACTCTATGGATCAGTTGTACGATCTCTGGTTAACAGCCGGTTACGCTCTATTCCTGGAACGGTGTAAGAAACGTGTTGTACAAAACCGGAATAACGCCCAACCAGAGAATAAACTCGAAAAATCTTAACCAGTGATTTTTGGCTGGTTGGCGAGCTTAATCATGGATTGTTTTCAAGATGGCATGAATAGTTATTGATTCAAATAGCGATGATGATATTTTGGCTGATTTGCTTGTTAGAATGAAGGAGGGAAAGAAATGAGATGTCCTCCCAGTTATTTATATCCAGATTTCGCGTTTCAAAGAAAGCAGTAGTTAATCCTTTAAGTCTTGTGCTGAGAAACTGGAGCATAGGATGGATAGGTGAGACTATTTCTCTGCCTCCCGAAAAAATACTGTTTGTTTGTAGTAACATGTAGTTGATATCAGCATTTCATGAATTGTGGCATTTTATTTACGTAAGTTAGTCACATCGAAATGACGATATGGGCCAAAATAATGTTGTTCACCTGGCATTTGCTACAATTCCTTTTATTAACAAGAAAGTCTTTAATCGGGTAATGATATATAAGAAGGGTTCAGAATGTGCAAATATCTATCAGCATTAACAAAAGTATACAACATTACACTGTAGAAAAAATTGAAAATGGACAGATATCCAGAAGCTAATTAAGATACTACCTCAATCAGCCCTTCAGTTTATCTGTATTAATTTTGAGTAACTGTTTCTATTATACAGAATTTGATGTTATTGCATCTGTTCTCTTTTTTTTCTATAACACTTGTAAACTCAGGTAAAATATCTACAAGCTTTACAACTTCCTCCAGCAAATAAGTTTGTGCTAGTGCTCGGTAATCACTCATTTTGATCACACGTCTTTTGCATATGACGATAACTCAAGACCTAAACAAAATGAATTGCGTGCGCGAAAATACCCACAACACACTTCATCTGTAGCCAACATAATGGGATGGGACCCCGAGTCCTGGAATTACAAACCAGGGAATAAAATGGCGTCGTACAACGCACACTCAAATGTTATTCCATGGTTAGCCTATTCCTTCGTTATCTACCCTTGGATTTAACCAGTGATTATACAACTGGTTCTATGAAGTTCAAGCTCATTGGGTTGGCAGGACTCGGTATAGGTGTATATCAAACTGGTGTACAATCGATTGTCATTTATATCTTGAATTTGTCAGTACATTCAAGTGACTGATAAGATTTCACAAAATTTCATCGATTTTTGTGATTTTACATAAATTTCAACGATTTCGGTATTTTCTGCAAAAATTGTAAAATATTGAAAAGATTTCGCTATTTTGTGAAAAACAGGTGTCTCTATTTATGTCTAATAAATTTTATGAATATTTGATAATATTTGTTTGTCAAAGATTTAATCAAAAATATTATCGCATAATACCGGCCTAAAGGGATCTGTTTCTTAAAGTGGATTAATACGCGCATAGTGTGTTTTGTTGTTGTAAGTGCAATAATACCGACCAAAATTCAAGTAATCCGCGCACCCCAGTTTTTCGTTCATAAATTCGGGAAAAAATATGTGCGGATTACTCGAATATGTACGGTAACTCCTAAAAAATTAACATCTATTAGCTTCTTGTTTTTTAAATATATATTCACACTTCATATCTGTATTTATCTCAGAATGCAGGAGTTTTCCACTCCCTACTCATTACTATTACTAGGTACTTCAACAGGTTTGTAGTGTTATATTAGTTGCCATGTTTCACAAAGAATGAAACTATGAGTTTCTGCTCTGTTGTTTGCTTCCTGTATTCTAGATAATGAGGTCATATTTTTAATTGTATGTAACTTTAGAATTAGATATAACTTATCCTAAGTTATTTCAATAAATTAATGTATAAAATTTACGCATTAAAATTTCAGATATTCCCCTTGTTCCAAGTCTGATTGGCAGTCCTGATTCTGAGCCCAATTTTATTCTACATTGGCTCAACAACAAAGAAATGCATTTCTCTCTACAGGCTGAAAGTATACTTCATGTAAGTAAATATCAGTATTCCAAAGTAAGAATAATTGCTGACAGTGTCACTAATCTTAAACATTTATTACCAGGAAATTACAAAGAAACAGATGGAAAAAGAAGAAGCTATGGAAAACAAAGAAAATGGAGAGCCACACGAATCTGAGCATGATGACCACTCTCCAAGTAAGAAATGTAACTTTTTAAAAACTTATTCTTAATTTTTATAATCCAAATTGCCCCACTGTCCTCTCTGCTTTGCCTCAGCTTCCTGCCTCTCCCTCCACCCGTCACACCTCACTCACCTTACCTAACCATTCTCCCATCCTTCTCATGTCTCCTCCCTGGTAAGTCCCAAGTCTCATACCCATTTACTCCCGATTCTCCTATCTCCCCACCCCCACTTTGTCCTTCCTTCCATCCACACCCAATGGCTCCTTCCTCCCCTCTCCCCACCACAGCAATTGCCCCTTCCTCCCCTCTCCCCACCACAGCAATTGCCCCTTCCTCCCCTCCCCCTCACCCATATTATAGTAAAACCCCTCTCAGGGAAGTCAGCATTAGTTTCCTGCGTACGGGCTTGGCAAACCTGGGGCCTCTAGCTGGGGACTGGTAATCACCACCAGTCCTCTGACACTGTAACTGCTGGGCACACTTCAGCAACCACTGTGTGGTGTGGCGGTGAATGTTGTGTGTAGCAGGGAATGAGGATCTTGGCTCAACCGCCCGGGTCATGAGGAAGGTAGTACCTCTATAAAAAACCTCAATTCTAAGATGTGCTACATGCTGATGGGATACGAGGCTGATGAGAGTGAACAGTCACTAACGAGCAACCTATGGGGATACTGCCGAACCTTAGTTGTGTAAGGCTTACCTAGGCATGGGGAGCTCTGTATAGGTGGGCATTTAGTTTCCTAGCTACTTGTGGGATCAAAATGGAACTATCGAGTAATTTTCAACCTCCGAGTGAGGTGGATGGGTGTACCACTGGGGAGGGGGGGGGGGGGGCTACTAACACTCTCTAAGAATAAGACTTGGGTAGCCAGTCCTCCGGGTTTGGGAGTGAATAAAAGGGTAATTGTCAACAGTAACAGAGCACTTTCTGCTCCGCAGGATGTGTTTATAATAATTAAGAAAAGAGAGGGCACTTTTGCAAAGATCACACCTTTTTATGTCCAGAAGGGACTATAGAGCATTGGTGGTAATTTGAAGACTGTGAAACGTTTGTGTAATGGAACACTGGTGCTAGAGACATCTGTCACAACAGGTATCTAATATCCAACAGGTTCAATAGTTTGGGGAATACGTCATTGAATGTAACTACATCACACACACAAAACTACAGCAAAGGTGTAGTCACCTGCAGGGATCTGGTGGAATTATTAAAAGAATAATGGGCTCCAGAAGGGATTGTAGATGTCCAAAATATTACCAAGAGGATAAATGGCGAGTTACTGGGTAAGTCAGTTCGAAGGTCGGAGGAAGGCAATGGCATACCACCTCCAAACAGGACCATGCCTAGTAAAGCACTGTTGTGTTCAAACCAATCTTCGGATTGTTGACTGCTTTACCTTAGTGAAATCTGAGTCATTTATCTTGCCATTCAATATGCTAAAACTCCCAGAATATATTAAGGCAGGTTTCCTTAGGTTAAATGTCTGACTTTGTTATCTCAATCCAATGCGCTGCTTGAAATGCCATCACTTTGGGCATACCACCTTGGGGTGTAATGGCGAACAGACCTGCAGAAAATGTACTAAGGTCGCTCAAGGTCGAGACGATTGCTCACCTACTTAAAGTGTGTCAACTGTTCTAGTGACCATTCCATTTGCAGTAGAGAATGCACTGCATACCTCGCAGAATGCAAGGTTCAGGAGATCAAGACTGCCAAGCGCATCTCGTATATCGAAGCCAGAAAAATCTACAAGGCCATGCAACCGCTGTAATTTACCACCTCTTTCACAGCAGCCCTTGCCTCACAGACAGAGAAACGGAAATTCAAGAAGGTTTATACCCGTGAAGACTTCACCCATGTAGCTCACAACCATCCGGATCTTCAACTGATACCCGCGCCAAGGTTCAAAGAAGTCAGGCAGGGGAAGAAATCTTCCCCTTCTCCCTCCCAGCATTCCTCTTCCACAATGTCATCTAGTGATGCCTGCCCCCGGACAGCCTGTGTCGCTGTGGCGCACTGCCAGTGGTCAATCAAATGTCTGACCTCATGCTGGCTCTGAAGCAACTGTTGAATTAATGGACCAAGATCCTCCACTCTTAGATTAAGGCGCATTCGCTTTGTGGTCCTCCGCAGTCACAGGTGTGACTGTTCATTCCACCTCTTTCAAGTTCTCTCACTATGGTTATCCTGCAATGGAACATTCGTGTCACCCAGTTCAATAGAACAGAACTACAGCTTCTCTTGCGAACCTCCTCCCCACTAATTATTTGCCTTTCAGGAAACAAAACTACATCTTCACACTCGCTTTAACATGCCACACTTTTCAATGCTCTTTCACCTTTTCCCTGTGGCAGGGGCAGCTCATGGGGGCGTCATGCTGCTTTTAAGATATGATATCCATTTCCAAATCATCCCTTTACAAACCCAGCTTCAAGCAGTATCAGTTAGACTGTCCTTTCCTGGTTTCAGCTTCTCCCTATGTAATGTCTACACACTGCCATCCTCTGCTGTAACCAGGTCTGACACTCTACACTTTATTGACCAGCTTTCTCATCCTTTCTTGTTGGTCGGCGATTTAAATGCCCACCATCCTCTTTGGGACTCTACTTGCCCTTGTCAGAGGGGCTCTCTCCTAGCGGATCTCCTCGACCACCTTAGCCTCATCTGTCTCAACACTGGCAAACCCACTTATCTTTCGGACTCAACAAATACCTTTTCCCACTTGAACCTTTCCATCTGCACTGTTTAACTGGCCTGTCACCTCGAGTGGTATGTTGTTTCAGACACACACTCAAATGACCATTTTCCGTGTGTCACTCATCTACTGATGCCCTCCATTCCAGCTCATTCAATCCAACTGGCAGCTTTCCAAATCTGATTGACACCTTTATTCTTCATTAGCTACTTTCCATGAATGTCTTTTTCCCAGTATTGATCACTGAGGTCGACTATTTTACGACTGTAAACCTCACTGCTGCAGAACGTTCTATTCCTCGCACCTATTCCTTTCCGCAACGTCCCCCAGTTCCCTGATGGACTGAGGAATGTTGCGAAGCACTCAGACATCGGATCATGCTCTCAGTCTTTAAATGCTATTCCACACAGGAAAACTGTGTTTACTACAGACAGTTGCGTGCACATTGCTGCTGCCTTTTCTGGGAAAGCTAGTTGGCTTTCCTTCACTAGTTTAACAGTGTTACTGCCGAGGTGCTATTCCGCTGCATGGAAAGCCTTGGCTGTAGTGGCAATAATTCATGGGAACACAGAGTCTGAATTAAAGTTTGGACGTGGAGGGAAATCGTGCTTAGACTATTCCGAGGCACCTTAATCACTAGTGATGCGGTGGTCTAGCAGTAAGACGTCTGCCTAGTAAGCATGAAGGTTCGGGTTCGATTCTTGGCCGCATCACAAATTTTAATTCAATGCTTCACCTTTATCTTTAACATCAAAACAAGCTTTATAGGATGGGTGGACACGTGGGTGACAACCGACTCTCATAACGACTGAGGTGGACCTTTCTCTGGTAGGACAGCAGTAATTCAGCATAGAGACTCACAACAGGGCTTGCGTAGAAAGCCCCTATTGCTAAATGGATCCCTTGGTTGTGGATCGTGTTAAGGCAGCATAAGATAGGTGGTCGGGCTGGTGAATAGACAATGCATCCGTAATGTAGGTTCAACTGGACAAGTGATTGGTACAAGCGGAGGAGAGTGGTCTGATCCACTCCCCATGAGGTACCGCACAACACTCTGAGAACATTAAGCCTCTCCTTATTGCCTCATTGACCTCCTCTCGACCCTCTCGCCACAAGATGGTCATTCTCACCTGGCTACGCATAGGCCACTGTCGGTTCAGCCGCCACCACCACCTATTAAGTGGTGACTGCTCCACTGTGTAGTTACTGTCCCGAATCATTGACTGTATGACACCTTGTAGTCCAGTGCCTGTTTTTTAATCGAGTACAACAGAGTCTGTGTTTATCGTCAGGACTGCTTGTTGTTTTAGCGAATGACATGCATTCTGTTGATCCCATTTTACTTTTTAGACATCATATCAATATGGTGAAAGAAGTCTAAATTCCTTTGCTAGAGGAATCCTGTCGTGTCCTTGTTTCTCTACTTTTTTAAGCATAATTGTATTGCCTTTTTTTATTTCTGCCTCCTTTTAGTTCTTGTTCTTACTAAGCACGGAAATCTGCACTTATGACCTCTGTAGTTTGTGTGTGTGTGTGTGTGTGTGTGTGTGTGTGTGTGTGTGTGCGCGCGCGCGTGTGTGCGTGCGTGTCCAAAAAAAAAGAAGTAAGAAAGAATTTCAAGCCCCCTGATAACCCTGAGATATGTGGTTACTGTCTCCACAGAAAGGACGATGTTGGAGGGAAAAGAGCGAGGGGAAGAGTGGCTATTTTCATCAGCACAGCCTACCACTTTGTACCCATTTTCGTCAACACAACCTTACAAGCGGTTGCTGTGTCTATACATGCACGCCACCGACTGTCTGTTTGCTCCCTGTATTTGCCTCCTCGCAACCCTCTCAATGAAGAGGCACTTGAAGAACTTCTTCAGCAACTCTCCCACCCATTCATCCTTTGTGGTGATTTTAATGCACACAATGTTCTTTGGGGCTTTGTAGTGACCTGTCCCATGGGTAGAGTAGTTGAGAAGGTTCTCTTGTCATCCTGTGCTCATTTATTAAATACAGGTAAGAGTATACACTTTTGCACTGGAACAGGGTCATTCTCTGCCAGTGATCTTACGCCATGCTGGCCCTTGCCGACTTTGCTCAGTGGGAAGTGGGTGTAGACTTGCACTGTAGTGATCACGTTCCGATTTGGATTCATCTGTCAGGCAGAGCAGAACCTGAAAGCCAGCCACCTCAATGGGTGCGTAGTAGGATCCACCATGCTGCCGCTTTGTCCATTCCACGGTCTTCCTAGCACCCAAAAAGGCATCCAGTCCCTTGGTGGAATGCCGTTCTGCCGTCTGGAACAGACAAGCGGCTGTGAGGTGGTTCAAGCACTGACCGACTGTGTAGAACCTCACAGCTTTTTGTTGTTGTTGTTGTTGTTGTGATGGGGGGTTTTAGGGGGACTAGACCCCCCAGCTTTTTGGGTGGCAAGGGCCCAATCTCGCCAGATTATTCGTGAGAGTAGGAATAGGTCGTGGCAACAGTTGCCAACTTCAGTTAACTGTTCCACTAAGACTTCAGTTGTATGTGAGACTCGGGAGGACCTCTGGAAGAGGAGGGAGGTGCCTAGTGGTTGCTGTGATGGGGAATTGTAGCCTCCACACCAGCCCACGCGACATTGCCCAGATTACGACGGCCCATTTTTCTACTGTTACCGCGACTGCTAGTTACAATCCAGCTTTCCAGCGCCACCGAGTGGCTGATAAAGACTATAACTGCCCCTTTTCTATGTGGGTGTTAGATTCTGCATTGTCTTTGGCTCGTGATATATCATCAGATCACAATGGTATCTAATACACCACGATACAGCACCTCACGAGGCAGAATAATGAAATCCTCCTCAACCTTTCGGACTACATCTGGACATCAGGCCAGTACCCCGACTTATGGAGGGAGGCCATTGTAATTTCTCTGTTAAAATCCAGGAGAGACTGCACATGTCGAAGTTACCGTAGTGTCGCCCTGACTAGCTGTGTAGGAAAGACCTTAGAGTGGATAGTCAACACTGCTATGCCTGGATGCTGGAATCCAGGCAGCTTCTCAGCTGCTTTCAGTGTCAGTTTAGGAGATATTGCTCCACCTTTGATAACCTTGCCTTCCTGCATTGGCATCACCTTCTGGAAGTATTCTTTGATATTGAGAAGGCCTATGTTAGTACTTGGCGGTATCTTATCCTCGGGCATCTCCATGACTGGGGTTTTCATGGTTGTGTTCCCCATTTTATTCAATCATTCCTTTCTCCAGGTTATTTTAGATACTGAGTCAATAATGCCCTCTCTGATTGCTTTGAGCAGGAGGAGGGAGTCTCTCAGAGTAGTGTTTTCAGAGTAACCTTGTTTGCTATAGCAATTAATTGCATTACTTCTGTTGTGAAAAGTCCTGTCCAGTGTTCTCCATATGTGGATGACTTTTTCTATCTTTTGCTCTTTTTCCAGCCTTGCAATGACTACACATCAGCTGCAGCTCACTCTTCAACAACTGGATGAATGGGCAAGAAAGACTGGTTTTATGTTTTTCATCGAGAAGTCTGTGTATGTCATTTTTAACTGTTCACATACTGTTTTTAATTTACCTGAACTGCAGAGGAGTTTTCTGGTCGTCACATTTGGTTACAAACTTACATTGTTGACACAGCTGAAGACCTGGTACTCAAAGCACTGGCAATTTTAAGATGTATTAGTCACATTTCTTGGGGAGCAGACAGAACCTGTTTGCTTCGGTTTTACAGAGCTTTTGTACAATCCCATGTTGAATATGGGTGCACAGTGTACAGGTCTGCAAGTCTGTCTTATTTAATGATATCGGATGTGGTACACCATGCACGGATTCGGCTAGCAAGTCTCTGTGCTGAGGCTGCAGAGCTGCCACTGTACATCAGGTGACAGCTACTCATGGTGTGTCAGGCATACAAAATGCTGTCCACACCAAAATACCATTGCTCGGCTTCCATTGGAAAGGCTCTTTCATGTATGGGATTCACATGAGGAATAGCCTTCTTGAAATGGGATTGGCTGGTTTTAATGTTCTACAATGTGGTTGGACCAGGGTTCCCCTTTGGTGTCTCCAGAGGCCCAGGCGTGTTTTAGATCTGATGAATTTAAGGAAAGATGAAACATCAGATTTTACTTTTCAGTCTGTGTTTTTTAATGTTTTAGATAAACATCACAGTTTTACAGTGGTGTATACTGATGGCTCCAAGCAAAGGGGACTCTGTCAGCTATTCTATTCTATTTCCCAACCATTTTGTAAGGGTTTGCCTCCCCAAGAATTATTCAGTTTTTTCCGCAGAGCTACATGTGATCTTCAAAGCACTACAGCTGGTACGTCGCATACAGGGCAAACGATTTCTGCTTTTTCTGATTCTCTCAATGCTCTGCAGTCACTGTAACAGTTAATTCCATCAGTGACTTTGCTGCAGAAAATACACAAGGAAATGTCCTTCCTCCAATGTTGTGGGAAGATGGTGTCATTGTGCTGGGTGCCAGGGCATGTGGGAATTCAGGGGAATGAAGAAGTCTGATCGGGCTGCCAAAGAGGCTTGCAGGGCACGTGAAATGACAATGTGCCTGATTCCTTTGCAGGATGTCACTTCATTGTTATGGCTGCGGTCCCTGCAATTCTGGGAGGACAAGTGGCTTTCAGTGGCAAATAACAAGCTGAGGTTGCTGAAGCCCACTGTCTAGCCATGGCGATCCTCAAGCTTGTCTCTCAGGAGTAGCCCTTACCTGCCTCTGAATTGGGCACTGTCCCTTTACACACATGGCTTCTTACTCCGACGTGGGGAACCCCTAATTTATTATGCTTGTGGCGTATTACTGTTCACCACATTTTAATTGATCGTAATTTATATCACACACAGAGAGTTGAGGCAAATCTTTGCAGCACTCTGCCCTCTTTGTTAAGCAATGATGAAGTGTGAGCGACATGTTAAGATTTTGTGATTTGTCTAAGCTCTAGCCTAAGCTCTTAGGCTGGGGGTTTTAATGTGTCACAAAGTGGCTGGCTCACTCTTTTTTTTATCCCATGGTCAACCAGCCATGGTCATCTGCTTAGTTGTTTTACTACCACTCCAACGTTCCCAATAGGGGAATATTTTTTCCCTTTCATCAGCAGCATTCCCTTTTTGGTTTCCTTCAGCTGTACATATATTTGTTGGGTTTCTGTTCTCTTATACTTGTTGCTGGTTTTCTGCCCTTTTTTTGTTCACACACGTGACTTTTTAAATTGGCTCGGGCACTGAAGACATAGGTGTTGTGTACCCAAAACCCTATTCTTATCCCATCCCCTATAGTTGAACCCTGTTTTTATACTCTTCAAGGAACTTCAAAGAAAATTGTGTAAAATGCAGGAAAATAAATTTCTGAATGGTAAAATTTGCTTACTGGATTGCTCATGTGTTATCATAGTTTGTGATATGTGTAAATAATAGGCATCACAATACTCTACAGGGAGGGTTTTTTTTAAATTATGTAATAAAGATTCTCTGAATTTTTTACTATTTTAAGTGCCAAACAGAACTGGAACTGGGAACTTCATAGGATGTGGAAATTTTTGACATAATTTCATTCACCATAATCTACACTGTCAGCAAGCCCTTAACTGGCATTCACTATTTAAGTAGTGAATAATTGCGCAACATCCGTATCTCTTTATTTTTCAATGTTTTGCATGATGATATTTGAAAATTTATTCGCATTCTCAAGCACAAATATATACATGAGTATTTTTTGTGTTATTTGCACAGGATTGGCATCTCAAACTGTAATCCTCATTTTCAGGTTGTAACATACTGGTCCCCTTTCAATGTGCAGAATAAGACACACAAGCAAACCATCATTCTCATTCTTTATAAGAGTCGCAAAAGCTCCTCACATAAATACTTGCACTTCACAGTACATATAAACTCTCAAAATGTGTGATACAAACTACGAAAAACTACCAGTCACATAAATTAAAGTAAGCTAAGCTGACCCTCCAGCGGGCTCACAGCTCTTTCGTGAGATGTGAGTGGCAAGCACAGGGCCCTGAGTTAATGCAGTCTCTCTTCCTTCTTCCCTGGTCTGCATTTCCTATCCCTTCCCCTCCTTCCCTATCCTCACTCCTTCCCCTCCCCACTGGATGGCAGATAACCTTAGCAGTTTGATTCCCAACCAACCAACCAACCAACCAACCATCCAACCCAACCCAGCTAAGCTGACACTTGGTGCAGTGACTGATGGGATGTCCAAATCAGCCACCATGTGTGTGTCAATGAGGTGTGTACAGGAAACAATGAAACATGAAATTTACATTAGAATAAACCCTAAGGTCAAGAAACCGAACTGTCTAACATATATAAACACTTTGCTTGAAGGTGAAAGCCATGTCAGTATAAATTTGTCAGTTACGTTTCATAAACCACAAAACACAATGAAAATACAAATATGTTAACACAGACATAGGGGCAAATTAACTCTGTGAACATAGGAAATGTGACAGAACTGATAAATTGTGCAAAATGTGGGAAAATGTAAAAGTTGGGAACAAAAAAATGGGGTTATACAGTACTACTTTATCCCCTCACAGCCTCCATCCCCCACGACTCCTGTCGCCTCTACCCCAACTGCTCCTGCCTCCCCCCCCCCTCCCAGGGGCTCAGCATTAATTTGCTGAGTTCAGGCATGGCAAACCCACAGTCCTGAGCTGTGAACTGTGTCAAGCCAACAGTCCGCCACACAATAAGCTCTGTGTGCGCTTCAGCGACCATCGTTCGGTGGGACAGTGGAACTTTGTGCATTTCAGAGCCCAGTGATCTTGTCTTAATCGCCCTAGTCGCGAAGATGGTACAAACCTCTGTTAAAAAAAGAAAAGAAAAGAAAAAAAATCAGTCTCAAGGTGTTCTATGCACTGAGAAGATGCATGGCTGTTGGGGTGGAACAGTTGCTAGCAAGCAACCTCTAGGAAACTTGCCACACCTTGTGTCGTTACCTGATTGTAGATCAATTATTCTCTAAGTTCTTGTTGATCAGCTCTTGGTAGCAGGTAGCTGTAAGTTCATGGGTCAAGAACTAATTCACTACAAATTACAAAGGAAATGCACAGAACTGCAGTTCTTTGACACTTTTAATGACTTATTATTATTGCCCACTTGTCCCCAATTATGGCCAGCTTACAAGTCTCATTAATTACAACCAGGCATGCACATTCCACACATCAGTAATATGAATTAACACTGTGTGGAATACAGAAGTTCTAGGTGTACATAATAATATGGCACAGACATGAATTAATCGTGGTAGATGCACTTTCTGCACCGAAGAACTGTTACATAATTAGTCAAATTCAAAGTCCAAAATGACGTGACTTATGCATCAGATCATGGCCAAAACAATGAACAATACTCGAAACTGACATAGATTCAACCTCTGACAGCTGATGAAACCATACTCTGATACATTCTGTGAGCGCATCCTATTTATATTATCTAAACAATGCCACTGAAAATCATGTATTGTTAATTATGAACATTAAATTAATTATAATGGAAAAGTAAACATTACATATAACTGGCTATAGTAAAAGTTAGCCTAAATAATACTGAGTAAATTGATATACAAATTTCAGTTAAATGCATAGTATTTCACATCCAAATATAATTTAATAGTTTTTCAGACAATTACTTCAAAATTAATTGTAATTATATGAAAACTAAGGAGGGCAAAACTTTCCCTACATTACTTGTGAAACATATTAATACCTATCTTAATATTATGGGAAAAGAATTTACCTAGTCTTCATAGAAATGGTAATTACCATTCTATCAGAACTTTAACAATATACTTATGGCATGAATTAATTAATATTTACTAATTGAACAAACTTCTCCAGTATCAAATAATAGAAACAAAATTTCAGCCTACTACTTTACAACAAATAACAACAAAAGTTTTGGAAAAGAAAATTATAATAATTACACTTATTATTATTATACAGCAGTGGTATCGGGAGGTTCAGTAATGCAAGCAGATGGGAATAAATCCCAACGTGCCTTGTTACAGCTTGAGTTGAATAAGGGTTACCCAGGCAAGTGGGGCTCTGTCTGGGTGGACGTATAGTTCCCTAGCTGATCATGCGAACAGGATGAAACCAGCAATTCACAGCATGGGAGGTCACAAAAATGCCATTTATAAGTGTGGGAAGTCAGAATTTGATCCTACAGCATACAACCCTAAATCGTTCACTTTCCTACCTACGTTCTGAGCCGTACTCGCCACTATACCTTGTTTGCTCCCGCACAAATGGTGACTCTTTTTTGTCCACCAAGCCACAGTTCTTCATTGACCACCTCGAAGACAAGTATGGTGAGGTGGCATCTTTCTCAAAAATGAGAAGTGTGGCTATGTTGATACAGACGGCATCCCCAGCCCAGTAAAGTGCATTATTGGCCTGCGACAAGCTGGCTGATATTTCCATCAGTGTCACGCCCCACAAGACGCTCAGTATCGTCCAGGGTCTTATTTACCACCAGGATTTATTGTCATAGTCTGATGAAGAGTTGCGTACAAACCTGGAACAGAGGTGTTCACTTTGTTAGCTGTGTTTATAGGGAACCAAAAGATCACAGGGTTGCCACCGGTCCATTCTTCTTGCCTTAAAAGACAATACACTGCCCATTGCACTGTCAAACCTTACGTCCCACCCCCTATGAGGTGCTTCAGATGCTGAAAGTTAGGACATATGTCCTCCCAGAGCGCTTCCAGCCCCATGTGCAGAGAATATGGGCGTCCATCTTTTCCAGATGCTCTGTGCACCCCACCTCCTTTCTGTTAATTCTCAGCAGCTACATCCACCTTGATCTCCGGACTGTAAAATTCTACACAGAAACGAAAGATCATGGAAATAAAGACCTTGAATCGGCTGTCATACCTAAATTTTCCACTGCTCCTATGTTGGGTGGGGGCACTCCTCCAGCTGCTGCTCCAACATCTATTGTGGGGGCAACTTCCCCCCAACCATCGGGGATGCCAGTCCCCAACCCCCAGCACCTATCGCTTGGAAGGGGTCCCTCAGGACGCTCCCTTCTAAGGATTTTCAGAGTGCGCCAGTGGATCCCAGCCAATGGCTGAGGGATCTGCCAACTGTTGGTTAAAAGGCTTCTGGCTTCTTCGTCAGTCCCTGATGTCACTCCCGAGAAGCCCTCCCAGCCCCTTAACACCAAAGGGCCAGCAAGAGGAAAAGACGACGAAGAAGAAGGAAAAGAAAAAAGAATCTTCAGCATCCCCAAGGATTTTGCCATAATAGGATCACTAGAACCCACGGTTCTAGTGCCTGCAGATTCTGAAGAATTGTCGGCAGGTGCCCCTGCGGAATAATCTTCTTATGCCTTACATTATGGCTATTTGGCTTGGTGCAAATAAAAACTTGCAGTGGAATTGCGGCTGTTTTCTCCACCATTTGGCTGAGCTGCAGCAGATACTGTGTCACCTCCCTGTACTGTTTAGCCTTACAGGAAACTTTATTTTCTGTTGAGAGGACCCCTGCCCTTCAATTCTAAGGTAAAGCAGTCAACAATCCGAAGATTGGTTTGAACACTGCAGTGCTTTGCTAGGCATGACCCTGTTTGGAGGTGGTATGCCGTTGCCTTCCTCTGACCTTCGAACAGACTTGCCCAGCCAGTTATAGGAGAACCTACAGTTTGACATGGGTTCCGAACCAAGGTATTTTTACATAAGCAACACTGCCAGAGGTAAAAGAAGTGGAAAGTGACAGATAAATATCCTAGGACCTGGCGGGAATCGAACCCGCGACCTTTGGATTAGAAGTCTGGCACAATACCACTGTGCTACAGAGCCGCACCCTTCGAGTCTTCTGAGGCTATTTTAAAAATCGTTCAGTCTGTGACAGGGTTTCTGGTGGAGTCTGCGTCTACGTCCTAGCCGCTGTCCCAAGCACTGCCATGCCTCTTCAAACAACTCGAGGCAGGTGCAGTTAGGCTCTGCACAGTGAAAGATTTTACTATCTGTTCTGTGGACCTCACAGCCTTTGTTGCATAAATTACCCTGCCCTTTCTTCCCTTGAGGAATTTTAATGCCCACCACACTGTGGGGTGGCACACAGACATCAGCCCGAGGTAGAGATGTTGAGACTCTCTTGACACAGCAGACCATCTGCCTCCTCAACACCAGTGCTCCTACATATTTTAGCGTAGCCCATGGAACATATTTGGCCATAGACTTGTCTGTCTGCAGCCCAAGCCTTCTTCCACATCTCACTTGAAGGGTCCACGATGACCTTTGCGGCAGCGACCATTTTCGTATCTTCCTGTCGCTCCCACAGTGTCTGCCTGCTGACCGTCTGCCTCACTGGTCCTTCCATAGGGCTGACTGGCCAGCTTATTCCTCAGCTGCTGCAATTTCCTCTCCCCTTCCGGCTGATGTTGGTGCTACTGTTCAGTAGGTCACAGAGACCATTGTTTCCTGCTGCTGAGAAAATGGTCCCCACCACACTTAGCTCTGTCCACCGTTAGTCAGCGTCATGGTGGACAACGGAGATTCCTGAGGCCATCCGGGAATGTCAGTGATCACTACAGTGCCATTGATGCCACCCTTCAATGGATAATCGTATTGCCTTCAAGCATCTCCAGGCTCGGTCCCAGTGACTGATCGAGCAAAGCAAGGAGGACTCCTGGGAGCAGTATGTTGCCTCCATTGGTTCCCGCCCATCTTCTTTGCGGGAGAGGTTGCAAGTTCGACACCTCTTCGGGCACCTCCCTCTCAGCATTCTGTGTACAATTTGTACCGACCCTGTCACGATAGCTTAGCACATGGTAGATTAGTATGCTTGCAGCTCAGCGACTGCTGCATATGGTGCAGATTTCTGCACCCTTAAAGAGCAACTGGAGCGAAACCAAATATCTTTCTGAACGCGACACTGGGAAACGTACAGCATCCCTTTTACTGAGTGAGAGTTCGACTGTGCCCTTGCTGCCTACCGTGACACCTCCCCTGGACCCAATCGTATTCACAGTCAGTTCCTCTGTCACGTATCAGCACACCCTAAGCACCAGCTTCTCACCCTGCTCAGTTGCCTCTGGGTTGAGGGTATTTTCCCATCCTAATGGTGGGATAGTACCATCATTCTAGTGACAAAGCCTGGGCAGACCTGTGGGTGGCTGGTAGCTGCCAACCAATTGGCCTCACCAATTTTCCGTTCCTCGAATGCTTGGCGAGTCGGAGACTTATGTGGATCCTTGAGGACCAGGGACTCTTGGCCCCACAACAAGGGGGATTCTATCAGGGCCCCTGCACTGTCGATAATCCTGTGTCACTGGAGTTGCCCATCCGTACAGCATTTACTCACCACAAACATCTGGTTGCCGTGTTTCTTATCTCAGGAAGGCTATGACACCACCTGGCGCCACCATATACGCCATATGACTGGGGCTTACAGGGTCCACTTCCCGTATTCATACAGTACTTCCTCTAGCTGTGTTCTTTTTGTGTTTGAGTTGGTACATGTCTCAGCTCACCTCATTATCAGGAAAACTGTGTCCCACAGGGTTCCGTTCTTAATGTCCCTTTATTTTTAGTCACAATTAATGGTCTTGTTGCGGCTGTGGGGTCATCGGTTTCCACCTTCTTGTATGCCAATGACTTCTGCAAGTATTTTACCTCCACCAGCATCGGTGTAGCTGTATGGCAGTTGCAGATAGCAATTCGAAAGGCAAAGGCATAAGCGTTTCACATGGTTTCCAGTTTTCTGCCTCAAAAACCCAGCTAATGCATTTCTGTCGACGTTGGGCAGTACACCCGGAACCCGAACTTGATTGGGCTGATGACCTGCTCCCTGTTGAAGAGACATGCCGTTTATTAGGCATGTTGTGTGATGACCATTCCCTTGTGTGCCCCACCTTTGCCAGCTCAAACAAAAATGCTGGTGACACCTAAACAACCTGCACTGTCTCAGCCACACTATTTGGGAAGTTGCACACCAAACATTCCTGCCGCTCTATAAGGCCCTCATTCAGTCATGCCTTGACTATGGATGCATAGTTTAGATTTGGTTGTGCCTTCAGCATTGCAGGCTTTGGACCCAGTACTATATAGTGGTGTCCATTTGGCATGGGGGCTTTTCGCACGAGCCCTGTGACAAGCCTCCTAGACAACGCTGGGGTCCTTCCCTTGTGGTTCCATTGGCAACACCTGCTAGTATCTTGTGTTGCACATGTTTAGGCCTTGTTCCACCATCCATACCGCCGGCTGCGTTTTCCAGACACTGCACTCCGTATCCTTCCACGATGGCCCAGGTCAGGTTACCCAACTGCAGTCCGCGTTCATTCCCTTCTACCATCCCTCGAATCCCATCCGCTCCCTGTGACTCCAGTATTACTTTCAAACCCCTCCTTGGTCCATTCCTCATTTGCAGCTATGTCTGGAACTACCCCATGCTCCGAAGGTCTTAGTTTGTCCAATACATGTCCGACACCAGTTCCTGCAACTCCTCGATTCGTTTTGTGGTACTGATGGTTCTATAGTAGATGGTTGTGCTGGGTATGCATATCTTCATGTCGACCATGTTGAGCAGCATTATCTGCCACGTGAGAGTAGCGTCTATACTGCAGAGCTGGTTGCCATTCCAAGGGCTCTGGAACACCTCAAAGCCTCCTCTCAGCGGGTCATTTGTCATCTATAGTGACTACCTGAGTGGCTTACAGGTGATCGACCAGGGTTTCTCCCACCACCCATTAGTGCAGTCAATCCAGGATACTGTTTACTCTCTCGGCAGAAGTGGTCGTTCTGTGGTCTTTGTGTGGACCCCAGGTCATATTGGGATACCGAGGAATGAACATGTTGATGGGTTGGCCGAGCAGGCCACCACGGCTTCACCATTGGAGTTAGGTGTCACAGAACCATATCTCAAGTTGGCATTGCACCAGAAGGTGCATGAGGCTTGGAGCACTGAATGGTCTACCACGAGTACACCAAATAAGCTCAGAGCAGTGAAGCTATCCATGGCTGTGTGAAATCTTCACTGTGGCCCATATGTTGAGAGTCAGTTGTCCTCTGCCACCTTCTTATTGGGCATACATGGTTAATCCACAGCTATCTCCTTCGCTGTGAGGTTCTGCCCGAGTGTCGGTGTGGAGCAGCACTGACAGCAGTCCATCTTCTGATGGACTGTCCACTTTTAGCCAACTTTCGGCAATCTTTCAATCTACAAGATGCGCTACCCTTAGTTTTTGGTGTTTTGTTTCTGTACAAGTAGTAAATAACTGTTACCCATATTTTACTCCTGCTAATTTCAAACTTTGAAAGATTGTATTCCAGTCAGCATTGTCAAAAGCTTTCTCCAAATCTACAAAAGCTACAAATGTAGTTTTGCCTTTCCTTAATCTATCTTCTAATATCAGTTGCAATGCAAGTATTGCCTCGCCTGTTACTATGTTCTACATTTCATCTAAATCCAAACTGATCTTCCCCTAGGTCAGCTTCTATCAGCTTTTCCATTCTTCTGTAAATAATACACATTAGGATTTTGCAACCATGACTTATTAAACTGTTTGTTCTGTAATTTTCACACCTGCTTTCTTTGGAATGGGAATTATTACATTTTTCTTGAAGTCTGAGGTTATTTTGATGTCTCATACATCTTACACGCCAAGTGGAATAGTTTTGTAATCGCTCTGTCTTCCAGAGACTTCAGTAACTCTGACAAAATGTTGTCTACACAAGGGGCCTTATTTCGACTTGAGTCTGCCAATGCTCTGTGGAATTCTTCTCTTAGTATAGTATCTCCTATTTCATCCTCACCTACTTTCTCTTCCCTTCTTACAATGTTGTCCTGAAGTACATTTTCTTTGTAGAGCTCCTCTGTTATAGACTTCCACCTTTCAGTTTTCCATCTGAGTTCTGTGATATTCATGCAGCTATTTTTCTTGCCTCCAGATGTCTCTTTTATTTTCCTATCATTCTTCTACAGATTTACATTTGGCTTTAACCACACCTGCTTAGCCATTTTGCACTTCCTGACAATCTCATTTCTTAGTCGTCTGTACACCATTTTACCTGTTTCATTTACTGCAGTTTTATATTTTCTCCTTTCATCAATTAAACTGAGTATCTCCTTTGATATCCAAGGATTTTTTTGTTCTTTCTGCTTGTAGAAGCACCTGTTTGTGATGGTGTTTTTTGCCCATTTCGCCATTTTTAAAACAGCTATTTCGGTATATTTTTTGCTATTTTTATTTAATTTTGTTAATAAAGTCACTAAATTTTATTCCCACTTTCAGCTAAGTAAATTAGTTTCAGCCCACTAATCTTAATATTACAAGAATAACTGACATACTGAATATGGAAAGGGTACTCATCTATTCAAATTTAGATGTAAATGCAGTAATTGACATTAAGAAAAAATATTTTGGGGCTTCTCCTTGGCATCATGGTCATTGTGTGGCAATCCTGCACCTTCGCGGCCGACCCACACACATGTGAATAGAGTTGCCAAATTAGATACATTGGCCCAAAATTTCATGCGGCAAGTGTTACAAAATCCTTACGCATAACAGTTTGGTTTCGTTGAGCAGATCACTGTGTTCATACACTTTAACTTATTGTCATGTGGCAGTTAGCTGCACAAAAAAGTCTGAACTTTCCTAATTTATGTACAATATCTCATTCTTACTCTTGCTATTAAAGTAATAATAGTTTTGGTGGGCTCTAGGCAAGCTTGAAGGAATTATTTACTCTCCCCTCGATTTTTATTCAGGTCAAACCACATCTGTTTCTAACATTAAGTAAGTTCTTGCGATAGTTTCCGTAACACAAATCCAGAATGTATTCGTTCATCCAGTTTCTCAGTTTGGGATGATCAAGCCTGAGGATGTTGGTAAAATTAATTCTTATTTATCGGTTTTCACTCATTTGCTACTACACTGACGTGTGACAGCAACTTTCCTTTTGACACATGTTGTTAGCAGCAATTACTTATTATTATTATTATTATTATTATTATTATTATTATTCTGCCACTCAATCCACAAATAGCAAGTATCTTCCTAGGTTTGTCAAATGCGTAAAATACATCTGATGCAAATTCTTTGTCTCCAAAAAAAGAATCTATCTTTTGAAATTAATGAACTGCTGCACAAAAATAAAACACAAATTGCAAGACTGAATACGCCGGGTGATCAACAACAATTCCCAATCAATAACCCGCAATATGAAAGAATGCATCGGACATTGTTGAATGTCTGCTTAGGGAATTAAGTTAGCGTACTCTATTCTATATGAGATACCTATGTGCATTAAAATGGTGTAAACTCAATAGTAAGAATTGGATTTCATTTCCTTAACATGAATCAAATTTGCACTATCAAGTTCAAATCATGCAATTGGACACTAATTCATTGATTATTTTGCGATTTTGCTTAATGTCAAATTTGAGCAAGATTTTGAAAATTTCATATAAATTTCGCTCTTTGCGAAAAATGGATACTTCCACCTATTTGGTCCTCTGCTGCCTTCACTATTTTATCTCTAAAAGCTACCCTTCATCTTCTACTGGTTTACCTCCTGTTGTTTCTGTCAATTGTTGCCTAAAGCTCCCTCTGAAACCCCAAGTAACCTGAAGTTCGTTCAATTTATTCATGTTCCATCTCCTTATTTTCCTACCATTCTGGGGTTTTTCAGTTTCAGTGTACAGCTCATAAACAGTAAGATATGGTCAGAGTCTATATCTGCTGAAGTATATGTCTTGCAGTGTAAAATCTGTTTGCTAAATCAATGTCTTACTGTTATAAAATCTATCTGGTACCTTCTGGTGTCTCCTGGTCTCTTCTACATATACAATTTTCTTTCATGGCTCTTAAACCAAGTGTGTGTTATGATTAAATTTATGTTCTGTGCCATATTCTACCAGGTGGCTTCCTCTTTCATGCCTTTTCCCCAGTCCCTATTCACCCACTATGTTTCATTCCCTTCCCTTTCCTACTATCAAATTTCAGTCCACTATCACAATCAAGTTTTCTTCTCCCTTAACTGTCTGAATAATTTCCTTTATCTCCTCATACATTTCTTCAGTCTTCTTAGCGGTAGAGCTATTTGGCATATAAACTTGTACTTCTATGACCTGTGTCGGCTTTGTATCTGTCTTGACTGCAATAATGCAATCACTGTGCTGTTCGTAGTAGTTTACCCATATTTATATCTTTTTATTCATTATTGGACCTATTATGTAATACCCACAATAGATTTTGTGTTGTATAACCCTGTAGTCATCCGACCAGAAATCATGTTCCTCTTTCCACCGAACTTCACTGATCCTCACTATCTCTAACTTCTACATATCCTTTATTTATTTATTTTAACCACCCTATCCAAACTAAGAGATCCAACATTCCACACTCAGATTGGTAGAATGCCAGTATTGTCTTTCCTGATGAAATCATCATCCTGAGTAGTCCCCGCCCAGTTATCCTAATGATGGCTATTTTACCTCTGTAATATTTTACCCAAGAGGATGCCATATTCATTCAAGCCACCTCAGCAATATCTGTGGTCTTCGGTATGGCATTCCCTAATAGCATAGGTGGAAAAAGGAACAGCTAAATCTTTCCAGATTATATCTTATTTTTCTTTTTACATTATTATAATCATGTCTCCATATGTACATGGTTGATAACAAAATATGTTTGCATTTGGAGGAGAAAGTTGGTAAAATAAATTTAGCAAATAGATCTTGCTGCAACAATAGTACGTTTCCACCCCAACTTGTACATCATTGCTGTGTCAGTCTCTCTCTCTCTCTCTCTCTCTCTCTCTCTCTCTCTCTCTCTCTCTCTCTCTCTCCCCTCCCCCCCCCCCCCCCCCCGGTATTGTGATAATACAAAACATTCAGTGCTTCTCTGAACCTTTTCTATGTCCCAATTGGTGATGATTCTACAATGCACAGCAATACTCCAAAATAAGATGGATGAGTATAGTGTATGCAGTGTCTTGAATAGAACTATTGCATCTTTTGAGTGTTCTGCCAATGAAAGGCAGCTTCTGGTTTGCCTTCCCTGTGATATTTTCTGTGTGTTCTCTCCAATTAAAATTTTGCAAATTTGTAATTCCTGGGCATTTAACTGAATTCACGGCCATTATATTTGGCTGATTTATCACGTAAATTCAGTTTCACTCACTTCTTTTGAGCTGATATTGACTTCACAGTTTTCATTTTTTAGGGAAACTGCCCCTGTCCACACCACAACTTCACTGGTGCTCCCCCTCCCCCTCCATCCGCACTGCTGCTACCCCCTCCTTACCCATGACCACGTCTCTTTACCTGTTGCCCACTGATCCTCTCATCTTAAATCTCACCTCTTACTGCTCCCCCTTACCGTTTTTACACAACTATTGTATGCAAACCTTTCTCACTTTTATATTGCTTTCTGTTAATTAGTTCTATGTTTAGATCCATATCCTGCTGAATCATGTCACTGGTGAATTTTATCACTGTCAGCATCCATTCTACATCTTATTTTGTTACAACTGACATTTGTCATTTTGTTATTTCATTGCATTCTGATGTGCTTGTCCTAAGTTTGATACTATTTTATAGTAAGCTTAATGTTACCCTTTTTCGTCTGTCTCAACAGGAAAGAGACAAGCAAAAATTGGTAAATCACAATCTCAAGATGAAAGTAGTGATGAACACCATGGTAGCTTTCCCTCGAGCAGTGGCCATAGTCACCAATCCATAAGGTATGTTGGAAAGAGTATAGTCTGTTTCAGCTTAGATAGTTTTTAAGATGGAGTGACATTGTTTCATTAAAATAAACTAAATTTAGTATTATTAACAGAGATTTAGATTTATTGGATATCGTGTAAAACATTGTTAGCAAGAAAAGCTGTAAACAGTCACTAATTTTAATTGATAGTCTTAATAAAAAATTGTAGTAATTAATGCTGATTCTTGTTCACAAAGTGTGCGCTATGCACAAATGTTAATATAACACGAATTGTCCATTTTCAGTTACAGTAATGTTGGGGTATAGTGAACCATTGTCTAATTTTCATATATGTTTTGATATTGCATGTTATTAATAAATTTCTCTAATACACTAAACCAACAGCGACTCTTGACTCATCATATTTTTCTTCTTATTCTGCTAATGATGTTATAATTAGGGTTGTGTCAGAGTGGTTCGGCCGAATCCATTATTCGCCGAATCCAGCTCACTGGCTTTGGATTTGAGATTTGATGCATAATGGCCGAATACTACCGAATCCAAAGTGCTATATGGAAACCTTCAGTTACGAATGTTGTACTTTACTTTGCATAACAGTGTGCTTTCATCTGCATTATTTAGTTTATTTTCCATAGATCTGCTGAAAGACGTAACATCACAAAACAAAATGATCTTATATTGAATTTATTCAAGTGAAACCACTATGAAATTTATGCAGTTACGTTGCTATTGTTAAAACAATCTAGTGTATTTATCCGAATCTGAGCCCCATTTTTTCTGGTTTTTCGGGTCCTGTGATTTAAATTTAGTTCAAAGCAAACGAAGTTCTGAAAAATGGCGCTAGGAGCTGCCACAAGTAACTTTTCCCATATGATATAAGCAGTGCTAGGCAGGCTTGCTTTGCAGGTGCAAATATAAAATGTAGGAGCCTGTGAAATATTAATAGCAACAAACATAAATTTATTTACATAAATACCAACAATACATAAGGCTTTAGGATTCTTCCATGAGTTGCCTCATTCTGATTTCGCGTATTGTTTTGTCGAATTTTGTAAAGTGCTGGGGTATGTGAACTAATGAAGCACTAGGATTTCAAGAAGAAAGTTATTTATTAAGTGGGGAAAAGAGTTCTAATTGAGCGCCATTCATGTGGGATAACGTCAATTCAATAAATCGTTTAAGGTGAAGCTTAAACATATGCACATCGACTGCCTTTCAAAAAGTGACAGACAACTGACATCAGCAGGTTGTGTAGAACGTGCAAGTGTGTCAATGGAATGATGATAGATGGATGTGTGTTCCAAATCAGATTGCATAGCAGGCATTTAAAAATGTTCGATATCGAATGCACTACACTGTGCGAGAGATGATGCTCTGTACTACGTAGGAACTGAATAACAAGAAATCAAGTGATAGTGATTCAGAATTTCCGTACCTGTATCTAATTGCTATTATAAACATTTTGTAAAATTTGCATTGTACGTGTAACAAAATTGTTTTATATTTCCACATTTAGTTTGCCGTATATTTGAAGTCTCATCTAAAAGCTACTACGTAAAGCCGACTGGCACGCTTGTGTTACGTCAACATCTCTGACAACCACTGCCTTCGTGCTACAACTTACATGTTTTTCTCTTAGGGGCAAGGGATTGTCCTATGAATCGTGATTCATAAATTCCACACTCTCTTTGCCATAAGAATAATGCAAATATAAACATTACACCATGTAATCTTCAATGTTAGCTGTTACCACATTTAGGCCTAAATTCCATCTGCCTAACAAATCCGAAAGACAACGGCGAATGCGGGAGAATATATGTATCACATTAATGTTTACATTTTTATTATTCTTATGCTGAATGGGAGTAGTTAGAAATGAAGCATGGCAACTGACTTCTAGTGCTGATTTTTGAATCTTCTACGAATATAAATTTTGTGCAGACAAGTTGCGTGATCTTAAATTTTTGAAAGAATAAATGAAGCCACAAAATACTCTTGCTTAACCTCCAGAATCGTGACAATAACAAGTACACACATGTCGAATAAACATGGATTGATATCTGATGTGATATATCTGAAAGTAATTTCAAATTTTTCGTAGTTACTCCCACATCTTAAAACTTTGATGAACTCAAAAAGTCTAAAACAAATTATAGTATTAAATAACAAGCAAAAAGAAACCAAACTACATATTGTCCTATTGGTTTACTTTCAAAACTACTCATAAAAGCTGTAGTACAGACTCAAATTTACAGATTTATTTACTATCATGCCCTGTGATCACCTCAATATGGTCACTATAAAGGAAGACAAGGGGGAAAAATGCATCTCTCAGTATTTGTGATGACTGTTACTATGAGTACTGTTACATAGTGCACTACTTTCGTAAAGAATCTTATTTTTCCATAGCATCAGTGGTTTCGAATTAAAGACAATGTTGCAGCAAAACATAAATTTATTTTTTATGCAGAAGCCATTTATATTGAAAGCGTTAATCACTTTAGGACTTCATTAGATTGTTTTTGAAATGTAGAAGTAATTTTGGGTGTACGTTAGAGGTTGTCAAAACGGCCGCCACTCTCACTCGTTTCCCACAGTACTCGTGGCTCGCTCCCAGTGGCTGAGGGTGCATAGAGGGGCAATGATGACGAGCAAGACATGCCAGGTTGTCATGTGTCATGATACTCCTGTGTTCACGACGCGCCAGCCAGAACGAGCTGAGCCGGCTAATGCCTAGTTGGTGCTCGCTGCCATCCAGCGTGTTCATACTGTGTCAGGCCCGGCTGGGCAGAGATGAAGAAAGGGGGAAAATCCAGTTTTTCAATTTTCACATTGTAAATGTGCTTATAATTCTAAGAGTCACTACAATGTGAAAACACTAGTAATTAAATAAATATACTGTCAGTATCTCTGACTTCCACACTCTTTAAACATCATCCTCATAACCTAGGTCATGAATTACCTTCCTCTTCCATTCCCATCCTTTCCACCTGAAGAAGGAACTGTGTTCCAAAAGCTTGTCTTTTTTTGTCCTTTTTCTTGTTTCTTCATTGTGTCACCATCGGCAGTACAGCCCAAAGGTAAGTACTGGCAGCCAACCTATCTCTTTTGAAAAATAATTTAAAATCAAGGAATTTGCATTATTTCCTTAAAAACTGCGAAATTTGTGTTATTTCCTTAAAAACTGCCTAATCGCGTTGTTTGTCGCATTATCGTTAAAACGAATTTTTCCTGGCCCTACTTATAGAATAAATATATGTTAAGTAGTCTATTCTTCTCAGTTTTTTGACTGGAACCGACAGTACACACATGATTATTTTTTCACATTGTCTCCTTATTGGTTTAGGAACATGTCACTTCATGGAATTATTTTTAATGTATGCTCCTGGTGAAAATCCTGTCCTTAAACATTGTCATTTTGTCAAAAATCACTTCATCTTATTGGAAGCAAATTATCAGTCCTCTATAGGCACCTTCAAGGGAGAAAAAAGGTGAAGTTAACACACTGTTATCATTGTCCAATTTCCCTGCAGCCCATACTTCATCCCAACCATAATCTTATTCCTCACTTGGAGAACCTAGTAGCCCAACAATTTGCTTTAGAAGAGCTGGTGAGACACTTAATGACAACATAGCTGAACATGCCTAATTGAAGGGTACATTCAAACCAATCCTATGAAGTGCAGAGTGTGGTAGAGAAAGAACAACTATCAGAAGAAAGAAAGAAACTAACATCGTGCATGTATTATTGTCTAGGTGCAAAATTTCTGAAAACTGTTCTGATAAGTCTACTCTTATAATCTGTCAATCACTATTTAGTTATGATGAAACTGTGTATAAAAAGTAATAATTATAAATTAGCAATTTTAATACTTCTTTTTGTCTTTATTTGCAGTGCAACGACATCAATTAACTCCTTGGCTACAGATTCAGGACCTGCGGGAAATCTTTCAGACCCTCTGGATACTACTATTGAATGTTTACTGAGAGACTGGCATCATAATCCAGATCTGCTATACTCCATACATCCAATTGATGGCAGCTTCCTTATCTGGTATTGTTTTACATTTTCTAAGCAGGAAAATTGGTTGCTTCAGTTTCTCATGTGAGGTGTGATAAATTTCAAGAAAAGTTGACGAAACCTTATGACGAATTCTTGTGGGAATATGGGGGATAGTCCACAACTCGCAACAAAGACATACAACAAGCACATAAAAAAGAAAATCACACATACAACACTTAAGCTATCTGCCATTAGCTTTCTATAATAATGGAAAGTCCAGGTAGGAATTAATAATATAGTAAGGACAGTTTACAACTCGCTGCAAAGACATGGCAACGAGTTGTGACAGGCACATACAAAAGACAACACATACAACACTTTCAGCTATTGGCCATGGCCTTCTTCAGAAAATAGAACACTCAGACAATGAAACAGGCACACAACAGTCATGCAACCATCACCTCTGGCTGCCGCACTTTTAATCACGCTCTGCGGTGAGTAAATCGGGGACTGGAGGGGAGGGTAGACGAGATGATAGGAAGGTTAAGTCACAGTGGTGGGGATGGGTTGGATGGGAATAATGAGAGGAGAGGAAATTAAAGTTTAAGGAGAAGAAATAAAGCTCTGAGAGCTGTAATTGACATTGTAATTCCATCAAGGTCAGGAAAGACCTTTTGAAGGACAGTTAAAATCAATTGATAGTGTCTTGCAAAGCATTTATAAGTTGAATGTTGACTTCTGAAAATGGAAACTTGTGTATTTATAATATCCAAGTCTAAGAAAGTCTTTACTGAAGGTATATATATTGCTTGGAGCATTGTGTGTAAAAAAAAAATTGTCGGCCCTTTTGACAGTAAGTAAACAAATTACTTCTGTGAGCTGTGCCATGTATCCTATGTTAATGGGAAATGTATTGCAAAATGTCATTTTATAATGTGTACCTGGTTTTGACGTGTTTTCAGTTTTGTTTCTAAATGCACAAAACGTGAAAATAATGCATATAGTTTGGATGCAGACACTTAGCTCTCATGTATTATATTTCTAATTTTTGACAGACAAATCTGTGCATTCATTTTAACTGCATTGTTTGACATATTGTTTCTTCCATTTCCAGGATTGTGGAGTGGCTTGATGAATATCACCCAGGGTCATTTCGTCAAGCTCAAGTATCCTTCTCAACACGCATTCCCAATGCATTTCCTCTTGGTGATGCTATGACCATGTCTACAAATGTATGTTTGTATAATGCGTATGGATGCCATAACTATAGAGATGTGCTGAAGCCACCTTCTGCTAACAAGGGGCCTGTAAGTGGTCCAGCAGGCGGGACTGAAACAGATGCTCCTACACCACTGCCGAGTGTAATTGAAGAAGAGGCAGATTGGGACCCATCGGCGCCACCAAAAGACACTTCACAGCAAGCTCCCACAAATGCGAAGAGTGCTGACCCTCCAGTAACTGCTGCAAACAAAGAAGCTGGGGCTGCAAGCCAGGAAGGGGTGTCAGCAGATCCTTCTCCTACCCTTTCCATGGTGTCAAAGCACTCCAATGGAACTCTTAATCTATGGCAGCTAACTTTTGGTGATAGTACAAAATTCTCTCAGGTACAGTGCTTTGCAGTAGTTATCCAATATTGTGTATTTATTGTGTTCTTTCTTATCTTTATAAGTCAGTTGTTCTGAAGAAACTAAAATCAATACATAGGCCTAGAATGAAAGGCCTATAATGGTTGGTGTGTGTGTGTGTGTGTGTGTGTGTGTGTGTGTGTGTGTGTGAATCAGTCTGAGAGAGGGGCCATTAAACACAATATCTGTCTGTTATAGCTTCCAAATACTATGAATACTGCTCCATCTATAGTGCAGAAGCACATGTATAGTGGTAACACTTAGTGTTTTTCTTGTTGGGATAAACAAGGAAACTAAAATTCTGATGTAATATTAATAAAAATTGAACATTGTCTCTATGCATAAAATGCTTCCACACTGAAGATAGTAGGGAAATTACCAAGTCCCATGTCTTACCCAGTTGAAAGCCACCATCACAATTAGTGAGATCTTTCACCAAACATATTTCCACAGATTCCTTAATAATTGAATTCCAGAAGCATATTGTTGGGGACAGGATTTGTGTGGCAGAGTAATCCACAGAATGTCCTGTGGAAATACAGTTTTTGGCTATGGCTGAGTTCCTGGGCAATGAAAGGGAAGTGTTATGCACATGATCAACACATCTTTGTATAGTGATGCCTACATTGGTCAACCTAGAAAGTACTGTCATGATATGTTGTAGATACCAGACATCTACAAACCCAGATCGTCCCTCACTGAACTGGGAAGAGCACCAGTCTTGGAAGGTGGTTGGAAGATAATTTCGACACAATGTTTCCTTAGAATTTGGTCTGTTTTGAACAAAACATTACTAACAAGTGGAAACTAAACTGCTCTTTTGCCTCTTGTTCTTCTGGATGGTCACATGCCTTTCTCCTTATAGGTTCCGGTTTTTTATCTGTTACAGAGAATATCCATTATCTTTGAACACAGATTGTATGTATTCCAGATTCTTTCAAAGACACATTATGAACCCAGTGAAGGTGTAGGAAGCACACCTTAATACGCTGGTCAACACAGTTAGGGGGTTAGTTGAGATATCTAGGTTCTGAAATATTGTCATTGGCAGAATGAACTAAAATGGCTCAACATCTTTCTGTTGGTTTCTGGTGGAAATGACAACATTACAGCAATCAACATAGTGGCAATAACAGAAAGTTGCTGCAGAGAGGGTTGGTGTTGACTTGTATTTACTCTGCCATGCAAAGGTAGTGCAACAAAATGACTTACCGAAAGCTATAGCTTAGAAAGTCATAGGAAGGTTGGAAGCAGGAAAGACACAGAGGTAGGTGGCTGCAGCTATTGGAATGTCCCAAAGTGTGATTTTTCAGGACCTAGATGTGATTTTGGACAAGGTCATCCACATGTAACATCAGCAAGAGAGGACTGTTATCTCTGGTTAGCTGCCTGTCGAGTCAGGAGGCTGAATGCATGCTCTAGGCAGCAACACAGCATGTGATATAAATAAAAACGGTCAGGAACTGCCTTCAGCAATGTGGCCTCTGCAGATGGAGGCTTATGGCATGTGTCCCATTAAAAGCATGACACCATTGATCCAGCAGGAACTGGGTGTAGGATCAAATGGACTGAATCATAACAAATAACATCGGGTTCTGTTCACAGACGAGTCAAGATTTTGTGTATATAGCCAGACTTTTGTTGTTCTCTCGTCTGGAGAGAATGTGGAACTCTGAACACTCCTGATTTTTTGCAGGAATCACCAACATATCATGGTGATGGACGAATGGTGTGGGCAAGAGTCAGTATTGGCGGACATATGGACCTCTATGTTGTTGATACTGGCACTTTGCTCAGAGGTATATAGACAAGGTCTTTTGATCTTTTCTCGTACCCTACACTGGTGCCATAGGATATGGGTGAACAATAATGTTTGTCCCCACAGACCTGCGCTAGTGGACAACACATTTGAATCTCCAGGAGGCCCACCGCTATTTGTGGGTATGTGTGTGCTGCGCACGGGGCCACAAGCCAAAGCAGCCTTCCTTCCCTCCCCAGGCTGCTTCAACCTCCCCCCCCCCTCTCCATTTATGACTTCGCCTGGAGATGGGTGTCCAGAGTGAGTCTATGTGGTCTAACCTTTGCTTACATCTTGCTCTCCTTACTGTGCTGCTCTAGACTTCCTCTCCTCCTTTTTTAGTCTCTGCCTCGGCGTTTGAGACTCTCTTCCATTTTCTTCTACTTTCCTCTTTCCTTCTTCTTTCCTACCTGTGCATGGTGCGTAAAAGGGTGACTGGTGTAACGTGTAAGCCCCAGCCCCAGGTTGGCATGTAGGGCCTTCACGTACCCCCTGGTAAAGGCCAGTCCCAGGGAGGGGTGATTACCTGAGCTGATACCTTCCAATGATGCTGATTGGTCCCTCTATCTGCTCTCGGGAGGTGAGACCTGAGGTGTGGACAGTCACCTAAGGTGGTTGAGCCCTAAGTGAGAGTTCCCCATTAGGAAGGAGCGCGCCATCAAAGACACTGGTAATCATGGGGGACAACTTCGCTATGACTTCTTCTTTCTCTTCTTGTACCTTGACCAAGAAAAGGAAAATAGATGAACCCAAGACCAAGAATATCCTGCGTGACATGCCAAAGTCCCTTGTCATTTCACTAATGGTGGCCATGACTTTACAACAGTGAATCCTTTCATTATACAAAGGGGTGTTGATGCAATTGCAGGTCCTGTAAAGACTTGTTCTCAGCAAAATAATGGGATGCAGTTGCTGGAACCCGAAAGTGCCTTCCAAGTACAAAAACTGCTATGAACCACGCCGTTGCACACTTTTCCTGTTAAAGTAGAACCTCATCGTACCTTAAACTCAACGTGGGGGGAGGGGGGCAGGCGGGATCCCTCAATGGCCTGTCAGATGAGGGAATTCAGGACTACCTTTCTGACCAGGGCATAACAGCAGTACATCGCGTGACGAGGAGGATTAACAATACCCTAACACCAACCCAAATTGTGTTTCCAACCTTCAACCAAGTTGACCTTCCTACAAAGGTCAAAGCGGGCTATGATATCATCTCCATTCGCCCTTATATTCCTAACTCTACCTAATGTTAAGAGTGTCAGAAATTTAACCATACCTGTCAGTCCTTCCCCAATGCGACCAAATGCGTTACCTGTGGTAGGGACTCCCATGAGGGTGACTGTCCACCTTCGTCCCCTCGCTGCATCAATTGCATGGGTGACAATGCTGCTAATTCATGAGAATATCCTGTGTACAAAGACGAGTGGGTCATCCAGAAAATCAGATTTAAGGAAAAAGTTTCCACCTCTTATGCCTGGAAATTATTAGCAAGTAGAAAGCCTCCTGTGCTCCCAGTGGGTACCTACAGCAATGTCCTCTCCTCGATCAAGTAAGGAGATGGGTATGCAAACCTCTGATTTTACCTTCAGTGATTCAGTTGTCAGATCAGCCAGCCCAAAGATTGCCCATTCAACATCCCCAATGCCTTCTGCTGACTCCAAACCCCAGTCCACATCAGCTTCGCAGAAATTGCGGGCCACTATGTCAGAAGCCTGGACTTAGAACAACGATTTATTTCCCATTCAGTCTTCCCAACCCTCAGCCGCCCATTCTTCTCACCAAACTGCCTCCAAAAAGGCACACAATCAGAAAAGTTGCTCTCCTTCCCCATCACGGCGTGACTCATTGGTCACGCCATCCAGCAGTAGCCGGCCCCAACCATCCTCTGTCTCACCAGGATGCACTACTGTTTGCTGATCTGCCGGCCTTTCACCAGTGCAGGAAGCTGCCCCTTCCGATCAATCCAGGAAGGGGACAGAAATAACGTATGAACATATGGAACATGACTTTCCATCTGTCGATAGCAGCAGCAGCAGTAGCAGCAGCAGTGCTCCCTTGCAATCAGGCCCTTAGCAGCCATCGAGGTGATCCCCTCTTGCCTTTCCCCTTTTCTTCTTCTCTCGCTTTCTTCATGGCACTCCTTCAATGGATGATTAGAGGCATTCGTTCCAACCGAGATTAATTAAACTTACTCCTTCAACTGCACTGTCCACTTGTAATCGGTCTCCAAGAAACAAAGCTACGCTCAAATGATCATATTGATTTCCTACAATATACATCTGTGTGTTTTGATTTACCTCCTGTGGTTGGTATTTCTGCTCATGGAGGTGCTATGCTGCTCATTTGGGAAATACATCTATTATCAGCCCATCCCACTGCAAACTCCTCCACAGGCAGTTGCCATCAGCCTCCTCGCATTCACCTTTTCTCTTTGTAACATCTATACCCCGTCTTCGTTTGCCGTTCTTAGGGCACACTTAATGCAACTTGTTGCTCAGCTTCCTAAGCCATTTTTGTTGATTGGCCAATTCAGTACCCACCACCCTTTACGAGGCTCTCCATGCTGTCAGGGGGGCTCCCTTTTGGCAGACCTTTTCAACCACCTTAATCTTGTCTGTCTAAATATCGGTGAACCAACTTTTCTATTGGACACAATGCATATCTATTCCCACTCGGTCCTCGCAATACATACTATTCAGCTTGCACGTCGGTTCGAATGGTATGTTTAGAGCTACGTGAAATTAGCAAATAAACTTTGAAAATTTAGCATTTTGAAAGTCAGATTTAGCGTTTATAGTTTTAAACTTGTTTAAACATTTAAATGAGCTACACTTTTTTAATTCCTTGACATTTCAGTAACTGGCACTTTAAATGTGTTTCATTTTCGTATTCCCTGTTGTTTCACATTGCAAAAGTGACACCAAGGAATTTCAGCCATGAACCTTATTTTAGATAGTCATTGGGTCATGACTAAAACTCAGTTCATGCGTAGCCATTTTTAACAAACTTCAGTCAATGTAAGTATAGGCTTCTGTGACCGTTATCATTGTCGATACAAATTTGTTTAGGCCACTATTGCAAGTAGGTACATCAAGGTGCAGATGAAAGCAACTTTCATAATGGTTAAATGTAGTTCAGTTTTATAAATTGAGAATAGGAAAAATAGCAGCCATTCCTAAATTTAAGTAATTGGTATATATTTGACATTTTTCTAACAAATTAGTTCTGTGTTTAGTGCAAAGTTTCTGAATTTTTATCTGTTTAGGAGAAAGAAAACATTGATTAGGATAAAATTCAAAAATTCTACACTATAAAACACCATTCACAAGTAACAAAGCAAGATAATATACCCCTTTGAAGTCTTCTAGTAAAGATTGGTGTTTTTTCTTATCTTCCCTTCTTTCCTTATACCCCCAGGAAAAAATTAAATACCTTTGGCCTTTCACTGATGTTAAATATCACAAAAAGGTATCTCATGTACTCTATGGTAGCTAGGTAGTGCACAAATGTGTCTTGGAAAGTTTAATAGAATGTTGTAGTTACACAACAAGTAATCATTACCAATCTTAATTTTCGGTCTTTTGGTCATTTTATCTGGTGATTTCGCATATAATTGGAGATATATTATAATCAGTAACATTCTGTTGCCTGTATATTAAGATGTTTTATCAATTGAGCAATAAATTCTGCTGAAATAACTAATTTTAATAAATGTCATTGACTTTTACTTATTTTGCATTTATAGCATATACGAATTTCACGTAGCTCAAGGAATGTTCTGTCAGATAGGTATTTGAGTGACCGTTTCCCCTGTATAATTTCTCTACTTCATCATACCACGTTTCCATGTTCCACCAGTTGGAACATCTCCAAAGCCGACTTGGGGCTCTATTCTTCCATGGCAGTTTTCCATGATCAGAATTTCCCCAGCTATGACAGTTAGGTCAACTACCTCATAGACATTATTCTCACTGCTGCCGAATATTCCATACCTCGAACTTCCTCCTCTCCACGTTGGGTCCCAGTCGACTGGTGGAATGCAGCATGTAGGGATATAATTCAAGCTCGGTGACATGCTCTGCGTACGTTTCAACGCCAGCCTGTCGTGGAGAATTGTATCAATTACAAATGAATGCGAGCGCAATGCCATTGTGTCATTAAAGAAAGCAAAAAAAAACCTGCTTGACCGCTGACACATTCAACAGATTTATTCCGTCGGTTGTCTGCAGTAACCTATCCCGATTATCTGGCACTAAGGTCCATTCCCCAATCCCCGGCTTGAACATTGTAAACAAAGTCTTCGTGGACCCTGTTGACATATCCAATGCTTTAGGCTGATCTTTCGCTCATTATGACCGTGCCTTCCTCCCCAGAAAACAGGCAGAGGAGGTATGACCGCCTTCTTTTAGATCTCTGAATCATGAATGTTATAATGCCACCTTCATCATGTCACCATGCAGGAGCTAGAACGTGTCCTCGCCTTGTCTCAGCCCTCTGCTCTGGGGCCCGATGCCATTCATATTCAGATGCTAAAGAATGTCTCCCATGCCGGTAAATTCTTTCTTCTTCGCACCTACAATCGCATCTGGACTGAAGGTGATGTTCCCACTTGCTGGTGTGAAGAAATTGTTGTCCCCGTACCTAAACCGGGGAAGGACGTCTTCCTTACAGCTGTTGCCACATTTCCCTGACCACCTGTCTGTAAGGTAATGAAGTGCATGGTTAACGCTCATTTGGTTTGGCTACTCAAATCTCGACACCAATGTCCAATGTGGGTTTTGAAGGCATCACTCTGCTATTGATCACCTCATTACCTTGTCTACCTTCATCTCTATACTTATAAGAGGAATTTGTTGTCTGTCTGTTCTCTTATAACTCAAGATCCAGACAACCAAATAACATGAAATTTGGTAGACGTACACAAAATTACACGGGGTAGGTTCTTAAACAGGTTTCGTTCAAATTATTATTATTATTATTATTATATTCCCCCCCCCCCCCCCCCCCCGGAAAAACAACCGGGTCCGTGTAAATCTATATTTTCGCACTGATCTTGATGAAATTTTGCACAATTGACCTTCAAAGCAAGAGGAAGGGCACTGTCTACATAAAAATTTCGTTCAGTGCATGGTGGAGGGTACTTATGGATTTCACCAAAATCCACAGTTCTGCTCCGATCTTGATGAAATTTTGTACCGTGAAAATGAGATGAAGGTTACTGTCTAAATAAAATTTCATTTGCTGCATGGGGGAGAGCACTTTACTTACAGACTTAGATTGCAATCTCTATACATATGACACGTTTTTGTACGCTTCTATAGGAAACCCTATTTTAAACCTGGGCAAAGCCGGGTACTTGCAGCTAGGTATGAATAACTTTTTGCGAAAGTGCCATACAGTGCCAGTGTTCTTCGAATTGGAGAAGGCATATGACACCTTTTGGCGGCTGGGCATTCTCTGCACCATGCATACATGGGGTCTTCGCAGCCACTTCCCCGTCTTTACTCGTGCTTTTGTAAAAGATCGAATGTTCAGGGTACGAGTGGGCTCTGTTTTGTCCAATACCTTTTGCTAGGAGAATCGGGTGCCGCACGGCTCCGTTTTAAGCGTAGCACTTTTGCCATTGCAATCAATCCCATTATGCCTTGCCTCACAGCTGATGTTTCAGGCTCCCTGTTTATGGATGACTGTACGATATACTGCAGTGCTCAGAGACTGTGTCTCCTGCATCGTCATCTTCAGCATTTCATTGACAGTCTTTATTCCTGGAGTGTCGCAAATGGCTTTCGTTACTGCCATGAGAAAATATTTTACATCAACTTCTGGAGGTACAGGGAGTTTCTTCCATCATCTCTACATCTCGGCTCCATTGCTCTCCTATTTTTAGAGATAGTGAAATTTTTAGGGCTAATGTTGGATGGGAAACTGAACTGGTCCCCACATGTGTCTTCTCTGGCTGCCCACTGTACTCGTTCCCTTAATGTCCTCAGTGTTCTCAATGGTTCATCGTGGGGCACAGGTTCTACCATCCTGCTTCACCTTTATCAGTCCATTGTTAGATCAAAGCTGGATTACGGGAACTTCATGTACTCTTCTGCACTGCCGTCCATTTTACACCGTCTTAACTCGATCTACCAACGGGTGTTACACTTGTTGACAGGAGCATTTTACATCAGCCCTGTTAAAAGCCTCTATGCCGAAGCTGTCGAATTGCCTTTGGCTTATCAGCGCGACATGTTGCTATGTCGGTAGGGATGCTGCCTGCTGTCAATTCCCAACCGCCCTTCTTATCCCACATTCTTCAATGGCTTCCTCGATAGCCACTACGGGCCTGTCTGCAACTGCCCTGCTCCATCCTGGAGTCTGTTTTCATCGCTTGCTTCAGCAATTCAATTTTACCCCCCTTCCACCTTTCAAATAGCCGAGAGCCCATCGCGACCTTGGCTTCAGGCTCAAGTTCACGTTCACCTTAAACTCGGCTCACTCCAGATGTGGTTTATCACTCGAGGTTTGTCGAACTTCATGCGCAGCTCTATAACTCCAGCTCTGTCTATACAGATTGCTCAAAGATCAGTTAAGGTGTTGGATGTGCCTTTGTCATCAGGGATGAAGAGGTCCTCTTAGCCTGGTTGCGGATCAGACATTGCCAGTTCAGCTACCACCACTTGTTAACTGGTGACCCTGCACCGTTGTGTTCCTGTGGTCACCCACTGACGGTGAGCCTTGTTTTATAATCTTGTCCTAATTTTAATCCTGTTCATATTGCACTAAATCTATCAAATACCCTAGAAAAAATTTTAGCTGATGACACACAAGCTGTTGCTCAAGTCTTGGATTTTATGAACATGACTAATTTATCAAAGGACATTTAGTTTTTCCTTTTAATATATTTTACCCCATGTTTTTAGCTATAATCAAATAGTCTCCTTATCCTCTGATATATTTCAGTTCTGACTCGGTCGCTAATGAACTCAGTAGTTGTGCGCCCTAAAATCACAAAAAAATTTGAAGCCGAGGGAATTGATTGATGGGCAGTTTGTTCATTAGAATTAAATTTGATTGAGCATGTCTGGGATGCACTTGTCAGACACATTGCAGCCAGACCAACACCTCCCACAATGGTTGCAGAGCTGCATATTGCACTCGTGGAAGAATTGCCATATATCCCTCAAGAGCTGATTGATAACTTCATACTGTCCTTGGCACGCAGGTGTGCAACTGTACTGGCTTTCTGAGGTGACCATACACCATTATTAGAGGGCAATGAGAATGACTCATTTTAGGTAAATACCATGTAAGCCTCAAATGAAGAGCTGAGACAGCAAACTATCATGCTGTATAAAATACTCTCGGTATTCTTGCCGCGTCAAATATGGGTAGGAGCCCAAGCTTTCGACTATATCCTCCATAGTCGTCGTCAGGGGTAAAACTGACTGCCATGAACTGGAGGCGTCCGTTTATATAACCAGGAGACGGCTTCTCATTGGCTAGCTTACGTCATAGCGGTAATGGCGCGTACTTGTGTGGTGCCATCTGACCACCTAGAATTTTCTAGCGCGCTCTATTCCGCGTTGTTAGCAGCGCCATCTCTCGCAGCAGGCGGTAATCTTCGGGAAGTACTAAAGGTTCTGGGAGCCAACCTCTGTTCCTTCTCCTTCTCCAGTGCTCGCTTCCATGCATTGCTAAGTGCATATCCGGAGTCTCTATTGATATTATTATCACATAATCTAATTTCAATCGCCTCCCTGATGACAGAATCCCAGTAGTTGGAAGCGTGAGCCAGTACTCTCGTTTCTTCAAACAAAATGCGGTGTTTGTTTAACAGGCTGTGCTCAACCACCGCAGATTTTTCTAAATGCCTGTATTTCAGGTGACGCTGATGTTCAATGCAGCGTTCAGAAACAGTTCTTATTGATTGCCCCACGTAATTTTTGCCACACTCGCACGGAATGCTGTATATTCCCGGCACTTTCAGACCGAGGTTGTCTTTGATGGATGGCATCATTTCTCTTATCTTCTTGGGAGGACGAAAGACAGGTTGGATCCCCTGCCTATTTAGGACTCTTCCGATTTTACTACTTGTTGCACCGCAGAATGGAAGCCGCGCGATGTGTTGGTCCTCTTGATTTATTGAAATAGCATCCTGTCTAGGTTTCCTCGACAGTGTGGACCTAATATCACGGGAGGAATATCCATTCTTTCTGAAGACCTTCTTCAGGTGGTTTATCTCAGAGTCGAGGTGGTTTTCGTCTGAAATAATCCTTGCTCTGTGTACCAAGGTGTTCAGCATAGCTTTCTTCTGAGTGGGATGATGAAAGCTACGGGCATTCAGATACAAATCTGTATGTGTCGGCTTTCTGTACACAGAGAGTCCAAGTCGTCCATCTGATTTTCGTTCAACCAACACGTCTAAGAAGGGTAGCTTCCCGTCCTTCTCTACTTCCACTGTAAATCTTATGTTGGGGTGTATTCCATTCAAATGATCCACGAACTGCTGCAGTGCCTCATTCCCGTGTGGCCATATTAAAAATGTATCGTCAACATACCTGTAGAAGCAAGATGGACGAAAGGGAGCACTGTTCAACGCTCGTTTTGTTTGAAGAAACGAGAGTACTGGCTCACGCTTCCAACTACTGGGATTCTGTCATCAGGGAGGCGATTGAAATTAGATTATGTGATAATAATATCAATAGAGACTCCGGATATGCACTTAGCAATGCATGGAAGCGAGCACTGGAGAAGGAGAAGGAACAGAGGTTGGCTCCCAGAACCTTTAGTACTTCCCGCAGATTACCGCCTGCTGCGAGAGATGGCGCTGCTAACAACGCGGAATAGAGCGCGCTAGAAAATTCTAGGTGGTCAGATGGCACCACATGAGTACGCGCCATTACCGCTATGACGTAAGCTAGCCAATGAGAAGCCGTCTCCTGGTTATATAAACGGACGCCTCCAGTTCACGGCAGTCAGTTTTACCCCTGACGACGACTATGGAGGATATAGTCGAAAGCTTGGGCTCCTACCCATATTTGACGCGGCAAGAATACCGAGAGTATTTTACGCAAGAACTACGTCGCGAAAGACTTCGTACTCATATCATGCTGTATCACACACAAGTTACAATTATTACCTATATCTGAATAAAATATGTTGCTCTATGTATATTGTGTAGGTATCTCACCTGATCCCCCTTTTATTTATTTTTATTTTTGAACAATGTTGTTTGTGATGGAAACTAGATGCATGCAAATACAGTTCTGTATATGCTGGTTTATTGTACAATACATGCCCCAATCACCCATCTTTGTGGCTCACCAAGACATGCGGTAAAAGCAGATAGACGCTCTGCTCTAGTCCAGTTGTAAATTTGATATTGGCATGGAGCAAATTTAAAGTGACTTTTTTCTGTAGGGTATGTGAAGAATTCACAAACCATTTCCAACTTGAGACAATAATTAAATGCATCTTTGCAGACATTTGGCTGAGATTTTGTTTCTTGTTTAGTCATAGTCTTTGTGTTTTGAATTTACATAATAATATTGCAGTTTTCAAATAATTTCTATGTTATATTATTAAATTAAATATTGTGTTCTTTATGGGACACCCTATATCTCTTAAATCCAGTGTAAATGAACCAGATCTGACATCATGACTATATCATAAATAACCTTTATGTAGAATTGGAAGAATTATTATACAGTAGAACCCCGATTTAAGGAACCCGCATTTAGGGAAAAACCACTTTTAACGAATATTTCCGTCGGTCCTGGTGAAACTCCCATTAGAATAATGTTATTTTTCTCCACTTTTAACGAACCCCGCTTTAAGGAAAAATCCACTTTTAAGGAACAAACATGAAACATTCTGCAAATTAAATTTTTGTTTTTACACAATTCCTAACTGTGGGAAAGTTAATTTGTTTTGTTTCTTCCACACAATTAGGAATTCGTGTTTATGTGCCATCAGTTATCGATTCTTTAAGTCAATGCATATTAAACATCTTTGCAGCGATACCGGTATAAGCAACCGTAATTGATTCTTTCCGGCGATAGGTTATTGTATCGAATACCAGTGCAGTGATACTGGAAAAAGCGTTTGATGAATCAGCAAGCTATTTCTCCTTTTGTCTTCCATGTTTTATGGTCACATGGTCTGACATCAGTCGAAAATTACGAAGCGCGAGCTGTGAAGTGTTGTGTTATTTTCTTCAAATTCACTATTTCAGAATTATACCCTATAAGTGTAGAAAACTGCAGAGTGGAGAGAAGCTGACAACTATCCATGCTGTCGAAGACTATCATAACATTAAGCTGTGTGATAATGAAAAAGAATACGATTTTGCACTGTCTTTGTTGTGTGACTTTTGGAAACAGGGATCATTGTTATATGCCAAATGTAGCAGTACCTTTAGTTGCTAAAGGACGAATATTCATGTGTCAATGTTCAGTCGTACTTATATGTTTTGAAGGAGTGAGAATTATTTAGCTGCATTCCTGTAAGCAAAAAATTTATGCAAAAAAGGTTTGAAATTTGCCCTGCTAGATTAGTGTGGAAAATGCAGTGCTTTTGAACTGCTTAGAAAACTTAATAATCTCTTGTTTCAGAGTTTAAGTGCAAAGAGTGGAGCTGTGATACTGAAACTGAAGCACTAGAGAAAACATTACGACTAATAAAATGTTATAAGGCCCGACCCCCTACGTATAATAAGGAAATTAAAAACTCCATTGTCTTTAAAAAAATTACTTCATACAACAAATGCCTGGATGACATCGAGAATTTTCAAGTATTTAGCCCCAAAGGCGGGTGGTTTAAAAAGCAGATTAACTGTCGGTGGCCGCCGATTGAAGGGTTACAGCGCAATGATGACCCGCAGTGAAGGCATGGAAACAGCTAATAACGTTTTTAGGCTACGTTTTTCTCTTTGTAAACAGTTTGGTGTTGTGGATTCTTTTTTTACGAGTAATATATCGCAAAATCATGACACATTTGTAGAAGATACATTTAAATTTTGACGAATTTACACTATAATGTTATTGCTGCTCCTTTAACTCACAAAAAGTAAAACTGTGCTACTATTGTAGTTACCGGCGTAACAACATAATTGGGTTAACATATTTGTAGAAGTGCTAAAGACCTATTTGTCGTGCGCCCAAACTCCCTATCCATCAATATTTGTAGGAAATGTTTTTGACGAATTAACAATGGAAATTAATTTTGAAGAAGTGTTTTGTATTGAAGGTACAGGTTGTTAAAAAGGTATTTATACATCGAACCCGGTGGAAGGCAATGACGAAAATTTTGAAATTTATGCATTAGTAAAAATTGCAGATTGCGTATTCTGCAGAAAAGAAAGCCCTGGAGAACTTTAGAAAAAGTACATCGAGAATCAATCAGTACTAGAGTATAGCATGTTTTAAGGGTGATATATGGCACCAATTTTTGCATCTGTAATCAGCTCTTTTAAAGTAGCTGAGTCAATAAAAACAAACATCAACCACATAGTGATAACTTCGGTCATTACAGTATGCTGGGAAAACAAAATGGTCATCTCTTTTTGATTTAATAAAAAATATTTTTTCTGCAGAAAGTGTTATGTATTTAAAATTGTAGCAGATTACTGGTATGTTAGTAATTAAATAGCTCCTGTGTACCTAGGCAAAACCCCCATTTAAGGAAATCCCTATTTAAGGAATAAATATTTCGGTCCCCTAAGATTTGTTAAAAATGGGTTACTGTATGCATTTGGATGGCTGAGTCTGTGTCAGTACAACTGCATTTCCTCAAAATCTTATGTTATAAGCACCAGTGTGTGTGTGTGTGTGTGTGTGTGTGTGTGTGTGTGTGTGTGTGTGTGTGTCTAAAATTAGTTGGTAAATGTACTAACACATTATTATGAACATTAATAATTTATTATACACATCCATTGTGTGTATAACACATGGAAAGAATGTAATTATTTTTTCTGCTTCACAGGTTCTGAGCATTGGCCACTCATCACGAGTATCTGGTCATCGTTTCAGAGTGAATGATATAACCTGTCATCCTGTATTACCTTTGTTGCTTACAACATCCCATCACAACATTGCTGATGTTAACTCACCACCAACTCTTTCTGAGACACCACCATCACCAACATCAAAGCCTAAGGAAGCATATACCTACACAGTATGTTTTTAAACATAGTTCTGATTATATTATTTAGCATATTTTTCATTAGTTAATGTTTGAGACCATTTTTGCATTGTTGCCAGCAGTGATCATAGTTTTTGACAGGAGAATGAGCAGTTGCAAAACAGATTGATTGTATTACAGATTAATATCAGCTCTAAGATAGCCATCATCATTGTTAAGTCATATATGAGCGAGTGTAGTTACACTTCAGCCAGCTACACCTTTGATGCTGTGTAACTACGCTTGCTGAAATATGCTGTAACTGGTAACTATCTTCGCCGGCCGCGGTGGCCGAGGGGACTGAGGCGCTCCAGTCACGGTCTGCACGGCCACTATGGTCGGAGGTTCGAATCCCCCCTCGGGCATGGATATTTGTGCCGTCCTTAGTATTAGCTAGTTCATAAGTAGTTTTTAAGTTTAGGGACTGATGACCCCGTAGTTAAGTCCCATAAGCTTAACAAATATTTGAACATTTGATAACTATCTTCCAGCTGAAATCAATCTGTAATAAAATAAATCTATTTTCTGACTTACCATTGTTCTCCTTTAAAAAGTGTTCCATTAGTATTATTTACATATGACTCATAAGGTGCTTGATGTAATTCAGAACATGTACTACCTTTTATCTGCTAGGGTTGTTTTTAAGTCTTCTTTGGTGGTTTTTAGTGATTATTTAAATTGCTCAGGCTTTTTTTTAACACTGTCACTATCAACTAAATCTCCACAAAAATGAGTGGCCACTGCCAAATTGAAGCCAAAAGCAAGTGTTAGCAAAATGTGCAGCAGAACTAGATATAAATTGCTTCTTCGCTACCTGCGTCATCTGGATCCTCCCCTCATCCATCATTTCTGCAAATGTTGTCCCAGTGTCTACAACCCCTCAGTAGTCCTTAAACATGGAATTCAGGGGAATTATTATTCACCACGACCTCCTCCTCCTCCAAACTGATGAACTCTGGGCCAATCTGGAATGGCGTGGTGTTCATTATTCTTGCTGCGTGCACAGAGGTCCTAAGGAAAATTGTATTGATACTGGTGCCCTTACCTTTGCCTTTGAAGGGGATACTCAACCAAAGGAGATTCAGGTGATGGTTTAACAATGTGATGTGAAACTGTACATCCAGCCTCCCATGAGATGTTTCTGGTGTATGTAGTTTGGGCCAATGTCTTCTCACTGTACAGCAGACACACTTACCTTACTGTCCTGCCAAAATTCTTAACTTATTGCACACTAAGGCAATAGTACCCCCTGCCTGTTACTTCTTTTGTATGTGTCCTAAAGAACAGACAACATATCTATAACTTTTCATTTCATTTGTTCACTTTGTTTTTCAGGGTTTCTGTAGTGAATTAATTTTATGGAGGGTTGATGCTGTTGGCCCACTATCTAAAGCAGGTGGTGTTTCTGAATTAGCTCGAATTAATTCCCCCGAAATTTCAGCCTTCTCAAATGTTGCTTGGATTCCTACACTGCTACCAAGGTGAGCTACATTCCAAAATTGGGTATTTAGGTAGAATGCAAGTGTGTCTGATTGTTTAATTAATATTGGATGTTTTTATAACCACTTATTTTGAATTTCTTCAGCACTACTCTTGGAAATCTTTCAAATTCACCAAGTGCCTGTTTTGTGGCGTCAGATGGAAAGAGTCTGCGTGTGTACCAGGCTGTAATTGATGCCAGAACATTGTTGGCAGAAGTCTCAAGCTCTGAACGAAGAAGCAAGATGATGGTAATGATTCTCTTGTTCTGATTATAATATGTATATTAATAATATAATGTAATAATAATGGACTTTCCATTATTATAATATGTATATTTAGTAGAAATGTTGAGGTAATCATTCGTATCAGAGGCTTACATTAATGTGAAACATTAGCAACTTCTTCCAGCTGATTGCGTAATTGGTATTCACTTCATAAAGTAAAATATGTTGTCATCTTTAATAAATATAGGCTTTCATTATTGTTGTCATTAGCTGTTTGACATGCACTGTTGAATCAAGCTGCCATTGCCACTCCATCGCTCCCCCTTCCCTCTCCAAGATATCGTCTTGCACTGTAACACCTACACCATCTCCTCATACATATTACTGTTGCTTGCCTACCTCAGTCAGTTGTTATTTATTGTTATTATTTATTAAGTGCTTCTGAGTTCACATGCCACCACTTGACTTATTACATGTGCTGCTGCCTCCCTTTCATTTCTCTATTTTGTTTCCTGCTTCATTTATTTGTTTCCTTATCCCTCCTAGCAATTTCTCTCCATTCCTTGCTGACCACCTAGTTTATGAATGGACTTCACTCTAACAATTCATTAAATACCCAGTGACAAAACTATCTCCATTTCATGACTGTTGGGCACAGCTGTAATAAATTAAACTATTCATATGTGATGAATACTTGTCTGTCTTATAATAGCAAGTAATTAAGATGATGCTATTGCTATTGAAACCGTGTTTTAGAGGGTACATGTTATTTATTTACAGGATTCAATGATCAGCCTTTCAACTGACACCTCATCTGATGATGGCATAAGACATTCATCTTTACATGACAAGATTAAGATAGTTTCACAGCAGTCGACAGCAAGGCCGGGTTGTGTCATACAGTTGGATCCAATTTCTGATGCTACACATGTATGTTGCTTGAGAGTTTTTCTTCTTGTTTACCATTTAAACATCCTTCTCTCCCATCTTTCATCTATCCGTTTATCCAATATCACATTTTCCTCCCATTCTTCCATCACCCACACCATCATTTTCTCCTCTTTCCTTTATTTACCTTTCAATTTTTTTGAATCATTGTTTTTCCATTATTTTTTGTTTTAATTTGTGTGATGAAATTTTTAAAATCTAGAATTTGATATGAATGTAGAAAACACTGCAGTTTTGTGACACACGATCTTGTTGTTATGATTAACAATATAGTAGTATAAGAAATAGTCATGATTTGGAGCCGGCCGCGGTGGCCGAGCTGTCTGCGGCGTGCCAGTCACGGTCTGCACGGCCACCGCGGTCGGGGGTTCGAATCCCCCCTCAGGCATGGATGTTTGTCGTATTTAGTATAGGCTAGTTCATAAGTAGTTTGTAATTTTAGGGACTGATGACCCCGTTGTTAAGTCCCATAAGCTCTACAAACATTTGAACATTTTTTCATGATTTGGATCGAGAAAGATTAAGTTGTAGATACATATTATGCCTGGGCTGATTTTGTTTCTTTTAGAGAATTTTTTCCTTTAATATTTTTGTGGTTTAAAATAGCAGCAACCAATTGCACTTCAGTATACAGGTTTCAGACACTTCGTGCCCTTTTCCATAGCTATATTGGCACCTTTATTAGCGAACTAAGTGCCCAAAACAAGTCTAATAACACCAATTTAAGTGAATCTGGTTGCTGCTACCTTAAAAACCAATTGAGTAACAGTTTCTGTCATGAACAAAATACTAAATATTCTTGTGCGTTGATTCAGTTCTTTCATTTTGTTTAGTCCTTTTTCTATAAGTGTTGCACAGTTGTTTTTTATTAACTTTTCAGTTCCGATTTTTGCAAGAAAAATTACTCACATAATGTACTTAAAGTAGGGTGAGCAATTTGTACTTAGCTTGTAAACAGAGATTCACACTTTCTACCGTCTATGTAAAGGTTAAAAAATGTACACAGAACCACAACGCATTACAGTGCCTAGTACAGTAATATGGTGTAGGAAACCTGTTAGTGTTCAAATCAGCTTCTTATCATTGTGGAACGTATAAACTCTTGTCCCACATGGTTTTGTAGGTACTTTTATACCAGTCTTCCAGCAAAATAGTAGCAATTGAGGAGGAGGTGGTGGTGGTGGTGGTGGTGGTGGTGGTGGTGGTGGGGGTGGTAGTCGTGCACCCTTCCCTCCAAAGTAGTCCGCAAAAGCCCAACAGCATTGATATTTGGTGACTGGTGGTGAGGGCAAAAGTGACAGTTCTTCCGTTGTAACAACACCAGTTATGGATAAAGCTATAAAATCGGTAATCAATAAGTAGTAATCAATGGTAAGGCGTCGACTAAAACAGAGGTGATATTGAGTATTCCACAGGCTAGTGTTATTGGGCCTCGACTGTTCCTTATTTACATAAACAATTTGGGAGAAAATCTTAGCAGCTCTCATTGTTTGCAGATGATGTCGTCATTTACCATCTAGTAAAATCATCTGAAGATTAAAATCAACTGCAGAATGATCTAAATAAAAAACCAATATGCTGTAAAAATTGGCAACTGACTCTAAATAATGAGAAGTGTGAAGCCGTCCACATGAGTACGAAAAGAAATCCGTTAAACTTGGTTTACAAGATAAATCAATCAAAAGTGAAGGCCGTAAAATCCACAAAATACCTAGGAATTACTATTAGTTCAGACTTAAACTGGAAAGGACACATAGATAATGTTGTGTGAAAGGCGAAACAGAGACTGCGTTTTATTGGCAGAACCCTTAAAAGATTCAACAAAACTACTAAAGAAACTGCATACACTATGCTTGTCCATCCTTATTTGGAGTGTTGCTGTCCATTGTGGGATCTTTATCAGGTGGTTTTGACAGAGGACTTCGAAAGAGTCCAAAGAAGCGCAGCTCGTTTTGTATTATTACAATACAGGGGAGACAGCATTACGGAAACGATACAGGATCTGGGACCGGAATCATTACAACATACCGCCGCGGTGTGAGCTACTTACGAAACTCCAATCACCAACATTCTCCTCCGAATGCGAAAATATGTTGTTGACTCCCACTTACATAGGTAGAAATGATCATCAGAATAAAGTATGAGAAATCAGAGCTCGAACGAAGAGATTCAGGTGTTCTTTCTTTCCGTGCGTTATTCCAGAATGGAATGGGAGATAAATAGTATAAAGTTGGTTCAATGAACCCTCTGCCAGGTACTTAAATGTGATTTGCCAATTATCCCATGTAGATGTATGAAGCTGTATAAGTGGTGGCCCTGTCATCTTGAAAAGAACAAGGATTGTTCAATTGTATGGACCTAAGTAGCCAAAAAGTCACAAAATCGGTAGCAATGATGCATTTTGCTGAGTAATCAAGGGGCCTGTAGAATTCCATGATATGGTTACCTCAGACCCCCACCATGTGTCACACTTGGACTGTAAACTCAGACAGAAGTTCATAATGTGACTCATTTGGCCAAATGACTTACTTTTTGTGCTGTCCAGGTTCTGGGAAGGGATTTGTGTAATCACTCAAGGAAGATTATTTAGTAAGATATCCTGGAGGACTTCTGTGGAGTGAAACTTGTTGGTTGATTAAAATTGTGAGGATGGCCCATTGGGAGTGCCCAGGTAGCTCAGTCTGTAGAGTGTTTGCCCATGAAAGGCAAAGGTCCTGGCCTCAAATCCTGCTATGTCACACAGTTTTAATGTGCCAGAAAGTTCCATGTAATTTTACATTTTACTGGAGAGTGAAAGTTTCATTCTGGGAACCTCTGTGAAATTTGAGAGTGGGAGACAGATATTAATGGAAGTTACTATGTTAGGGTGGGTTTTAGGTCATTCCTGAATAGCTCATTTTGTAGAGGGATAGCATGCGAAATGTAAAAGTTCGAGATTTGAATCTCTATCTGTGATGTTTTAATTTACCAGGAATTGTCAGAAAATGACTTCGTTACATAGTAATAATACCACTTTTGTTTCATAGGACTGGCAAAACACGCAATTTCTCCATGTATTTCAAGAGCAGCTCATAACTGGAGAACGCGCTGATGATAAGTCTGGAACAGCAGGTGATGGTGGAGAACGTGAAAGTGACATCGGGCTCACTGAAACTCAGCTGGGAGCTATGGTTGACCTGCAGCAGTCTGTTGTGTTTGAGGAGCCATTTTACATTGTAGTTTTGGAGCGTACTAACCACGGAACTGTTGTGCACATGTGGCGCCTTGTTATTGCCTCGCAGCCCGACATGGGTGAGTGGAAGTGACTCTATTTCTGAGGCTATAGTATACCATCAGTAATTTTATTTCATTTGTTTGGGTAATGAAAAATTGTTACTTCTATCTGCTATGTGTACAATAAGCAATGAAATATGTATCCATACTGGCCAGAGATGGCAGTTGTGTACATGAGTTATGCCAGAGTGATTGTGTGTTTGTTGTATGTTCTCTTTTTGATGAAGATTGTTGGAAAAAATTTAAGTTGTGTGAATGTCATTGTCTTTTCTACATGCCCCTTTCTGGCTTTTTGACTATCTTTATGGTGAGTTGCCACGTGTTTTCATATTATTGACTTTCCATTTACATGTAAGTAAACCATATTGAAACAGGTAATGAGACACTGAAAACCATAAGGATCTAAAGCACACCATTGCCATTGCCATACGAAAGTGAATGTCAAAGCAATTGCACAGACAGCTTCTCTTGAAGTTTCATATATACAACGTGGGCCATAAGCTGTAAGCATGCATATATCCTGCCCTCTCAATCAGTGATAGTGCTTTAGGCTCTTGCAGTTCTCAGTGTTAATTTGTATTGCATTCTATGAATAATGACTCTGTAAAGACAATAATACAGAGATAAGTTGCAGCTGGCCATAAGGAAGGTCGCTATGCCACAGACACACACGTTAAATCATATTCACACAACTTAAATTTTCCATCATAACGTCTTCATAAACAGCGTATCTCTAGTATAACTCATGCACAATTGATTTACACATGGTTGCTATCTTTGGCTGCTACGACACAACTCGCACCTTCACAGCGAATGAGGCAGAATGTGTTGTTTTATATATGTAACATGACATTAATGCCATGTCACATTACATAGCCATCAGCTTATAATGTGCAAGCTATACTGACAAAACATGAATAGTGAAATATGGAGACTGCCACACAAAGTCTCCCTCTTAGAGATCTTTAACCCAGATAGCACTGACGTCCTTCCAGAAGGCGAGAATGGTGGCATAGTTTTTCATACTTGCAGTTACAAATTCATGCACAGTGCTGTATTTCCTTTCTTTGAATCTCCTCTTTCCATTTTGATAAATTTTAGTTTCTATTGTTGATTGCAAAGTGGTAGGATAAAGCTGCAAAGTTGAAGTTCATACAGATGATATTGAAGATTTCCTCGTAGTTAGGTTCACATTTCTTGAACATTCTTTAATTATTGTAACATTTATATGCATTTTAAATAGTGGTTTAATAATAATGATTCATCAGATGAAAATTCTAAAACATTCATTTTGATGTTCTTCTAGAAACAAGGGCAATATTACAAAACTAATGGTGCATTTGTGAAAAAATAACATTTCAAGTTTTTGTGAAGTTGTATGAAGGTAATTAATACCTTTTTAAATAAAATTAAAACCAAAACTAATTCCGCACTGTCTGTGTTATGACACTTATGCAAGCACCAAAGAGAAGCTCAATGGCCAGAATTTGCAGGTGTTGAGAAATGAGCATTCTTGGTCTAAGATATAACAGCGGAAGCATGTAATAGTTCCACTAGAGAACTTTTGTTCGAGTCTTGGAGTCTTGCTTGATTGACATGTTGAAACCTGCAGGTGGTCTGGAATTCGAAGGCTGGTCGTTAATAGAGCACAACACTTTACACTTAGTACATGTTTATTGCTAACATAAGCATACACTCAGTACAGACTGACTCCTGCTTGGAGTGCTCCACTATTTAAACATAGAAACAAATTTTCTGCAACTGAGAAGTACACCAAACGTAATAAAAATGTAGAACATTCTAGAAATAGTGAAAACAAAGAAATAAATTTTCTACTGCCCGTGGCAGGATTTGAACTGGGGACCGCAAGCACAGCGATCTGCGATGCTAACCCTTGCGCCATGTGTTCCGTCCGAAGACTCACGGCATTGCTCCCCTTTCTGAAAGAACAGCGACCTGCTGTTACATTCCCTTTGGAGCCAGTTGTAGTGTTGTGGATTTTGTCATGGCTCCTCTGATTGGCAGTTCTGGGGAATCCTTTTGTTCTGGCTGCACTCCTTCCTTATGGTGACTACGACCGGGGCCAGACCCTCCTGTTGTGGCTTCATCGTTATCATAATGGTCTGCAGAGTTCTTGAACAAATGGCCATTTCTGTCTCTCTGTTCTTTGGGATCGTGATAAGGCTTTTTTGAGCACGGCTTATAATCCTCGACTTCGTATGTGACATTTGACAGGCGGCGTATGACACGATACGGACCAAAGTATCGCTTCAATAACTTTTCTGATAGCCTAACTTTCTGTACAGGGCTATAAATCCAGACCAGATCTCCTGGGCAGTACACAACAGGTCGATGCTTGTCGTTATAATGCTGGCAGTCCTTGTCCTGGGCTTCCAGTGTCCATATGTGAGCCAGCTGTCTTTAGTCTTCGACTGCAGTGATGAGCTGTTTCAGATAGTCATCCTGAATGTCATCCAGTTGGAATGGGAACAGCTTCATGACCATGGAGCAGGAAAAACAGCGTGAAGCCTGTGATGTCTTGCCTTGCTGTATTATAACCAAATGTCACAATTGGCAGTATTATATCCCAATCCTTCTGCTCAACATTGGCATACATTGACAGCATATCTGCTAACATCTTGTTAAAACATCCTGTAAGACTATTTGTCTGAGGATGGTAGGCAGTTGTGATTCTGTGGACAATGTCACAACGTGATATTACCTCTAAAACTAGTTTTGACATGAATACTTTTCCTCTATCAGAAATCATCACACATGGTGCACCATGCTTCAAAATAATGTCTTCTACTAGGAATTTTGCGATCTCTGGAGCTTCTGCACTCGGCATAGGTTTGGTGACAGCGTAGCAGGTGAGGTAGTCAGTGCAGACTATTATCCATTGATAACCGCCTGTCGACTTCGGGAACATACTTAAAAGGTAGATTCCAATCTGATGGAATGGAGCTGCTGCAGGTGGAATTGGTATCAGATGACCTGAAGGTAGTGCGGCACTTGCTTCCATCGCTGGCACTCCTTACGGTGACTCGCACAGTGCTTGACAGATTGGTAGAGACCTTGCCTGTACAACCTGCGTCTGATTCTGTCTAGCGTCTTCGCGAATCCCAGATGACTGGATATTGGAGAATCATGAAAATACTTGAGAATAGCTGGCCGGAGATAAGCTGGAACAACCAGTAGCCATTGGGGCCTCAGTGGATTGTAGTTGCTCATGTACAACGTCCTGTTTGTAAGTTGAAACTCTCCTTTTGTCAGTTCTCCTTTCTCCAAGGCCTCTATGGTTTGTAATAATGTTGGATATTCCCTCTGTTTAGCTGTAATGTCAACTAACTCAGTGAAATTTCATCCATACTCTTGTGTTCAGCTAACGGGTTTCTCGAAATGCAGTTTGTGTCCTTTTGATTGTGCCTATTTTTGAATACCAGTATGACATCATACTCTTTCAGTCTTAGTGCCCATCTTGCCAGTCGACCTGATGGATCCTTCAAAATTGTAAGCCAACATAAAGAATGGTGGTCTGTCATGACGGTGAATGGTTTGCCGAATAAATACAGCCTAGATAACTGCGAGACATTCCTTCTCGGTTGTAGAGTAGTTTATCTCGGACTCTGAGAGAACCCTTAATGTGTAGGCTATCACCTTTTCATCACCTTTCTGATTTTGTACAAGCACTGCACCAATCTCATACTCGCTAGCATCAGCGTGAAGTTCAGTTTCTGCATTCTTGTTATATAAGGCTAGAACTGGTGCGGAAGTTAGCCTCGTTAAGTGCCCGGAAAGCTCTTTCTTTTGTCTCATCCCAGTAAAACTTGGCATCTCCCTGCATAAGTTCTTGCAATGGACGTGCCTTGTTACAAAATCCTTTTATGAAACATTGGTAGTATGAGCACAGCCCGAGAAAACTTCTTACATCACGAATGTGCTGAGGAGTTGGAAATTCTGTGACTGCCCTTACTTTATCTGGATCAGGACGGACACCATCTCCGTTGGCTAGGTGCCCCAGGATTTTTTCTCTTTGGTGTCGAAGAGGCACTTATTTGGATTGAGGTGGAGTCCTGCAGTCTGAACACACTTCAACACAGTTGACAAGTGACTTAGATGTTCCACTAAAGTCCTTGAGAAAATGACAATGTCATCTAGACTACAAAGATCTGTCGTCAATTTAAGGTGGCAAAGCTAATTGTCCATCATGCATTGGAATCTGGCCGGGGCATTACATAGTTCAAATGGCCTGACATAGAATTCATAGATGCCATCGGGTGTAATAAGAGCAGTCTTCGCACTGTCACCTTAGTCAGCCTCGATTTGCCAGTAAACTGTCTACATGTCCACGATTGAGAAGTATGTAGTCCTTTGAAACAGTCTAAGGTGTCGTCGATGCACGGCAATGGGTAGACATCTTTCTTTGTGATTTTGTTCATCTGCCGATAGTGTACACAGAAACGCCATGTGATATCCTTCTTCTTCATGAGGACCATGGGAGTTGACCAGGCACTCTCTGAAGGTTGAATAATGTCATTGTGCAACATCATCTCCACTTCTACCCAAATAATCCGTCTTTCAGCTAGCAATGCTATGTACAAACGCTGGCTAATTGGTAGATGATCCCCAGTATTGATATTGTGTGTTATCATACTGTGATATCTAGTTCTTCTCCTGCATGGACTGGAATACACCTGAAAATTGGTATAGTATGATCAACACTTGCTGACGTTCCTGCATCAGAGTGGGCCCTATATGTGATGCCATAGTAGTGTCCTCTAGTGGATAGTCAACAGTAACAGCAGAGCATGAGACTTCGTCAATAACATTGACACCTCAGGGGCTCAGCATTAATGTGCTGAGTATGGGCTTAGCAAACCCAGGCTCCCGAGCTGTAGACTGTGTCCGCAGTCCGCCACACCATAAGCTCTGTGCGTGCTTCAGCGACCATCATTTGGGGCGACGGTGCAACATTGTACATTTCAGAGCTAAAGGATTTTGGCTTAATCTCCCGGGTCCCGAGGATGGTACAAACCTCTATTTAAAAAAAAAAAAAAAAAAAACCCTCAATCTCAAGGTGTCCCGAGGAGATTCTTGGCTGTTGAGGTTGAACAGTTGCTAGTGAGCTACCTCTGAGGAACCTGCCACACTTCAGTTGTATAAGGCTTACCAAGGCAAGCCTGGGTGGACGTATAGTTCCCTAGATGCTCGTGGGAATAGGAGGAAACTAGCAAATAATGTAGAACGGCGTCTCTAAGAGAAGAAGAGGTGACTATAATGCCACACATGTGCACACCATGAGAGGAAGTAGGGCCCCTCAGTAAGGTGAGGCTTATGCTACCAAATACCTAGTTTGCAGTAGGTCCGATAGAGAATCTTTCCAGGCAATGAAACCTTTATTCTTTGCGGAGAACCTGGAGGACAAGTACGGATAGGTGGAGGGCATGTCTAAAATGCGATCAGGGGCAGTCCCCATAACGACGTCATCTGCGGCTCAGTCACAGGCATTGCTTGCCTGTGACAAGCTGGGTGAAGTTTCCGTTACAATAACACCTGATAAGACACAAAATATGGTCCAGGGGTCATATTTAATAAAGATCTCTTGCTATAATCCGACAAAGAACTGAGAGCTAATCCAGAGCAGCATGGATTGCATTTCATCCGATGAATTTGCAGTGGTCCAAAGGACAACAGGGTTGCCACCGGTAAATTCATCTGGGCTTTTGAGGGTGATTCATTGCCTGAGAAAGTAAAGGTGATGATTTACCAGTGCAACGTTAAACCCTACGTTCCTCCCCTTAATGCATTGCTTTAAGTGCTGGAGGTTTAGACACGTCTTCCCGGTGTGATGCCCACCCCACCTGCTGGGAGTGCGGACAGAACTTCTGCACTCCGGCAGGTGCGGTAGGCAGCACACCAGGAGGACATGTACCCAAACCATCGCAACGTCCCGTGTAACCCTCCTCCAGTCTGCGTCAACTGCAGCCAGCAGGATGCCTCCTGCTCACCACATTGCACGGTTCTCCACAAGGAGAGGAAAATTATGGAGTATAAGACATTGGACAAGCTGTCTTTCTCAGAGGCCAAGAAGCAGTACCTGAAGCTCCACCCATTTACAGTAGTTTCTTCCTATGTCACAGCTGTCTCGCCAGAACCATCCCTGGCGACCAGGTCTCCATCTGTGCAACCCAATACAAAGGGCCCACAGGCTCGATCAACTATGCCCGCCCCCTTAACCATTGGGGGCACGTCGTCTTCTGTTGCTCCCAAACCCATCTCGGCAGCAGTACCCCCACAAACTCAGGGGACACCAGTCCCTACCCCTCAGCCAGAGGAGCAACTGACTTATCTGGCCCCTCTCGCTAGGAAGAAATTACTTGGATCCCCGTCTTCTGAGGTTTCTCCCATCAAGACAGCGGATACCAGCGGGTAGCGGACAGTACCGCCAACTGCTGGTCGCAGGGCCTCGAGGTCGTCCACAGTTCCTGAGACTGAGACAGCAAAGCCCTTGCGGTCTGAGAAACCCAAAGCATAGCGAGAGACAAACAAGAAGCAGCCAAAAAAGGAAGAACTTCCGGTGGCCACTGTGCCACCACCCCACCTTCACCTCTTCCTCGAGGACAAGGTGTACATTCTTGCTTCCCCTGAGGACCTCGCTCTCGGGGACCCCCAGAAATGATGGACATGGATGCAGACACATCATCACCGGTGGTGGAAGTCATGATGAGGTGTAATGACCCACATTTTATCATTCATGTCTTCCCAGACGACGGAAAACATCATAATCCAATGGAACTGCAGCGGTTTCTTCACTCACCTGGCTGAGCTATGACAACTTTTGAGCGTAACACCTGCATTCTGCATTGCCCTCCAGGAAATCTGGTTCCCAGCAATGCAGACCCCTGCCCTTCGATGCTATAGGGGGTACTTTTGCATCTGTAGCGTGTATAATAGGGTGTCAGGTGGAGTGTGTTTATATGTCCTTGCTTCTGTCTATAGTGAACCTGTGCCCTTTCAAACATGCCAGACAAAAATAATAAGAATATAAATAATAAAAAATACTGGACAATACAAATACGACTATACTATTGTGATAATATCTATGCACCAAACACATAATGTTCTATACAAGTTATATAGATGTGGCGTCTGTTCATTTGGACATGTCCGATAGAACAGACATCACTTTTGATCTTGGAGTTATTATCTATTCATATTCATGAAATTTATTATAGAGGAAAAAATTCCTAACAGGAAAAATATATGTAAAAAAATTTCGTCTACTTACCAGGCAAAGGAGCACAGGCAGTAAATAGTTATTTGTTCCAGTCATACTTTCATTGCTTTATTAGGTTCATTTATAACAGTTCAGGCTTAAGGTACTCCAAAATCGTGACACATTAGAAGAAAACAGTGACATTTCTGGCAAGCAATTAAAACTGTTCCAGTACATTACAGTCACATGAGTATCTTTACATATTTGTAGAAAATAGCAAATTATTCTACAAAACAAAATAAATGGTAAACAACTGGGGGGGGGGGGCGGTAGGAATCTACCCCAACTGCATTTACGAAACAGTTATAGTAGGGGGATTGGGGGAGAATCATCATTCTCACTACTTGTTTTCCCCAACTAATGGTGGGTCATTCTTACTTCCCATCAATTATTGTCATGCCATTACCGCCATCTGCAGCTCCTTTATCACTGAGAAGTTGTACGCTTAAGGAATTGATAATTTTTTTAATTTTTCTGTCCCGAGTCAAGTATATCGTCGCTTATAACAGATAAAAACATAATCCACCTGGTAAAAAGGGTATACCACCCCAAAACAGTGTATTCTACACACTGGAAAAACTTTAATTTTTACCCAGGAATCCAAGAAAAATCCGGGAATTTTTTGGTCTTGTCCGCGTATACTGTTCTCCATACAACTTGCTCTTCTGAAGGGGAAAAAAAAAGTTGGTGACATACATATAAATTAATTTCTGATTCTCCTTAATTAATAGAAATATTTTGTTTCCGTTACATGTATTTTAGATAATGTGATAAGAGAGTAAGTTAAGGATTTATATAGATTACAAAATGTTATGTAACATATTTTGATCTTGAGATAGAATGCCAACTTACAGTAATGAAGTTTGTATAGTATTGTAGATCACGACAAAGTATTACTATTTTTGACTGATAATAAAATTTAACCCCAAAACATTGTCAAGCAAGAAATCACATAATTAAAAAACTCAATGGTTCCCCTAAGATTTCGAAATTAGAGTGTTAACTTGTTTCTGTGTTGAAGAGAACAGTAGAGAAATAAAATTGTTATTAAAATGAGTCCATCCTAACTGCCAGTCTCTGATATTCCAGAAATGTCTGGGAGTATGATGTATGTGCCAGATAGTCAGCTAGTCCAAGATGATGATGAAGCAGAATCTGGTGGTGGGGGAGGTAGAACGGCTAGTATTGGCACTGATCATGCCATGCGGGATGATGAACCTACTCCAATGCAGACTTCACATGTTATCATAACTACTACAAAGGTAAGTTTACTGTTGAAGAGTTTTAAAGTCATGTATGTTTCCCCTCTCCCTCTCCCAGCACCATTCATCATGACAGTGTATTACAGTACTACAAACTGTTTCCATAGCTCCCTTCCTCCCTCCACCTCACCTCACCTCACCTCCCCCCCCCCCCCCCAAGGGGCCCACAGCTCTTTTGTGGGTACATGTGTGGCATGCACAGGGCCGTCCATCTTGTGCCGTTTTAACTCAATTCACCATCGGCGGTCACACCTAGCGATTGGAACCTTCTATACCAGCCCTATTGAAAGCCTCTATGCAGAAGCTGCCAAATTACCATTGCACTATCGGCATGATATATTACTCTGTCGGTATACATGCCGGCTGCTGTCAATTCCCAAACAACCATCCTACCCATAATTTTTCGACGACTCACTTGATAGCCAATATGGGGTGTCTACATTCGCACTGTTGCCTCCCGGAGTTCGTTTTCGTCGCCTGCTTCAGCAACTCGATTTCACTCTCCCTGACACCTTTCGAATGGATGTCAGCCCATCACCACCGTGTCTTCAGGCACAGGTTCGCGTCCACCTCAAACTCAGCTCACTCCCAAAGGAAAGTACCTCAGATTCGGTGTATCGCTCAAGGTTTGTTGAACTTTGAACTTTGTTCACAGTTTGATGATAACATTTTCATTTATCTGATGGCTCTAAGAACACTGATGGAGTCGGATCCGCCTTTGTTGTCAGGTTCGACAGCTTTCAATAAAAGCTCATCAACCAATGCTCAAATTTCACAGTTGAGCTTTTCGCTCTCTATCAGGCAGTCCAATATGTTCAACGCCACCACCACTCTTCTTATGTCATCTGCTCAGATTCACTCAGTGCCATTCAGAGTCTTAAAGACCCGTATTTGGTCCATCATGTTTTACTCCAATTCCAACACTCCCTTCAATTGGTAGCTGAAGACGGCTTTCGCGTTCGCTTCCTGTGGGTACGTGGCCACGTAGGTGTGCCAGGGAACTAGGCTGCTGACACTGCGGCCAGGGCTGCCACTCTCCTACCTCAGACAGCTACCGTTTGTGTCCTGTCAAACGACATTCAAGAGGCTATTGGCAGGCGTATTGTTGCATCATGCCATCGGCTGTGGTCCTCGCTTCAGGACAATAAGCTTAGAACCATAAAACCAATCACGACAGCTTGGAAGACCTCCTTCCGCCACTCCCGGCGGGAGGAGGTAATCTTGGCCCGGCTGAGAATCAGTCATTGCCGGTTCAGCCACTGACACTTATTACCAGGCGACCCCCCCCCCCCACCAGTATGTTCCTGCGGTCACCCAATGATGGTGGGTGATGTTTTAATGTTCTGCCCCAATTTTAATCATGTTTGTGTTGCAGTAAATCTGCTGTCCTAGAGTTTTGCGTTTTATATATATGGCAAATTTGTCCAAGGACATTTAATTCCTTCTAATGATATTTTTGTAATTCCTTGTTTTAGTGATTCTCCTTATTGGCACCTTTTTTTTTTTAACCTTGTTTTCAGTCAATCTAGGGTCAGAATCGGGTGGTAATGACCACTGCAGTTTAGTGCCTTAAAAACCACACAAAAAAAAAAAAAAAAAAACCACCACCAGCTTACCTCACCTCACCTTCCCACCCTCCAATTATCTCATTTACCCATTCATCTAGCCAACCATTCATCTATCCATCCACCAATCAATCTACCATTTCCCTTCTTCAATTCCTTTCTTGCCCCTTTTCTGCCCCCCCCCCCCTTTCCTTTCTCCACACGAAGCCCCCCTCCCCTCTTTCATGTACACGTGCATGGACAAGTGTGCACATTTGTATAAAAACACACACACACACAGAGACACACACACACACACACACACACACACCACACACACACACACACAGAGAGAGAGAGAGAGAGAGAGAGAGAGAGAGAGAGCGAATTCCCCTTGACAGCATTACTTCAGAACTACAAACTGATGTTGAGAAGATACGCAGTATTAATATACAGAAGTGGACATTGCTTCTGGTTCATGGTCATTGCTGCCAGTTTGTGGGTATAAAGCAGGCTGGGGTCAGCTTAAATTCTGAATAGTGTTTATTTTTTATCCGGAACTGATCAGTAGTAGACAATTTTATGTTACTGGCTTGCATTTGATTCAGTTATGAATAGTTTTTTCAAAAGAGATAGTGGCCGGCCAGTACTTACCTTAGTTTTATACTGCCGATAGAGTCACACTAAAGACATAAATGGTAATGAAATTAAATGTTTCCAATTGCTATTTTGTTACTTCTAAGCAGTCCATTCTTTCCCTTCCAGTAACAATATTCCTAACCGCAGACCACTCGGAAGCATGTCCTTACTCACCCAGTACTAATTGCTCTTGAGTCATGCTCTGAAATGAGATTGTCCCTCCAAAGTATTCTCCCCACTCCACCTTTATTCTGTTAAAATTAATAAACTATTTCTTTTTTACAATAATATATTTAAAATGAATTGAAAATTGGTTTTGAGTGATTATTCATTAGTTGAAAGAAAAATTGAAATAATAAATTGCCACATTTGCTTTGAAAATATGCCCGACAATATAAATCTTACATATCTGTAGTAATTTCGACATTCATGGAATCATAGTTATTTACCGGCCAGTCATTGAAAACTGAATGTAAATGAACTTCAAACACTAATTAACATTTTTATATAGGACATGTTTCGCAAAGTTAAAGCGTTTGAATTAGCTAACAAATATTAGCAGACTATCTTAAAACATTTAAGAGTCAAAATACTCTGGTTTTTTTGTTCAATCAGAATTATTTAATGCTAGCTATGTATTTAATCTGTAATTGTATTTTCTTTATCATGTGCTGGTGCAAATATAATATATTGCATTTTCTGACTAAAATAAAGAAATATTTAGTCTCCAAAACTGGGAGAAAAAATTAATCTCCCAACTCTCCTTCCTATTCCTTGTCTCCTACCACCTTTCACCATCCTTCCAATCCCCGCAACATTGTTGTCAAACCTTGCAACAACCAAAACTACTCTCCCTACCAAATGATACCTACCCCTATAACTGACCCCACTGCATAACCTGTCCCATGCATTGTCCCACAACCATGTACTCTATCCCCACCACAGAAGAAACCTACACCATTCAAGGCCATACCAAATGTGAAACAACGCAAATCATCTACAAAGTGACATTTCTTCACTGCACAGCTTTTTATACCGGTACTAGCTAAAAACCCAGTGTTGTCCAAGTATTTATTTATTTGTTCCTGCCTTGAGATAGTACTGCTCCTATCCCTTCGCTCTATGCCTATCTCCTATTTTCTAAAAAACATACTTATTAGGGAATATATATAACAAATAAGGCTGTCTTGCATAATGTACAAAATTATACATGCAGTATTCAAACAAAGAAAGATAGCAATCAAAATACAATGGTATATAAAATTTGCACAAACTCATATTTATTGAGTAGAATGTTGTAAAATTGTATACTTCTTCAGCTACAGTAGAACCCTGTTTTTACACTTCTCAAGGGACTTCATTGAAATGATGTTAAATGCGGGAAATAATGTTTTAAACGGTAAAATATGCTTACTGTATCACCTTACATTTTCATAGTTTGTGATATATGTACATAATAAGCATCAAAATATTCACTGGAAGTTTACTATATAATAAGATTATCCAAATTTTTACCATTTTAAGCACCAGGGAAAAGTGGAACAGTTAAGGTTATGGGAAGTAGAAATTTTTGACGTAATTTCATTCGTCATAATCATAAAGACGAATGTTGTGCTGCAGACAGACAGAAATAAAAGAGACACAATTCTAAATTTTTGGCCACGGCCTACCTCAGAAAGAGAACACTCATCCACACAATCACTCGGGCACACTCATCCACACACGTCAGCCATTTCTGGTCGCCCACCACAGTCTGACTACACAGTGCACTGTTTGAGGAGGAGAGCAAGTAGCAACTTGCAACAATCTTTAAACATAGTTTCAAACCTTCAAGAAACTTTTTCTCACTGACAATCCCAGCAAAACGATGAAAGGAAAAAAGTTTGTCGCTTACTACTTTTCCGACGTTCATGCAGTAAAATTACAGCATTTGGAATGACTTTACAATGTATTATTCGTACACTATTATTTACAAGAAATGTTAGACAGTATACACACATACCACTGAATGTATGTTCGAAATTTTATGATTGAACGACACACAGTTCATGAGATATGGAGTCATAAACAATTAAGTTCATGGAAAAACTGCCTCATCACGCATGGCGTTTTGATTTATTAGGTCTTTCCTACTAACTGTATTCACAACATATTTTGCAGACATTTTACATATACATCACTGGATGTACCTTCGAAATAATGTCGTATTACGACATATAGTTCAGGTGCTATGATGTCAAAGACAATGAAATGCATGAAAATTGACCCTAATAAATATAAGGTTGTAATTTACTACATCTTTACTATTAACTCCATTTACAACACATTTCACAGGCAGTTTCCTAATATTCCACTCTACAAACCTGGTAAATAATGTTGCATAAGGATGCATAATTGTTTTCAGTGAGACTTTGTGAATGTTTGATGAAAATGGTTTCACAAGAGGAGATAATCTGAAAATGGTTGGAGGAATTGAGTTTATATGATGATTGACTGGAAGTGCTTGTGATTTCAACCAAGATTACCATGTTCATTCCTTGAGCGAGTGTAGTAGTTAAGATTAAGTAATTCCTTTGAAGAAACAAAAGGTAAATGTGCGAGTTAAGAGTAATATGTCCACAAATGGGGGAAAAATAGTTCGATTAGTTATATCTTTCAATGGCGAAGACAGTTAAAGTGAGCTACCACCTGAACAGATCACTTGTGCTGATGGGTTCCTTACTTCACGAATAGAGTTGTATGATGTACAGGGACACTTACAAAATTTTGTTTTATATGGTAACTGTGGAGTAAGTAATGCACTTATGGGCAATCTACCTATAAATATTCGTCTCATTGACATGTACAGTTTCCTTCTTGTTGAAGAAATGTGTAATTTAATAGTGACTCAAACAAACCATTATGCTGAACAATGATTGTCAGTGGAACAGCTTCAGAACATTATTACCACCATTCAGATTGACTTTATGGAGTGATATCAGCGTTGATGATTTCAGGAAATTTGTGGCTAATGTTGTGGATAGGGCTTGATCATAAGCCAAGAATGGAGGATTATTGGAGCCAGAATCTGCTTTACAAAAACCAGGTGTCTTCTGTTATATCCTGAAATATGTTTGATTTGGTCCTCAGTTGCATACAGTTGTGACAATGAAAACATAGATGAACTTGAAAAGGTGTTCAAATTTAGGAAGCTTGTGAATCATCTAAACACAAAATTGCCGGAAGCATTCATTCCAGGTGTAGCTGTTTGTATCAACGAAACAATAGTTTCATTTAGTGGAAGGGTATGATTTCATCAGTACATTCCTGGAAAAAATTTTAAATACACAGTGCAATTATACCAATTGTGTGCTGTAGGTGAATATAATTGGAATGTTAGTGTTCTGTGGAAAAGAAGTTAATACTGAAGATGTAACAACAGGAGCAGCTGTCTTAGAGTTACTGGATTCACTTTTGAATTCTGAAAGGACATGCTTTGTAGATAACTTCTACAGTTCTATGAACTTCACACATGTTCTTCTAGAAAAACAAACTCCTGTGGTGGGAACACACTGTGCAAAAACAAGGGGAAATCCGAAAACTATCATCACAAAAAAGTAGAAGAATTAGAAAATTGTGGTAGCAGAAAGCAACTCAGAGGTGAAGTGATAAAACAAAAACACAATTGTGGATTACAATGCAGCCAAACCCTTCTTCAGTGATCTTTCAGGTCCAAAGAAAACCTATGGCTCATGCTTACGGAAGTCAGTGACATGGTACCGTAAAGTGGGCTTTGAATTCCTATTCAATACTACTCTTGTAAATGCTCATATTTTATTTGTTCAAATTACAAAACAAAAAATGGATATAACTGCTAACCGTGAGGCTATTGCAAATGAGTTACTCGGGATTAATTATGATCAGGAGACATCAATGAATATCAGTCACAGACTTGTTGAGACTCCAGTGACGAATACATTGTAACAGCAGTTATCACAAACTCTCCAAAGCAGGTGGGCAGAAGCATGCTATGAAACATAGCAAGGAGGTGTCACTAAAATGCCAAATTTGCCCTCAGAGCTTCTTGTGCATGGACTGTTCTTTGCAATGCACAAATGTATAAAGTTTATTTTGATAATTAAAAAAATTATATAACAGGTGGTTGGAGTTTTACTTTCCAATAATAACCACTTCCTCAGATATTTGAGTGTGCAAAAAGTCGTGGCCAAAATGAAAAATTTACCCCAATGTTATTGACGATCAGTATGTTAAAAGTGGTTTGGAAGGATCTAAATGTGGTCTCAAAGATATAATTACATTTTAATTTTTGGTTCTATCAATGTTTCAAAATATACCATTAGATCCTATTCTACTTCCCTCCCTCCCTCTTTTATGAACACTCATATTTTATTTCAAAACTCTTTCTTTGTAGTTACTATTGTATGTATGTTTTAGGTGTGCACTCAGGATCTGCCACTTCCAGATGGTGTCGAAGTTGTCCATGCTGCCCCTGCTGCAGGACATCTGAGCTCTGCCTCTATATATCCAGCTTGCTTTGCTCCATACATCATTGTCACAGCTTGTTCTGATAGTACAATTAGGTGAGAGATTTTGATTCGGTAATTCATATTGGAATATGTTTTTAACCCTTGTACACTGGACGTTTTAATGTTTTATATAGGTTTTGGAAATGCAAAGTAACTAAGAAGGATGAAAAAAAGAAGAATTATGAATGGTGTGAATGGGAAATGTTTCGTAAAGATCAGGAATCCACCATTGATATAACAGGTAACCACATAAGTTGTTTTTGTAAATGTGTCTGAATAATAGAATCAGACTTAAATAGTGCTGAAATTTTAGATTTGCTTTATTCACTGAAATCAAATTTTATCAGATTGGGAGTAATTTTATCCATTTATTTCATTTGTGTTTCAGGGCAGCCACTGAATGTTAGTGCAGCTTACAGTGGCAGAATAGCTTGTGCCTATAAATATGGAAAATCGTTTACTCGACCATCGAAGAATGATCCAGATTCCAGATATGTTAATTTGTGTGTTGCCATTTATGAATGTGAAAGTACAGGAGGTATGTATCTGAATTTATTAGTGATACAGTTTCTATTTGTATCTCTCATTGTGGTTTTATACTGTGAAGGAACAGCACGAACAGGAGAAGGTGAAGGGGTTTGACAGGGCCAGTAAATCAAACTTATTCTCAAATTTTTAGGTGTAAATAAAAAGAGTTCATTTCAGAAAATGGTGTACATTTTCTGTAGTTATGGTCTCAGGACCACCAGTGGTATGGTAGAGGTGATAATTGTAACAGGTAAAGTAGAAAACAAGATATGGGAGCTGCAGAGCAGGGAACGTATTGTCACGTTGAAATGGAAGCAGGCTTAACAACTGAACACAGCACTTCTACTGAAAGCAGGTTTATTGCGAACTTAACATAAACACAGCACTAACTGCCTCGTGGGCAGAGTGCTCTGCTATTTATACACAGACAGAAAGTACCAGAAATTAGAAGAACATAAACAAGTAGAATTTACAAGTGAACATAAGATAGATTTAGAACATTCTGGAATTGTTAATTACAAAGAAATAAATTTTTGCCGGTGGGTGTGATTGTACCTGTCGACGTTCAGCACCACAGTCGGTGACGCTGTCCCCTGTGCCACGCCAGCAGTCGGTTTACGTGGTGTCTCGCGGCAGTATTATCGGGTTGAAAGCTGATCACGGAGCGAGTTTCATTGTGCATACTGATCTCGTAGCTGGCCAGCATCGAACCCTGTGTAACCACATGTTTCATGCTATGATTGACGAAGATCCATGGTGAGGGGCATCAATGGAAGCTCCATAGTCAGCGGTCATGCACTTGTGGATGCAGAAGGTTGGGGAAACATGCCGGCTACAAAGCATAAAACATTACTGTAAATCCAGTGTTGCCATATTCGAAAAATGTTATCTTCTTGTTGATGTATTTAACATTTTGTTAATCTCTTGTTGATGGCAGCAACTGCTGAAACTGGTCAACCATAACAAAGAAAAATATTACAGTATACAGCTCTGGACACAAGAATGATTTTTTCAAAATACATTCTGGGTTTAGACTGCCACCTAAACACAACATTAAAATATTTGTGATATGACTCAGGAAAGAAGTGATAACTCACACATTCTCTTGTATTGTGTGTAATGTGCAACACTACAGTATTTTAACTTAAACTGTGTAAGTTACAAAATGTTGAAATAATCAGCCATCCACTTCTATATATATGTGTTGTTGACACTTTTTGCCTAGGCTTCAATAATAGGAAGGAAGGAAGATTGGTGTTTAACGCCTCATCGACAGCGTGGTCATTAGAGGCAGAGCTTATGCTCGGGTTGTTTGGGGAAGGATGGGGAAGGAAATCGGCTGTGCCCTTTGAAAGGAGCCAGCCTGGCATTTGCCTGGAGTGCTTCAATATTAGCACCAGCAATGTTCTCATCTGAAGAACTAGTATATGAAGCCTGTTATTAAAATTTTAAAAAGTAAAATTCGTATATTTTTGCAACAGCCTTAGCTACTTGGGTAGGCATAAATTTTAAAATCTTGAATTTGGTTGTAATTACACAATTGTACAACATGCAATATTATATATATATATATCTCGGCTCAA
>CM048749.1:308624061-308806561 GCA_026315105.1 Locusta migratoria
GGAGTTCTTCTTCACTGTGAGTCCAGATCATGAAGATGTCATTAATGAATCTATACCAAACTTTGGGTTGACAGGCTTGGGTGTCCAGGAAGGCTTCCTCTAAGCGTCCCATAAATAAGTTTGCGTACAAGGAGGCCATCCTGGTCCTCAAGGCTGTTCCCTTTAGTTGTTGGTATGTCTGGCCCTCAAAAGTGAAGAATTTGTGGGTTAGGATGAAGCTGACTAGGGTATTAAGGAAAGAGGTTTTAGGTAGGGAAGTGGGTGGTCGGCGTGAAAGGAAATATTCCATCGCAGCGAGGCCCTGGGCATGTGGAATATTTGTGTATAAGGAAAAGGCATTGATGGTTACAAGGATGGTTTCAGGAGGTAACAGGCTGGGTAAGGATTTCAGACGATCGAGGAAGTGGTTGGTGTCTTTGATGAAGGATGGGAGACTGCACACGATGGGTTGAAGGTGTTGGTCTATGTAGGCAGAGATTCATTCTGTAGGGGCTTGGTAACCGGCCACAATGGGGCGGCTGGGATGATTGGGTTTGTGAATCTTCGGGAGTAGGTAGAAGGTGGGGGTGCGGGGTGTCGGTGGAGTCATGAGGTTAATGGAGTCAGGTGAAAGGTTTTGTAGGGGGCCTAAGGTTTTGAGGATGTTGTGGTTCCGGATCCTGCCCCGAAATGAGATCCATTCTTCATGACGTCCTTCACTCCTCCGAGAGTGTCTTTCCGCCGCCCACCTAACCTCCATAACCTCCTAGTCCATCCCTATGAAATCCCCAAACCACCTTCCCTACCTTCTGGCTCCTACACTTGTAACCGCCCCCGTTGTAAAACCTGCCCTATGCACCCTTCCACCACCATTTACTCCAGTCCCGTAACCCGGAGGGTGTACACAATCAAGGGCAGAGTCACTTGCGACAGCACCCACATGATTTACCAACTGACATGCCTGCACTGTGAAGCGTTCTATGTGGGAATGACCAGCAACAAACTGTCCATTCGCATGAATGGTCACAGGCAGACAGTGTTTGTTGGTAATGAGGATCACCCTTTGGCTAAACACGCCTTGGGGCATGACCAGCACCTCTTGGCACAGTGTTACACTGTCCGGGTTATCTGGATACTTCCCACCGACACCAATCCTTCAGAACTCCGGAGATGGGAACTAGCCCTTCAGCATATTCTCTCTTCCCGTTGCCCACCTGGCCTCAACCTCCGCTAAATTCGAATTCCCGCCCACCATCTTAACATCTTTGCCTCGGTTCTCTGGACAGAGCCTCTGCCTCAAGTAGCATCTCTGTCTAACTTCTTTGCTTTCTACAGTATGTCTGCCTAAGTGTACTTGCGTCTGTGTAAATGTGTGGGTGTGGGTGTGTATTTGTTTACCCTCTTTTTTTCCCCCCAAAGGTAAGTTTTTCCTGTCCCGGGATTGGAATGACTCCTTACCCACTCCCTTAAAACCCTCATCATTTCCTTTTCCCTCTCCTTCCCTTCTGCCTGACGAAGCAGCTAGGCTGCGAAAGCTTGCGTTTTTGTGTGTGTGTGTGTGTGTGTGTGTGTGTGTGTGTGTGTGTGTGTGTGTGTGTGTGTGTGTTTATTTGTTGCTATCACTGCCTGTACTCCTTCGCCTGGTAAGTGGACCTCATTTATTTTTTACGTATAGTATTATATATATTGCCATATATTATATGGTAATATACTTTACTTTATAAATTAAAAGTTAAATATATACATATTGTCTGAAGTAATACGAAATTTGAAAAGAAATACACCATTTAAATCAAATTTGTTAAATTCATAAATTTCATTGATACTTCAGATACAAATATTTTAGCGCACACATTAAAATAATTGTGTGCACCATGTTCGTGTCCGTAACAATGATTTTTTATATTGAAAAATAAATTGCACCATCTGCATCTTCATTCTGTCACGAGGTATGCCAGTGGTATATTTTACTGTTACCACATGTATGGAGACCAGAGAACATGGCATCTGCATTTTGAAAAATTTACATCTATTAAACAAAATTATTAACACCCATAAATTTAATTGGTTTTGAGAAGTATGTGGACAAGACTGAAAGTCTTGGCAGAGGTATGCAACTGTCATATTCATAAATATAAAAATGATGCTAAAAATGGGTTTAGGTTGCTGGAATAATCTCGTAACTGTTGAAACTAGAGTATTTATTTTAATTTCACAACATGTTTCAGGTGTAGCCAATCATCTGGTGACCGATATATATATAAATAAAAATAGAAAAGAGATGACTTACCAAAAGGACCGGCTCGTCGAGAGAAACAAATAAAATCACACACAAACACACATACAAGCTTTCGCCACCACTGGCAGCTTCTTCAGGAAAAAGAGAAAAAAAGGGGAGGAAAAGGGAAGGATATGGGTTTTAAGGAAGTGGAAAAGGAGTCATTCCAATCCCAGGAGTGGAAGGACTTACCTTAGGGGATTCCACTCCTGGGATTGGAATGACTCCTTTTCCACTTCCTTAAAACCCATATCCTTCCCTTTTCCTCCCCTTTTTTTCTCTTTTTTCTGAAGAAGCTGCCAGTGGTGGCGAAAGCTTGTATGTGTGTTTGTGTGTGATTTTATTTGTTTCTCTCGGCGAGCCGGTCCTTTTGCTGAGTCATCTCTTTTCTATTTTTATTTATATATATAATATATGGAGTATTGAGGCATTTGATATTTATTCTTATATGGCACTACATAACATGTACACAATGGTAACTTTAAATGATAAATTTAAATGCCTCAATTCTCAGATGATGGTCTAAGCCTGAAACATGCTGTGACATTAAAATAAATAATTTACTTTCAACAACTAAGAGATTATTCGAACAACCTGAAAACTTTTTTAGAATCATTTTTATATTTTTTGATGAGGACAAAGTTTTGGTGCTTTGAAATTGGCAGTTCCTCAGATTGGGGAGGTTTTGTCTCAAACATTTGCTTTTTCAGAAACTTCTTGTTTTTCCCATGATAGTCTTTGTTTTCTTCTGTTGGCTGTCTTTAAACTTCGTTCAAAAGGTGGTATGCTAAGTAGCAGCAGCATTTTCCTGCAGATGAACTGGTCTCTGAAATGTTTCTCAACTGGAATATTTTATTCTTTTTTTCCTGCACAGTTTTATAATGTCAAAATCTGAAGACTTTTAATGTTGACCTTGTTTGTGCATTCATACCTGTGTTACTTAAACTTGGCAACACCAGACAGAATCTGTAATTCAATTGGCAAAGAAACTGAAAGTAATCTTTTCACACATTAGGGAAAGAATTTAGTGTAGAAATAGATCTGAAAATGTTCCATTCAATATATATTGGTAGTTTTTATTTACCAGTCACTATAGTGTGTTATGTGGATGTTGTGTATTGGCATAAACAAACTGATTTTTACTGTGCCACAGGGAAGAAGAGAAATGTGGGAAAACAAGCACCACCTTCCTTGGACATAGCAAAACTGTAGGCCTGTGTTCTGCAAAGGCAGAAGTGGTACATTGTTCATGGGACCACCAATAGTGTCCATTGTTGAGGAGTCCACAGTCAAAATCCTTGATCGACCAAGATTAGACCTTTCTTTCACTCATTTCAAAAGAAGAGAAGAAAACAACAAACAACTGCATACTGTCTAATTTCTTGCTGATGTTTGCAGAGTGTCACATACAAAGGTTACAGACATGGATGTGCATTTCTTTGTTGTAAAATGAGCAGGCACACACAAGGGGGAGAGGGTCTGTTAGTGATTGGGAGCTCTAATGTTAGGTGCATTATGGAGCCCCTTAGATAGAGTCCAGGGCCGGAAAGAATTCCGAAGTGCACTTGGTATGCCCTTCGAGTGGCCTTTCCAGCAACTATGAAGCGTGTGAGGTGCAGTCATCTGTGAGTTGTTGCTCATGCTGGCACTATTGACTCCTGTCACTTGATTTTCGAGGACATCCTCAGATCGTACAGGTGGCTAGCGGAATTGGTGATGACTGCTGGCCTCACATGCAGGATGCAATCAGAGCTTTCAATTTGCAGCATTGTTCCCAGTATGGATCTGAGTCCTTCGGTTTCAAGCCAAGTGGAGGGTCTCAACCAAACACTTCCTAACAGTCGTAGCTGCAGATTTCTGGACCTACGTTATCGGGTGGACAATTGTAGGAATCCCCTTGATAGATCTTGGTTGCACTACACGAAGGAAGCAGCTACTTAGGTATAAGAGTACTAGTGGAGTGCACCTTGGTTTTTTAGGCTAGGCGATAGTTCATCTGAACTCTAGTCATTTGATATGCAGACAGTGAAATTAGGCCACATTAAGAACTCTTTATCTGTCAAAATATTAGCAGTAAATTATCAGAGGATTAGAAACAAACTTACGCTACCAAATTTATTGTATTTCAGGATTTTTTTCTTCTTCTTCTTCTTCTTTCATTTTTTTTTCCCCCCCCATTCAAATAATCCTCAAATGGTCCAGATGGCGTATCAATTCAGTTTTACAAAGAGTAGTCTGTAGCATTGGGCCCTTACTTTGTTTTCATTTATTGTGAATCTTTGATCCAGCACAAAGTTCCAAGCGACTTGAAAAAGGCGCAGGTGACTCCCACATTTAAGAAAGGCAAAAGAATGGACCCTCATAATTAAAGATGAATGTGATTAACATTAGTTTGCTGTAAAATTCTTGAACATATTCTCAGTTCTGAAGTAGTAAATTTAATTGGAATGGAAGAGCTTCTGTTGCTGCATCAGCACAGCTTTGTCATGTGAAACACAGCTTACCCTTTTCTCTCATGACATCTTGCGAGCTATGGATGGAGGTCAATGGGCAGACTGCATATTTTTTTTATTTTCGAAAGGTTTTTGACGTTATACCACACTGTGGAGTGCTAACAATGGTACAAAGATATAGAATAGGAACCCAAATGTGAGAATGGCTCAAAGACTACTTAAGTAATGGAACCCATTACATTGTTTTCATTGCAACTGTTCATCATAGGCTAGGGTTCCGTGAGGAGTGGCCCAAGAAAGTGTGATAAAACTGTTACTCTTTTCTATCTCTATAAATGAACTGATGGATGGAATGAATTACAATCTGCAGCTGTTTGCTGAAGCTCTGATGTACAGAAAGATGTCATTATTAAATGACAGCAGTAGGATGCAGGATGCTCATCTACTCTCGTGAGTACATGTGTGGCGAGCACGGGGCCCTGAGCTAATGCAGTCTGTCCTCGTTTTCTATCCTCACTCCTCACCTCCCCACTGGGGGACTGATGACCTCGGCAGTTTGGTCCCCCTATCTAACCAACCAACCTAATTCTAGGTGGTGTAGGGAATAGCAGCTAGCTCTAAATGTAGAAAAATGTAAGGTGATGCAGATGAGTAAGAGATGTTTGAATACAGCAATAGTAGTATGCTGCTTGACGGAGTCATGACAATTAAATATCTAGGCATAACGCTGTACAGTGGTATGAAATCGTGATATGAAGTCGTGGGGAAGGCAGAGGGTAGACTTCAGTTTATTGGTAACGTTTTGGGAAGATATGATTCATCTGTAAAGGAGACCACTTATAAAATGCTAGTGTGATCCTGTCTTACGTATTGCTCAAGTGTTTGAGATCCCCACCAAATCAGTTTAAAGGAAGACATAGAAGACAGGTGGCTAGGGCGTTAGTGGTAGGTTCAATCACTGCACAAGTGTTACTGCGGTGCTTCAGGAACTCAAATGGGAGTTGCTGTGGATGGAAGACGATGTTGTTTTCAAGAAATACTGTTGAAGAAATTTAGAGGGCCGGAATTTGAAGCGAACTGCAGAAAGATTTTACTAGTGCCAAATTACATTTTGTGTAAAGATCATAAGGTAAGATCAGAGGGATAAGGCTCAACAGATGCATTCAAGCAACTGTTTTTTCCTCATTCTGTGTGGAAGTGGAATAGGAAAGCAATTAACTAGTAGTGGTACTAGGTACCCTCAGCCACACACCTTTGGGTGGATTGCGAAGTATGTATGTAGGTGTATGTAGAAATTTCTTCTACTGCAAGGTCTTTGTTTTACCATATTTTGGGCAATGGCAATGTGGGTTGTATGAATCACAAAATGTTTTAAAAGATGTGCTAAATAATAGTAAAGTTTAACAAGTGTTTGTTGCTTTTAAGGTATGCACTTTAGTGCCCGTGTTTACTTGATTTTTTGCTTGGAATCATCATTCCTGTCATAACCCTGAATATTATTCACAATTCTTCCTGGAACACCTTGTACATTTTTAAAGATGTATTTCAGTATGATTTTACTATGAAGGTTCTTTTGGAAATATTTTGTAGCTAGCATCCAGTTAGATTTTACATTTGGACAACCTAAAATATGCTATTCACAATATTATTGTCATTTCTATAGTACCAGCCAGAGGTGGTAGTATTAGTTAAGTCTTCCTAAATGGACAAACTTCCTTTCATAGATTAACATGAAGACATTTTTTTTCTTTCTTTCTTTTCAGTTAAAAAAATTAATTTGCACTGGGACTCCAAACAAAAAATCTTCTACACAACACAAATTATAGTTACCTTCGTTTCCCTGACCCATGTAGGGAGGGGGGGGGGAGGAAGCTTTGTAATTGTCCCAAAATATTATATTTTAAAAGAAGGAAAAAACCTTAATCACCGAGCAGGAAAAGAGAGGTCTGTGCAGAAAAGTTATTGCCTTACACTTTCTAGTTGCATTTGTTCAAATGAAATTAATACTTGTTTTATTTACTAATACTCCTGTTTGACAATTTGTCATGTTGAAGAAGTCCAGTGTCAGATTCATACTTTTACATTTTATTCTTTTGACCAAATCCCACCATTATTGTGCTGTGTCTCTGGTTTTAGTCGTCATAACAAATGTCTCTATATGGCAGTATATTCACAGCCTACTGCATGATGGAATACATGGAACATAAAAACAGATTTAATTATTTAGTAATAAGCAATTTATTTTTCCATGAAAGTATGCTAAATTTCATTTTGTTGTTCTAGTGGTTTTGTTTAGAAATTTATAGATGATTTTGCTGTAGAACCATCAGATCTTATTTAGACAAATTGTGTCAATTTAATTTAGAGGCCCAAAGTCTACTTCAGATGTGCTAAACATTCATGAATAAAATCTGTACACCATTGCAGTGGTCTGGGTTTGGAATGTTAGCGTTGGTGGTATTCAGTGGTCACATCAATGTGTAGAGATTGACAGTTGATCACACAAGGAACAGTGGTATACAAATGTGGAGAGTAGATGCCTATCTAATAGCCAAGACATCATTAAACAGTTTAAAATGTTTATTGTCCACAAAATACAACAATTTAGGTATCAGCATTCAGGAAGTGTAACCTGTAAGTGCCTGCCTAGTATTGCGTGCTGACCAGAACTGCCCCACAGCCGTAATTGTGATGGATTAGTTGGCTGTGTCAACACCAGTGTCCTTCGGACACCGTTACACCACAGTGTTAGCATGCATTATTGTCGATGCTGCCTGAGGGAGCCAGTAGCTTTGCAGAGAAACTATTATATACTGCTCACAGGTAGGGCATTTGCCATTTCTACTCTGAGTATGTGAGATCATACTGACAAGTATGTGGCGTCCTAATTGTGGAGAGGCTGGTACGATCTCTTTAGATAGAACTGACTGCTTCATAGAAAATTTAAGGTGAGGGGGTTGACCAATGCAAGCCTCTCCTCTCAAAATGCTAGCTGCAAACTGAATAGCACTTCACTAGAATAGATAGGCTATAGAATGTATGCAGAACTGGTTTGTGTGCTCTGTTATAGTAGTGCGTCAACATTGTCTGTTCTAGTTTCCTTGTGTATCAGCACTTACGGTCATCTCAGGATTTCATATCATCTTTCATGTGATCATAGTCATGCTACACATATTTGACAACATTGCAGGCAAAACAGAAGCAGCCCCTAGCATAAAAGTGGAAACAAAAATAACCCTATTCATATGTTAGGGGATGAATTTAGCATAGAAATTGAACTCTAAAATCTGTATTTGGTCTTCAAGGAATGAGTTTTGGCACATTCAAAATCTTCTGTTACCAAAGATTGTTTTCCGGTTTATACCATGCAGAACATGCCAGATGACCACTAATGTAAACACTACAATTTTTACCACCAGAGGGGAGAGAGGCAATGCAGGGAAACTTCGCTTTCATTCGTGTCCCGCAAAAGCAAAATTAACACATGATCACAGTGATCATTGATACCTTCTGTTGTCGATAGGATCGTAATCAAAACTATGTTGTGCCAGTCTTAGTCCTTTCAATCATTTTCCAAGAAATATATAAAGAAAGAATGAATAACGCAAATAACTGCTGTGTTATTGCTTACTGACCTTAGCAGTGTATTCACTGTGTTGTAAACAAGGAAGTTCCAATCTAACCTGTAGCAGAATATAATGCACCCACATTTAAAAACTTCCATCATCTAAAACTACCACATCAAAAGTTCCCACATTTATATAAGAGTTGGAATTGCAGACAAATTATTTTTTTCGTTGTTCAAAGGTGCTAGATCCCACAGTTGAGTACTAATTTTCTATTAACACAGTATGCATATGATACAGTCAGTTGTTGCCAGCCACATATGGCACAGCATTTGGGAATCTAGCACACTGATGTGTCATTGCACTCATATACTTTTTAATTTGCAGACATATTCTTATGCTTGTATCTTTGCCAATTAAACTTCTTCAGGTTATATAAAATACCAGTAATCAAAATGTGGTTATAATTTCAACAATTACCAGCAGAAAATGAAACTATTTCAAATTAACTCTTGCAAAATAGTTCATCTGGATACAATTCACTATTTGACACAAAATTCACATCTACATTTGCATATACCACAAAATCCCAATGTGTCTGGTTCCTGAGAAATACCTAGGAGCCTTTCTTCTATACCTTGCAAGGGGAGAGTGTGTGGAGCAGGACTCGCTGATTAGTCTAAAATTTTCAGGACTTTCACATCCTGCAGCTATCCTCCTGATCTGGTACAGAAGCAAATTCCCAGAGACCCTTCCTCAGCCCCCCAAATCCAGAACCTTCAACAGAAGAACCCCAGAAGTGCCCCCCCCCCCCCCTCTTGTCACCGGATACTTTCCGGGACTGGAGCAGACTCTGAATGTGGCTCTCCAGCAGGGATATGACTTGCTTAAATCTGCCCCGAAATGAGATCCATCCTTCATGACATCCTTCCCACTCCACCGAGAGTGTCTTTCTGCCGCCCACCTAACCTCCTAGTCCATCCCTATGAAATCCCCTAACCACCTTCCCTACCTTCTGGCTCCTACCCTTGTAACCACCCCCGTTGTAAAACCTGCCCTATGCACCCGTCCACCACCACTTACTCCAGTCCCGTAACCCAGAGGGTGTACACAATCAAGGGCAGAGCAACAAACTGTCCATTCGCATGAACGGTCACAGGCAGACAGTGTTTGTTGGTAATGAGGGTTACCTTGTGGCTAAACACACCTTGGTGCACGGCCAGTGCCTCTTGGCACTGTGTTAAACCGTCTGGGTTATCTGGATACTTCCCACCGACACCAGTCTTTCAGAACTCCGAAGATGGGAACTAGCCCTTCAGCATATTCTCTTTTCCCGTTGCCCACCTGGTCTCAACCTTCGCAAAATTAAAATTCCCGCCCACCATCTTTAACATCTTTGCCTCAATTCTGTGGACAGAGCCTCTGCCTCAAGTGGTATCTCTGTCCAACTTCTTTGCTTTCTACAGTATGTCTGCCTAGATGTGTTTGCGTTTGTGTAAATGTGTGGGTGGGTGTGTATTTGTTAACCCTCCTTTTTCCCCCCCAAGGTAAGTCTTTCCTCTTCCAGGATTGGAATGGCTCCTTACCCACTCCCTTAAAACTCCCATCGTTTCCTTTTCCCTCTCCTTCCCTTCTGCCTGAAGACGCAGCTAGGCTGTGAAAGCTAGCGTTTGTGTGTGTGTGTGTGTGTGTGTGTGTGTGTGTGTGTGTGTTATTTATTTGTGACTATCACTACCTGTCCTCCTTCGCCTGGTAAGTATTCTTCATCTCCTTTTTATATATAATAATATAATCTAATTAATTAATATTGTAAGTGGCAACACGGGGGTGCAAGGCAAGGAAGACGTGAGATACAGGATAATTAGTGGGGAATGAAGATGGGGAGGGGGGGGGGGGAGATGTTAGGCATGGGGTGTAGAGGTGGGAAGGTATCTGAGGTTGAGGCCAGGATGGTTGCAGGATGAATGTGTTGAATTTTTATTGCCAATGGAGACTTGAAGTCTGCATCTACCCACCTACCACATTAGTACAAATTTATAGGGCTGTAGGACCGTTGAGCCAAAAGTCAAAATAAAATAAGATTAGTATAAGTTTATATTCCAGGTACATTGCTGCTGCTGCTGCTGCTGCTGATGATGATGATAAGTTTGAAAAATGTGTGATGAGATGAAAAATTATTCAGACTGTTAAGGGATAGATGACTGTAATTCAACAAAGGAAAAGCAGTGTTGGTCAGAAAATAATTTATGGTGGCTAAAGTAAGGAAATTAGCAAATGTAGAATGACAATGGGGAAAACATTTCTTAAAAAGAAGCACATTGTTTCCGATTAGACTTTCCCAAATTGCTACTCCACTGATTACCATTCATTCCTAAAAACAGTTCCTCACAACCTGCTCAAAAATTTTTCAAGAGTATTTCTCTGTTTTCATTTGCCACTCAGGCAAGGTATTCTAGAAACTGGGAAGTGTCACCTCCCTGCTCTCTAATGACCACACTGTTGACGGGACTTTAAAACCCAAAATATTCTTGCTTCTTGTGGCACTGTTCCAACCAGATGCATGACACCTGTTCTGCACTCTCCCATTGTTGAAGTACTAATGCAGCAATTAGTATTAATTTGGTGCTGCTGGAAGGAAAAATGTTTTATTCATATTTTGGATTCACGATTTCCTATCAGAAAGGACACAGTTCGTTATAATTGACGGTAAGTCATCGAGTAAAACAGAAGTGATATCTGGCGTTCCACAGGGAAGCGTTATAGGTCCCCTACTCTTCCTCGTGTTTATAAACAATTTAGGAGATAATCTGAATAGCTCCCTTAGACTGTTCGCGGATGATGCTGTCGTTTATCGGTTAGTGAAGTCAACAGAGGATCAAATCAACTGCAAAGCGATTTAGACAAAATTTCTACTTGGTGCGAAAATTGGCAATTGACACTAAATAAAGAAAAGTGTGAAGTAATACACATGACCACTAAAAGAAATCCACTGAACTTCAATTACGCGAAAAATCAGTCAAATCTTAAGGTCGTAAATTCTACCAAATACCTAGGAGTTACAATTACGAACAACTTTGACTGGGGAGAACACATAGAAAATATTGTGGGGCAGGTGAACCAAAGGTTACGTTTCATTGGCAGAACGCTTCAAAGATGCATCAGCTCCACCAAAGAGACTGCCTACATCACACTTGAGCGTCCTTTCCTGGAGTACTGTTGCCCCTTACCCTCACCAGGTGGGACTAACGGAAGATATTGAGAAGGTTCAGAGAAGGGCAGCTCGTTTTATCACATTATGGGAGGGAAATGTTGCATGAATTGGGGTGGAAATCATTAAAAGAGAAAAGTTATTAATTGCGGCGTGATCTGTTTGCGAAGTTTAAATCACCGACTTTTACTTCTGAATGTGAAAATATTTTGCTAGCATCCACCTACTTAGGGAGACATGACCATCCCAATAAAATAAGAGAAATCAGATCGAAAACGGAACGATTTAGGTGTTCTTTCTTCCCGCGCGCTATTAGAGAATGGAATGGTAGAGAAAAGTTATGAAAGTGGTTAATGAACCGTCTGCCCGGCACTTAAATGTGATTTGCAGAGTATCTATGTAGATGTAGATTTTGTTATTTTTATAATGGTGTATTATTCTTTATTTTCAATTGTTGAAGTAAGTAAAATATATGCAGTTGCCTAAATTACATATACATAGACTAGTCTTGGTTTCACTGTGACATTATGTTTGTAGGTGGATGAAATTGCGTAAGGTGGACTTGGTAACAGCTGATAGTTTACCGCCTCTGCCAATGCAGATATCGTGGGTCCGAGATGGTATACTTGTTGTTGGTATGGATAGTGAGATGCATGTATACTCACAGTGGAAACCCAAATGTAAGCATCTTGTATGCTGTATAATTTGAAATAATTAGTGATGTAATGATTAGTAAACAATGTGGTGATTTTCAATCTCATGTTTTCATTGAAATATATTTCATTTTCCATAGCTTCAGTTGCACGTGACCGTGGTTTAGGATTAGCCCACCAAGAATCAGATGAATATCAAGATTCTAGAAACTTGAGAGATGAGGACTTAAGAAATTTGGCTCAGGTATTTAGAGAAAGTAATTACTAAATGCCAAAAAAAAAAAGTGTGTTTGTATCGAAGTGGTGTGTTACATATTCTGTTGTGTTACAGGAAACTTCACAACGTCGATTAGCCAATGTCAGCTCAATGCCTCATCTCTCACGTGTCAGCTCCATCAATTTAACTATGCTGGATAGCAAAAAGATAAGAGGTATGCTGCTTCCCCCAAAAAAACTAGTGTTTTAAATTGTAACTGTAATGTAATGCTGTGAACAAAGGAGTAGGCTAAATCCTGTCAAGGTAAAGAATTCCCATTTGTGTTTAAGGGGTGGAAAACTATTTAAATGATTGTGTGTTGTTATCTGGCTGTAGGTGCTATTGTGCAGACAGAGCAGTTGGGAGGTTCTGATTATATGCCTGACTATGGACTGTTTGAAGCTAGTCGTATAGCCTGTCCTGTGCTGCCACAATATCATCCAAAACAGTTAATGGAACTGCTGAACTCTGGAAAGATACGTTGGGTGAAAGCTATATTAGCACATCTAGTAAGGTATGCAAGTTTCACAAATATTTTTTTTTTTTTTCTTTTTAATATTATTTAGTGGGAAATGTAATTGATTTCTAGAATAGTAATAAGTTTATTTTAAATTTTCATTAAGTCTTCCCAATCCTTGCCATACTCCCAAGGCCAGTTTAAGCCAACAGTGAAAACCACAATCATGGAGGGCCTCAGCTTTAGGGAGCCTTGCCATGATTCTGATCAAAATTTGCCGTTACTAGTCTGATTTGCTGCTAAAAGAAAAAGCCTTAACATTTAGAATTTTAACTGGCCAAATACTAGCCTGATGTTGAGAGCGCCCCCCTTTATTATTAATTCCAGTTTTCCTTTAAACCTTCTTCAGCACTCATCTTCCAGTAGCTCAGTAGCTCTCATAGAAAATGAAAGGGGCCCCAAAGTGTAGCACAGTCTTGGATTCAGAAACTTTCACAAAAGGTAAAGAGCTCTACTTGAAACATGTAAATGATGACCACCTTATGTAAAAGATAGAAGTGATGCAATTCAGGAGTAAAAAAACAATAGTATAACATTACAATTTCAAACTTTGAAAGCAGCACAGATATACAATTGTCTGCAGGGAACCACTGTTATTTGATGACTCCTAGGATAGGGCTTAACAACTAGCTTATTTTGAGTGCAGGTATCTGCGTATTTAGGGAAGGGAGGAGAGGGGTAATGCACATGTTAGCATATATGCGCCACATTCGTATCACTCCAACTGTTTACAGCTGACTTTACAGTCAGTTGTGCAAGTGATCTCGTCTGTTTAATATTCATGTCAAGCCGTTGTCATGTAACTCCAACCATGACTTTGCAATTCAACCCTCAATAGAATACAGGAGCAGAAAATGTGATGGACCTGAAATATAGCCAAAAAGTTTTATATACAACATAGCGATCGGAACAAAAGCTCCAGCAGTAGATGGTTTGCCTTTAAGGTGAGTACAGAGGTTTGCTCCCCCTCCCCCCTTCCCCTCAAGTCCATTTGCCACCTTGTGCGGTAGTGGAAGGAGTGGAGGGGGGTTACCTGCACACCTTGCTCCTTGCACGCATGCAGCTGAACACAGCTTACCCAGTGGGCACGTTGTTGTAAAGCCATGCCCTAGAGCAAACAGTGACAGTTTTGCAACAACATGTCATTGTTTCAAACACCTCTGATGATCTATTAAAAGTTGTAGATAAGTGATATTACTCTCTCAAATATCTGCACATAGTTTGTCATTGACAGATAGATTGTAATTAGCACATCAGTTCTGTTACCTGGCTGTGCAGTGTGTTCTTGCTAACAACCTCAAGTGGAGTTACAGGATAGTACCTGATAAACTAGCATCCCATTTATACATAGATAGAATCTGTAATTCATTATTACCACCTCTAAAATTTCAGACCATCCTTCTCCATCCTTGTTTTCTTAATTGCATCTTTTGAAACAATATTGACTGATGTTTCTTCCACAGAAATGCATGACAGCAAAATACCTATTCTATTTTTTAAAGAATTTATGCAGTAACATCTCATTTTGTTTTGGGTATCTTTTGTGTGTTTTGCTTTGTCACTCTTCTTGTATTTTGATAAATTTACTTGAATCCATTCAGCTTACATTGTACATAAATGTAATTTAGTCGTACTAAATATGACTGTCCTCAATATTTCATAAACTCCATAAAGGAAGTAAGTTTAACTATATTGCATTTAAATATCAACAGTGATAACTTTAATGCGGTGTTTGAAATAATTTAGTGCTAGTGATAGTATTTACTTTCATTATTGTGACAGAAAAGTGATCTCTTAATGTATAATGTAACAAATAAAGTGTGAGAATCAAGGTTTAAATTTATGATGTGGTGCCAGATAAAATCTCATTACACAGTGTTTTCAAAGTTTGTGATTAGTTATTACAAACAGTGTAATAAACCAAAGGAATAGGAGTAATACCTAATGTTCCTTTCATTCATACTCATAGCATTTTGGTACTTACCCTTTGGGCAAAGGCTTTTGTTTGCAAAATTTCTCAAGAATGGGGTTTTAAATGATGTACTTTACTTTAGTGTTATCATATCCATTACATTTGTATTTAATACTTATATTATGCTTTAAAGGTAGATCCTCAGCTTTAGATACCACAGAATGCTGCGCTTATTTGTCTCTTGTAAGTGATTTACTTTATTTAACAGATTATTGGAAGAATGGTGAAGTTCCAGTCATTTCACGATTTGTGTTGTGGACATTTTGCCAATAACTTAAGGTTTCTTGAGAATAATTGATCCAGTTTCTTTGCTGGAGGATATTTTATTTAGGTTTTCTTTTAACTTCGGGAGCGTCTATTGCCGTGCTCTGGATTGACTCCAATGGCAGTGCAGAAAATTTTGATGATACACTCCCAAAGTTAAGAGAAGACGTAAACTACATATCCTCTGACAATGAATATGCATCAAATGGTGAAGTGTTAGAGTGTTTTGACATGATACTAAACATTTGTCCTCAGCCCAGTAGAAAGAACACTGTTTTACAAAAGTTAAGTTTTTTAAATGTATTGTTGCTGTCATATTTATACAAGCCTAATGGTCTAAGTGGTAGCTCGCTTACTTAAAATTTACGTGTTAAAACAACAAATGCTGCTGTATCTGTTTATTTTCATCTCTGTCTCATGCTGTCACTTACATTGAAGGAGAAAAAAAACAGAGGTTAATTTAATGAGAAATCTCATGTTTTTCACTGTCTCATATGTTCAAATAATACTGCATTTCTTCATTATTAAGTAATGTAACATACATCTCGGACAATTTTTGGAAATAAAGTTGCATGGAATTTATACTTCATTCAAGAAGCTAATGAAAAGAGAAAGGAATATATGGTGCCAAGAACTATATATAGTCTCTATTGTTCGTGCATGAGTTGTTTGTATATATTGAACTAATATTGAAACATTATAATATGTGAAAGTGCAAGAGTTGAGTAATAGATACAGAGTTTGTGGTACTTTGTAGATCTCTTGAAACCACTTCATTTTGTTTCCCTGAGATAATGTCCCTTTTGCAGATGCATATCAGGAACATGTACAGTACGTCAGGGTGGAATGCTTCAGTCCAGCACAGATGAGGAGAACCTAGTACGACAGAGGGGTTGGTCTCGTTCGCGTACGTTGTCTGTGAGCTACGTTAGTGCAGGTATGAGAGTAAAGCCATTCCTGTTCCCCACTTAGAAGTAACGTGCAGCTTACAGCTTAAGCTGCTCAGCCACTTTGCTGCTGTTAAAAACACTGCTGAGCTGGGCAGAGCAGAGCAGGGTGTTGTCTGTAGTAGCTGAGTGAGTGGATGTGTGGGGTAAGGCAGGGGACCATGGCTTCTCTCATACAATTTCATGTTGTCTACCTGTAAAAGTTTCTAATCGCATAGTAGCCTGCCTTTATTTTTTGTTTTCTGTTTGGGGCTGTTTATCTTGGCTTTTGCAGTTGTAGCACACATGTTTGATAGTGGTTTCCTACTGAAAACCAAATATGATGGTGAGGTGCGCATTTTACATCAGGTACCATAGTGTGAATATGAAAATAATCCTTTACTTATGATGATTATGTATGTTAAATTTAATTAAAATAAATTCTGGTATTCATATTCCAAACAAAAGCTGTATTTCTTGTTAAACAGTCAAACTTAAAGAAATTATTCAAAAGAGAGATAGTGAATGGCCAGTACTTAGCTCAGTACTGCCATTTATAGAAAAATAAATGAATAAATAAACATTGGAACACAAGCTCTCAGAAATTAAATTTCCTACCTAACCAATGAAGTAAATTTAATTTTCAAAAGCTTGGGTTCCAACCTTTATTTTAATCTTTTTGGTGTGACTTTTAACGGTACTGAGCTTAAGTCAGTACTGACCAGACACACTATCTCTTTTGAATAATTTCTTGCATCTCACTGGAGAAGTTCCACCAGATTAATCGAACTTCAAGAAACATTTATGTGTTTTTAATTGGTTGTGTGCACACATGTGCAAATATACTAGCTTAAATGTGTTAAGCCCGTCCCCCTTGTATGTTACATACTTGATCCAAAACTAACAGAAAGTATGTTGAATCAGTAAGCCAATAGGAATTTGAGAGCTCCAGACCCAACTCTAACCTTGCATTTCAAGGGGAATTGTCAGTCAATAATTAATTAAAACCATTGGAATTTATTTCTATTGAAATTTGACTTTAATATTAGATGAAGATTTAGGGTATTGGTACATTTTACTGTTGTCTACATAAATATTTCACTATTGATGACAAGATGTGTGATGTATTTGATATCTCAGTTATAAGTTTGCCTCATAAGCTTATGCTAATTACTCTGATACCAGATGATTATCTGAAGAACATAACTGACTGCAAATAAAGAATTATTTATCATCAATTATTTATGGTTGACGTACAATATTTTACAACTACTTATGATCCCTAGAGCACCACCTTCACAAAATATATTTGAATTGTGAGGTGCACATTATTCATGGTGACGTACCAAGATTTGAGTTCTGTCACCCTACTTTTCCATATTGCCAATTCCTAGCCTGTACACACAAAATCTGTCATCTGGTCCAGTGTGTCATTAACTTCAGTCTTTTTTGTTGTACTTTGCCTTATTCCCACACTCATTACTTTTCCACCCAAATAAGTTACTGCCAATGGCAAGTAAAATTGCTGAATAGTTAAATTGTTTGACTTTTTTGGTAGGTAGGTACAAGGGGATAGAGCTGAGATAGGAAAGACAAAGTGAAAAATTGTTATTTTGTACAACAGTATAGTACTGATATGCAAATCAAGGTAAATAGCCCCTAAGAAGAAACTTTCTTCTAGAGCAAGTTTGTAGTGCTTTCTCACTCTGTTGTCAAATTCAATACAGATATTTTATTTTTGCATAAAACTGTCAGCCTTTGGTCAGTCTGCTTTTTATTCTTTGAATGTGTCTGTGTGTGGTATAAAAGTGCTGTTTTTCTTTTGCCATTTGTCTTTTCAGTTTTGCAGTTCACTGCTATGTTACTTCTTTCACAATCTTTCTATTACCAGCTAGTTTATCTGTCGCTTCTTTATGTATTGATTCTTCCCCATAATTTTATCAAAACTTTTGTTATTCTTTGTATTTATCCTACAGGTACTACCAGCCCTCTAGAACAGAGGGGGTCTACTACTGCCATACCCGAAGAACTAACACTTGATTATGCTGAAATAAGTTCTATACCACCCTTACCACTGTGGACACTGTTAGCTGCAGACAGGGAAACAACTAGCACTGCGGCCCAAATCTCAGAAGATCATGAGGTACAGTTCTCCTTATAGTTTTGTTTGATAGTTGTGCTACATTTCATGTCAGTAGCTCTGAATCCTTCATAATTTTCAGGATTACAATAATTTATTTGATGGAAGTTTGGCAATTGAGGATGAGACGCTAGATGAGCTGCTGGAGGATGAAGTAGATTCACCAAAACGTCACGAAAGACGTTTATCCTTAAGTCAGGAGCGACAAGGCTTGTCACATTTTGGACCGCGGCAGGTATGATAAAATTTTGATTTCTTTACTCTCTTCCTTATCTTATTGACTATAAATTAAAGTGTGCTGTTGAATATTATTAGACTTTCACATGCATTAAAGCCTTTTCTTAAATAATGGCATTACCTTAGCATATAATAGTCAATATCCTGGTTTTCATCAGATCATTAAACTTAAGTACTGTCAGGCTTAGCTAACACTTAAATGTGTCACATGCCGGAACTGACATGCACATTGTGTAATGCAGCACACTTTACTCTTATGAAGCCAATTAAGAAACAACTTGACTGAGAAATACCAATTGTGGTTATGGGAAGTGACAGGCCCGTCCTTAATGCTTAAAAATTCTACAGCTTGTTCTCATTGAATCCTCAAAAATAATTACTTCGTTTTCTACAAGGAAACCACTGCTTTCATGAAAATGAAGTGAAACAGACCAGTTACCAGACAATTTACAAAAGAAACAAATGCAATGTAAAACTCATTAATTATATAAACATGTATTTCAAATGAAACATAGAATACTGTGGGTGAAGTTACTTCCTAAGAGTATGGCAATCCATAACTTAGGTACATGAGACACTAACCACAAGTAACAGTTTCCAGAATAATGCACTTACACTAAATGCACAAGTGAGGATGACCACATCTGTGAACATCCTTAAGGAGAACCCACACAGTGAGCTATGTCAGTAAGAGGCTCTAACGTAGTTGCTTGCGGCACTCTCCTGGGTAAGCCTGGCATCCCCCTGTTGGTCTTTTCCATGATTGCAATACAACGTCCCTATCCTCTTGACGGAGAGAGTGAACTTGGGAGATCTCCATGTCTTCATCTTCTGTATCTCTGGGGTCGTTCTCTCAGGCAGTGCCTGGCTACTGATACATGAGGATGGAAGTGCATTGGACACAGGCTGGTTCGACAGCTGGCCTTTCTCAGTAGGGAGGTTGGAGTGACCTCCATCTCGGTGTCCAGTACTGGTGACGGACCCTAGGTGCTGGTAGTGTCCCCAGCCATAACCTCTGTGACAAAGAAGGTGCTGAGGAAATGGTAACATTGTCAAATGAAAAGAGAAGATGGTGAAAGCTCCCCAATGGACAAGGTGATGGCACTGGAACATCTAGAGATCCTCGGATCATCACGCATTGGAGAAGTAGACTGTGATGTATAGATCACTGGCTGTGTCCTCTGTACACTCTTTGCTGAGGCATCATCTGCAGCTGTGGTTGACCCTTAAAACTGTTCACCCAGGCAGGCAGTCCTGGACAGAAAGTGCTCATTGGTGGTCCAGCTCAATGTCCTGATGATGGGCACATGAGATGCAAGAGCATCTGCGGCTGCTGTCTGTAGAGAAGGTCTCAGAGTTCTCGCCTAATGGCATGCAGCGATACAAAGAGAGGAATCGATCCAAGACAGCGTCAGAGGAAGACTGAGAAACATATTTGTTCATTTGAGTTTTTAATGTTCAAACAAACTTTTCCACTTCTTCATTTGGCACCCCCACTTTACCCACAATCAAAGTGTATTGAGTACCTCAAAGGGAGCTATGAGGGTCATTGACAAAGTAAGTTATGTTTCTATTTCTATCCGCGGCAGCACTACGATCGCAGTCCCGAGCATGCGTGGCAGTTACACTGACTCAAAGAGAAGACATGTACACCATTTTCAGATCGCTGCTGCCATTGTGTGCTTTGTAGTGCTTCTTCTTAATATCAGCCGTAATTGAAAATGCCGCTGCGTGTGAAATCGGATCTGTGATTCATTTTATAAATGCAAAGAAAGTTAAGCCAAACGAAATTCATTGGCAAATCTGTGAGGTTTACGGACAAAATGGTATGAGTGATTCAATGGTTAGACGATGCGTCAGACTGTTCAATGAAGGACATGATCAAGTGCACGATGAAGAGCGAAGTGGATGCCCGTCTGTGGTTAGTTCACACAATTGAAGATAAGATTAAGCTCAAACGTAAGTTTACACCAAAAACCTGTCCATGGTGTTCAGGACTTCAACGACGATGACAAACTGAAAGAACATGTCACCACATGGTTGAATACACAGGCGGCAACCTTCTATGAAGAAGGCATAGAAAAACTTGTGCCACACTATGACGAGTGCCTACAAAATTTCAAAGACTATGAAGAAAAGTAGTTTAACAGTTGCAGATTTTTGTACAGTAAATATTTTTTTCTTTATCAGTAAGTATTTGTTTTATATAACCAAATGGAACTTACTTTGTGGACATACCACGTAAATAAGAAAATTGTGAACCATGTCATTGACTAACATTGTAGGAAATTTGTCAGTAGAAAATATTTTGACAAAGTTGAAGTTATTGCACAATGAAAAACATATGGAAAATAGGGTACTCCTCTACAACCAATAACCAGTCTGCTTTCAAGAACATGCTGTTGTGATGCTTAGGGATACAATGTCCAGGAAACACTGAGAACAAGTGGGAGTGAGACATGTGTTGTCACCATCCAAATCTATCTAGAATATATTTTGCTGAGTCAGAGCTTTCGTGAGACAGACTCCCCAATGATCCAGATGCAGAAGAGCCAAAATGTGTGCACAAATGGCAGACAGGACAACCACAATCAGTGCTGCATGGTCCACAGCAGTATACTGTAGGGTTTTCTATAAATTTCTGCCTAGGTATGTTTGCATGTGGATATGTGTGAGTGTGTGTCTGTGTATTTGTTTACCTTCCTTTTTGTCCCCTAAGGTAAATCCTTCCACTCCTGGGATTAGGATGACTCCTTTTCCACTTCCTTAAAACCCGTATCCTTCCCTTTCTCCTCTCCTTCCTTCCTCTTTTTCCTGAAGAAGCTGCCAGGGGTGGCGAAAGCTTGAATGTTTGTGTGTTTTGTGTGTTTTTTATGTTTATATCGATGAGTCTGTACTTTGGGTAAGTCAACCTTTATTTTATATATGTTTTTCCCACCAGGAAAGTCTTCTTTGGCTTGTTAGGTAGTAGACAGGTTTTGATGGAATGTAAATGCCTTAGGAGAAAGGCAGTAAGGCAGTCCACTCACCAGATAGCAGATGCATTGAATCATCAACCGGTACATAAAAAAAGGAAAACTTGCTATATTTAGAAATAAGTTGTCTTTTTTTTTCTTTTTTGTTAGTTGCTGAAAGCTAGTATGTTTTACTTCTATTTTGTGTGTGCATTGCGAGTGTCTTAAATGCTCCTGCTCTTTGGTAATAGTCTCCTTCTCTAATAATAAATGGAGTGCCTTTCTGTAGGTAGGTGGTCATCTTTTGAGTGATTTTTCCTCATTCAAGTCCCTCCTGGACAGTCCCAGAATCACTCAACCTGCTATCAAATTACTAATGAATATGGGGGGGGGGGGGGGTCCCAATACATAGAAGTAAAGAATGGCTAAGGCAATGGGCTGACCCTCATCCTCTTTGTGCTGTACTCTACTCAGTCAGTCCAGTAGCTTAGTCACAGGTTTTCACCACAGACTTTGCCTTTTTCTTTATGTGGAGTATTGTAGATGATGATATAAATGTTTGTGTGGTAGCATTTATTTATTTTGTATGTGGTATAATATGCAGTTCAAACATTTTATGTTATTCAGGGGCGTGTTCTGTCACGGCTGTTGACACATACACATTTACCTGGCCTTTCAAGTCTTGATCAGATGCATCTTTTAGCTTTGGCGGATACTGTCTCTACATGCAACACAGACTTTGCAGAGCGATTTGCTATTGATGCAGCAAAAACAGCGATTGCAAAAGAAAATTTGTCAGGAGTGCCTGAAGGAGAAGAAGTTTCAACAGGTAAGAAACTTTTTACAAAATTACAAGGTGTATGGTCAGCAGTTTGCTCCCTTAGGTTTATGAACATTTGAACTTTTTTAAAACCTTTTTGTGGTTATGAGCCACCTCTAACTAGATTCTGTATAAATGTTATCCCATTTAGAAAAAGCTAACAGTTCTCTGCAACCTTAAAAAAATATATTATAGATACGTTAGTAGAAGTGCAGGTATTTTGAATGACCATCACTATTCATATCAGGGGAAGAGGCAGTATGTATTGGAGGAGAGTGGGGGCAACCATAATGACAGACATATTCTTATAGACTTAGATTGACAACCATGCACAGATAATTACTGGCGAAGTCAGCATTCAGGATTTGTCGGAAGGAGGGGGGGGGGGGGAGGGAGGCAAGAATGAATGTCATATAGTGATGAAAACATACTTTCCCAGCTGATCATCCGCTTTGTTAAAATTATTAGATGTAACTAAAATGAGATTTCATTAAAGCGCATTTAAAAGTACTTGCATGCAAATATGATGCGGGTACAAATACAGCATACACAGATCATGTACAACATTTGATACTGAATAATAGAGATCATAAGAATTTTCAGAAGTGAGAGGAGGCACAACGTAAACTCACTTCACTGCCATTTTCTTAGCTAAAATAGATTGCTTTAGCTCACTATAACATTTACAAAACTTAATATATTGATATAGTTATGAAAGGTGGTAAAGTGCTACACAAGTCCAAAGTTTGGGGGTTTGGTCATTGCTCAATTCTAGGATTTTTATCTGTTACTTATCACTTATTTTCTCAATGGCAATAATGTTATTGTTGCAAAATATACCGAGTTGATTCATGTTAAATTGTATGTCTTCCTGTATGTGGCTGGGTAAGTCAGTTCAAAAGTCAGAGGTAATAGCATACCATCTCCTGAAGAACATTGCCTAGTAAAGCACTATGATGTTCAAACCAATCTTCTGATCAATGACTGCTTTTCTTCTTATCTAATTACTTAATTGTGGAAGATGTTATCTCATTTTTATTATTTCACAGCAATAACAGTACATATGCCTAACACAATCAATTTTTTAAATTTTGCATTGTAATACAGCAGAGAAAAATTCAACTGTTGACTAAAATATGGCTGAGGGATTGTTGAAATAAGAACCAGCCGTCATGCCTATTTCATTCTGGTGAAACTTACTTACATATTTTGTATCTGAAACACCTAACTGGTAGATGCAACTGTTTTCATCAAGGATGAAGATGAAGACACCCCACCAATGTGTTTCATCTTAAAATTACAAACAAAGAGGTACATTTAGAGCTTTCAGAAAAACATTTATTGACAATGCTTTCATTTTTTTTAAGGGCAATAATTATTTGCCTACTTTAAGGTAGACAACTTTTCAATTTAATCAGTATTTTCTTCTTCTCAACTTCAAAGTACTGAGCAGACTGATGTAGGAAGATGACAACGAATTCAGCATTATATTAAGGTGAATGTTGGGATGGTTCCCTCAAAATGAATATAGTCACTTCTTGAATGAATCTTCCACTCTACAGCAGAGTATGCGCTGATATGAATCTTCCTGGCAGGAGTGCTAATCTTGCAAGGTCCGCAGGAGTGCTTCTATGACATTTGGAAAGTACGGGGCGAGGTACTGGCGGAAGTAAAGTTGTGAGGCGGGCTCGTGAGTCATGTCAGGATAGCTCAGTTGGTAGTGCGCCTGCCCACTAAAGGCAAAGGTCCAAGGTTTGAGTCCTGGTTCCGGCACAAAATTTTAATCTGGCAGGAAGTTTCTTAGTTACTTCTTCTTTGTCCCCATTGCATGTTTTTCAAAGGACCGCAAATTCAGAACATTGTATGGAAGAAAACACTATAAAGAGGCAGGCTTCCAATTGATAATTACGTCATATGAATCAAACTTTTTTGATGATATATTGGATGTAATACACAAAAACACAGTAAATGGTACTTAAATTGTGAAAGACAACTTCAGTCAAATTTGCACAAAACTAAAAACTTACGCAATCTGAAAATCAAATACCTTTCATTTTTTATAATAATCAAGCAAGCATGTTTTCTTCTTATTTCTCCTAGACAGTATTGCTACAACTTTTTGCTTCAAATGAGCAATTTGAACTATTATGTCTTCAGGTTATGGGCCATCATAAATCTCCTGAATGTTTCATAGGCTTCAGCCAACTAATATAGGGCACAGGTTCATCTTCCATGTCACTGTCACTTTCATTTTCACTAACAGTCTCCAAGCTTCTCTCTACAGTCAACCCCTCAACATTAGTATTTCTGCGGTTGCCAGGTTGTCATCTACAGCCACAAAGTCCTCAAAAAGTAACAATCATTTCTTACTAATTCACTAAACTTCTGTAATTCACTTCCAACATCTTCCACAGAAGGAATTGTGTTAATTTCACATAATCCTGCTTTTGGGAAACAGTTTTTAATTGTTTCAACACTCGCTTATCTCCATGAGTACATAATAAAATTGATTGCCTGCAAAATATTCAGTTTCAACTCTATGCTGGCTTCCTGGCTTTTTTTATCCATCACAGTCAAGGCCTTTTTTACAAGAGCCGTTTTATATTTAACCTTAAGGGCATGTATTATGCCCAGGTCCAAAGGTTGAAGAGGGCTGGTGCAATTGGGTAGCAAGAAAATTACTTTCACATTTCTCAGAAAAGAAATATCTGGAAGATGTGCCACACATATATCTACAAACAGCAGCACTTTTATTGCCACACTCCCCGTTTTTGCATCGAATTCTCGAAAAGAAATTAAAAAAATTTCACAGTTCATCTGTGCCTTGGCATTGTTTGTGTATTTGCATGGAAAGGTATAAATGTTTTTGAAGTGTGTGGGATATTTTGGCTTCCTGATTACCAGAGGTTTCAGTTTCTCACTGCCATCAGCATCCTTACACAACAAAATGGTAAGGCGTTTGTTGCTCTTCATGCCACCATTGCAATTTCTCCACAAAACGGGAAAGTCTTGTCTGGCATTACGTTGAAGAATATGCCGGTTTCATCAGTGTTACAGATGTCTCATAGTTCATAGCTGTTTATCATAAATTAGGGAGTGTCTGCATCCACTTTGTTACAGTGGGTTAATCCACACTTTTACTTTTCCCACATTTTGCTTTGTACACATCACCATACCACTTGAAATTTAACCTTCCAACCATTGGACATCTTGAAATTTTCAACTCCTAAGTGGAATGATGTTTGAAGCACGTTCTCCTTCAAAATAGTTCTATTTATGGGAATATTTGAAGTATGTGCTTGTTATTCATGGATTCAAACACACACTTTCAGTTTCACATTTCTCAAAAGCTTTTTTATCAATCTGTTTTTCATTGTAGTGTTGAGTGTTGAGAAGGCCAGTTCAGATTGCTTCGCTAGCTCCACGTGACTCATACAGTCACTTTTTTAATAATCAAGTGACATCATCTTCCGCTTTTCATTCATGTTAATTGCTTGATCAAAGTTTCAAAAAATGTTATATTATAGGCACACTTTCTCCAATTCACTGCACATTATCTATCATTGCTTTCACTAGACAGACAACAGTTTGCTGCTTTGCTCACACAACTCACTACGAACACAAAGCACTAACTGAAACAGCATCAAGAGATGGCTAGTAGAAAGTGTGTACATCACTTGACTCACTCTGCCACTGACAAATGAAGCAAGACAAGTGTGAGCTTTCAGAGCTGGTGCAAACTGTGAATCTACAGCTTGCAAAATGAGACAACTTCATCCAGTTACTTAAATGTTATGAAGAGGGAAATTAGTAATTAGGGTTCCAAAAATACAAATGGAGGAAACTGTAGTATAGAGGAAATGTACTAAAGAGGAAAATTCAATGTTTGTATTAGCTTTTAGTTGGGACTGAAAAATTGACATAACATAGAGGAAAACATTATATGGAGGAACGTTGCAAAGAGGTTAGAATGTGTTCTCTCAGTTAATATAATTTCATTGAAATTTATTGTAGAATTGAATCGATATCCAAAGAGATTTTATAAAGTAAAATTCAAATAATTACAGATTCACTGGATGATTGTGGCCTGCGCTTCCTGTTGGCGATGAAACACTACAACTACCTTTTGCGGTGTTTGCCATTTGCTCAGCGTGCTCAGTTCCAGAGACAAGGTGTTGGCACAAATAACCTAGTGTGGGCCTTCCATTCAGAGAGTGAAGAGGAGCTGTTAAATCTTATACCTTCATATGCAAAAGGGAGCCCAAAGTGGTCAGTGTTGAAGGAACTTGGAGTTGGGTGGTGGTTGAGAAATCATACAGTTTTAAAAATTTGCATTGAAAAGGTACGTGCATTTGCAAGTAAGTCAGAATAGTTTTCACTAATTGCACTCAATTGTAATTATACATAACATCAATTCTAATGATTGTACATAAAAGTGGCAGTGGAGTAGCCGAGCGGTCTAAGCAGCATTGCTGCAGAACGTACGATTGCTCACTGTTGGAGGTTCGAGTCCCCTCTCGTGCATATGGTGTGTGTGTGTGTGTGTGTGTGTGTGTGTGTGTGTGTGTGTGTGTGTGTGTGTGTGTTGTTTGCTTTCTGTGTGACTAATGACTCATTGTTATGTCTTGGTGGTAAGGCCACACGGGAATAGTAATTTGGTTTGGAGTACCATGAATTGTGCGGCCTCCTGCATCAGACATTAGAATCCCTCGGGCATGTGTGTGTGTGTGTGTGTGTGTGTGTGTGTGTGTGTGTGTGTGTGTGTGTGTGTTGTCCTTAGGTTAGTTTAACTTATTTTAAGTAGTTTATAAGTCTGGGGACTGATTACCACATTAATTTAATTACATATAATTTCAAACATTTGATTTTGCAGTGAGTTGTAAACTGGCCTTGTTACATTGTTGAATTTCAACCTGGAGCTTCCATTATGTTTTGCACATGTTTGATAAGATTTTGTTGAAATTTATTGTGGTGTTAATGCACTGTTCATGTGAAATTAATAGTTAACTGTACAAAACTACAGCTCTTCAGTTATTTACTTAAAGTGAAATAAGTAAATAATAGATGCAGTGTTGCATTGAAAATTTTGCCTTTGACCTTTATACACTTGTTAGTTGTTCTTTTATTAAGATGTGTATATCTCCATGTAACTTTTGTGTTTAATTTCTTCAATTTATACTTTAAATGTATCATACTATTAATAATCCCTATATTACAGAATACAATTTAAATTTTTATACACTAACACAGATAATTCTGTTTTGAATTTCAGATTGCGAAAGCTGCTTATCTAGTGAATCAAGATCCACTTGATGCAGCAATATTTTATCTTGCTATGAAGAAGAAAAGTCTAGTATGTGGATTGTTCAGGTCAAAAAGGGATGAACGTATGACTCATTTCTTCGCTAATAATTTTTCTGATGATCGCTGGAGAAAGGCAGCACTGAAGAATGCTTTTGCCCTACTTGGAAAGCAACGATTTGAACATGCAGCAGCCTTCTTTCTTTTAGCTGGTGCTTTGCGGGATGCAATTGAGGTTATTTTTTGTTTTAACTCTGATTAGAAAAAAACCTAATCTGTTAAAATAATTGTTGTGCAGATCTCAAAGACAACAATAGATACAAATCTCAGGAAGTAAGAATCTATGTCATATTGAAATTACTGATGGCTGGCTGCCTGTCTGGTTTGTTGGACAAAGAATTGGCCCATGGCAGAAGGTTGTGTGCACCCATAGTGAACTTTAAATTAATTTGGCTCTGCTGTTAGATTTCCTAATTTCTACTTGCTACAGACATCTCATTGGATGGAAGGATTAACCAAATTTAGCCTCCAGATTCCTTATTCTGGTTGAAACAGTTATCAAATCCAGTTTCTTTTCTACTTAAATGGTGATTTCTCTCCATGTATCAAGTTCCACTTAGGCAAATTTCTTATTACACAATCAGAATTGAACAGTCTTGTACAAACACTAAATACAGGTGGAAATTCACCAATGCCGTCCAGTAAAATAACTATGGTTTATCTGCCACTTTACTTTTGCCCCTTTGAAATTTTAACAACCTACAATAACATGCTATCACATCTGGTTATGGGATAAGAAAGATTGTGTAATTAGTGCACTCAGTGATGTTGTATTTAATCCCAGAGCCTTTCATGGATATATCTGTTTCTGAATAACTAGGTATTTAATTTAGAGCTTTTTAATCCCCCCTGTTCCTTTTTCATGATGTGAATTTAATATATTCTGGAAGAATTAATTAGGTTAATTGGTTTGCCTCCTGCATCTGAGGTTCGAATCCTCCCTCGGGCATGGATGTGTGCATTGTCCTTAAGTTAGTTTAACTTAGTTTAAGTAGTTTGTAAGTCTAGGGACTGATGACCAACATAGTTTGGTCCCATAGAATTACAAACATTTAAATTTGTTTTGCAGGTGTGCTTAAATAAACTGAATGACTTCCAATTGGCCATGGTCATTGCCAGGTTATATGAAGGGGAGTTGGATTCAACACCACCAAATTTTAAGAGACTTCTTTATGAGGTATGTTGCTACTACATATTTCACACATTGAACAATTTTGCATTAATGGAAAGCTGTGAGGTGTTCTGAGATAATTGAAAGCTCTATAATTTTACAAGCTATTTATTTTTCCATCTTTTTCACTTACTATAAAAGGAAATCTTGGGCTGTGATAGTGAAGGTGGAAATCAGAACTTGACAAAAGTTCACCCAGATCCCTTCCTGCGATCAATGGCGTTGTGGATTTTGAAAGATTACACTGGGAGTCTAAATACTCTTCTACAAACAAATATTGGTTCAAATCACCCACAGCATAATGATGATGATAAATCTGAGGCTGGATCAGGTAATTTAATAGTTGTGAATTTTGGTGTGTAATTTTTTGTGGTTGCAGATTGTCACCATTTTTCATGTTTTGTACCATTTTCAGCAAATCCGAATGTTTTCAACTTCTATGTGTACTTGCGTACACATCCACTCCTTATTCGACACTACATTGCTTCAACTGCCCAGGATAGAAGGAAAGCCCACACTGTAGTGCTTTCTGGATTTAGTTATGGAACAGAAACAAAGTCTGCCAATCCAGATAAACAGGTATGTGTCATTATGATACCTCCTATTTTAGTGATTCCATAAAGTACAGTTAAAGCCAAAACATCAATTTTCAAAATATGTTACTCTATACTTTCCCAACTTCTTTAGAGCAGATGTCTCATGAAGGTATATAGTACTGAAAGCACTAAAGTTATTACACAAAACAGGTCCAGTTTAACTGTGTCTTTTTCCCATTAAAAACTTATATTTAGGTGAAACAAGTTTGAATTTTACACAAAGGTTATACTGCAATTTACTATAAAGATGAAATGTTGAGCTGCAAACAGGCATGATGAAAAAGACAATTACAGTTGCCCAAAGTCTTCATCAGAAAGAAAATACATGTACAATCACTATCTACTTCCCTACCTTTGCCATCGGGATCCTCTCATCCACCTCCAACTTTTCTGAACTGAGCAGTTTAGAGTACCTGAGCAAAGTAGAACACCTGTGGCACAATATCCAGCTGAACTTTACATGCTTGAGTTCAATGGCTGCATTACAGCCCAGACCATCTGGGTCCTCAACCTCCACCACAAGCATGTTCTGGAATGAACAGGAGAGAATTATCCTTAAAACACATGTTGTGTTCCTGCAATTGTCCATAGCTCATGGTAACCTGTCATTTCTCTTCTCCACCCAACAGGCTCAGAGCTCACTTCTCTTCGATCCCATTACTTGCTTGTCTTTCGCCTTCTCTTCTCCTGTTGGCCCCCCTTCCAGGCTTCCCAAAGATGTTTCTCACAGCCTTATCCCTCCATATAGTTCCTGCACTCTCTGCCAAGCATTGTTGACATCTGTGCCTTAACTCGTGTAGTATATCCTTCACCTCCCCCACCCCACTGCAGACTGCACTTTTGTTTGATATGACAGCGGCTGGATTAGACAGACAGTGGCCATATGTGCACGAGTTGTGCCTGTATTATGCTGTAAATTGTATGTCCTGTTGTATGAAAAGTGAGAGTACATGGACTCACATAATTAGATCAATACTGTTAACATCAGTTTGCTGCAGAACATATTCTCAGTTCAGATATACTGAATTTCCTTGAGATTACCTTCTGTCCATTGGTCAGCACTGGTTTAGAAAGTATCACTCGTGTGAAATTCACCATGTCATTTCCTAGCATTATATTTGCAAGCCATAGATGAAAGGCAACAGGCAGACTGCATTTTCCCCTGATTGCCAAAAGGCATACTGAAGACTGTTAATGAATGTACAAGTATATAGAATAAGTTCACATATATGAGATTACCTAGAGGACTTCTTAAACAACAAAACCCAATCGTTTGCCCGCAATGATAAGTTTTCATCCCAGTCAAGGGCTGTGGTGTAACCACGTAAATTTTATGTGAACCACCACAAGATTATTCTTTGTTTTGTCAATTGAGTTTCCTTTTATATGAAATATTATTATAGAATAGAGGCCCAGTATAGCTGTTCCTCTCAAAGTAGCTATTTCTCGATTAGCCTCAGACCATCGTCACAGAAGGTATCAGCTGGATAATAAAGGAGGAGACTTGGATCTATGTATTCACCAATTCACACTAATAAATAAAGACCCTTCAATTTTTTTGTGTTGAATAAAACATAAGGGTTTTTTGTAACCCAAACTAAAGAAAATTCACAATGACTAGGCTGTTTAACAGCTTTCAAACATCTCCTGCTACTATATCAATTCAGAGTCCATAAATCAATTCAGCAATTAATAAGAGGAGAGAATATATATGTCTATGGATCTCACAGAACTCTTATATATATTTCTTCTTAGTAACAGATAGTTCCTTGTGCAGATTCACTTGCTCATTATCTGTGGCACTTGTAATGTAACTGCCCAGGTGTCCACCTAGACAAACTAAATATCCAGGCCAGTGTGTGACCTTATAACTTGTAAATTACACCAAAAATAAATTATTTGGTCATTCAGGAGGAAGTAGGTAACTTGTTACACTACAGGGCATCATTAGACATATAATGGGACCACTATTATTTTCTATAAACATAAATTATCTGGCAGGTGGAGTAAGTAGCAATCTATGGCCGTTTGTTAGTGACGCTCTAGTGTACGGCTAGGTGGTTTCATGGAATGTCTGTAGTAAGACAAAAGATGTCATAGACGAAGTTTCCAGTTGATGTAATAAATGGTATCTAGCTCTAAACATAGAAAGATGTAAGCTGATGCAGACAGACTATTCCATAATGCTTTTATACTTTATTGTTAGGGAGGTGCTTGACACAGTTGCATTGATTAAATATCTAGAAGTAATGTTGCAGAACGAAATGAAATGAATATGTAAGGACTGTTGTGGGGAAGATGGGTGAGAGCCATTGGTTTGTTTGGAGAATTTTGTGAAGGTATGGTTCACCTGTAAATGAGACCATGTATAGAAGACTAGTATGACCCCTTCTAGATTACTGGTCATATGTTTGGGAACCTGAGGCACAGACAAGATTGTTCCCATTTACATTCATTGCTATCATTTCTGGGGTGCTATTCCGCTGTTGCAGAGCCTCGGCAATATTGATGAGAATTACATATGGCAACCTCAGCACAGATTTAAAGTTTGTGTTTTGTGGGAAGACATTATACAGAGGTGATTCCATGCATTCACATTATCCATAATACTATGCTGGCTGAATGGAAAAAGTGACAGCCTAGTAATCGGGAGACCTGGGTTTGAATCTTTATTTTAATTCAATGCTTCTCATTCTTATGTTACCGGTAGGATCGATCAGTATGTGAGCATTATGGAGATCTTTTGGAAATCAAATAGGAATCTCGGGAGTAAAGACGCCATTATCTACAAGAAACACTGAATAAGTTCATGGGGCCAGCATTTGAATCTGATTGCAGAACAATTGTACTGCCGCCAACTTTTCATGCAAGAGCCACAAAGATAAGAGAAATTAGGGTAAAGTGTTACTTATGGCATTGCATTATAGTTTGCTGATATGGGCAACAGCTGTTGAATTCTCATTGAAAACTCAAGTCACCCATAGAAATAAACAGAACCTTTTCTGGTCAGTAAATTAATTATCCTCTTAAAGTGAACATTTTGTTAACAACATTTTTACTGTTGTTAAGTTTCTTTACTTAAGGTAGTCAAAATGTGAAAAACAGGTTGATCATGTACTTTGTACAATCCAAAATTATATAAAGTCAGCGTGCTGTTCATACTTGTGTAATGCTCCAAAATTAGTATATTTGCTCACCAGAAAAAAATGTGTGATAATAGACTGTCATCTACCGTACCCAAGCGGTCTGCAGTGCACCAGTCACGGTCTGCACGGCCACTACGGTCGGGGATTCGAATCCGCCCTCGGGCATGGATATTTGTGCCGTCCTTAGTATAAGGTAGTTCGTAAGTAGTTTGTAAGTTTAGGGACTGATGACCTCGTAGTTAAGTCCCATAAGCTCTACAAACATTTGAACTTCTACCATAACATTTTTCTCCCCAGACATTCATCATCTTTGATGAGGAAACAATGCAAAATTAGCCATGGCGGAGAATTTATATATCAGGAAGCAGGGTACTAGCTCAGTATGGTACGGAATCTGGCTTTGGAACTGCTGTATAAGCAACAGAATTCCCTTCTCCACACAACCAGGGAGAGAGCTCCATATATGGCCAACAGTACTAATAATTCTGCAGCATGCTGCGACATAACATGCCACCCCCACAGCAGACTGACATGACAGAAAGCATATCTCACAGGCACACGTTGGACTCTGAATTCAAGGAGGGTGGCACACCCATGATAGCGACGTACAGACCTCACCAACAGCAGGAGGATCATCACAATAGGGCTAGGAATGCATCTGTCAGGAACAAACCGAATACTGAATGCCGTGGATTAGCCACCACCAGGCAAGGACCATTGACTGAACACCGTAGGTCAGAGGCAACTGCTAGACTTGACCCCAATTGGTGGGATTACATGGAAAACACCAGATGCTGCCTAATCATAAATATGAGTTACAGTCGGCTTATCAACCAGTAATAGGGAATAGCTGATAAAGACCCAAAGTTAATATGTTGTGTTAGGAAGGCATGAACAATCAGCAGTACACCCGATGTACCAGATGGCAATGAATTGCTGAGAAATCCTACAAAATTACAATGCAGAAGTTCTTCTTTCAATTCATTAGTCAACAATTGTGGCACCCATCTTGCAGATGTCTTATTGACATGCAGTACATTGTGAACAATAATCTCTACTGAACCAATATGAATCATCAAACTTTGGCCTACATCAGTTTCTCCTTTACAAGCTTTTCCATTAACATAGTGTTCTTGTCTATCACTATGCATAAAGCCTGCCCTGGTCTTGGGGCATTCTCCATGGAAGTTACACCGCTTTTAAACTTGCAAGAACATTTGTGCACTTGCTGCAACAACAAACTTGAATAACTGTACTGCACTGTTATTCTGTGTTGTTTGATTAATTTGATACATTCACTACATCGAAAGATATATCACAGGTGTCTGCGAAATTGTTGTGCAGGTTGACAGCAGGGCAGCCACTTCGTACAAACTACTGCCTTCTCTTCCATTGTAGGATCACTCTGCCACCTGTTGGGCCACAAAGTTCTCAGATTACTTTCTGTACAATAGTGGCTATGGAAGTGTGTGCATTCCTTGGATGTTCCAATCTTCTTTAGAGTAGGAAATGCAAATATCAAATGTGTGGTAAATGCAAATACTTTTTATGTTCTTATCCACTGACCATCATCCAGTTTTGTAGAAGAGTGGTAAGCTATACTTCTAGTCATGATTACATTTAATCAACATTATTTATGTTGTGTTTTGTATAACAGCATATTGTGATTATGTTTTTATATCGCTTTTTACTATCATTCTTGTGTAGCTAATGCTTGAAGATTCCATAACACCACTGGAGCGGCAGTTGTATTTCACTACAGCACATGCACATTTCAAGGCTGGTTGCCCTGCATTGGCACTGGAAGTGTTGTCGAAACTACCAAGCAAAGTGATGGATGCCAATGGAAATGATTCACCCAGTATGTAGCTCAGTAGATACTCATATATAGTTCTTAACTTAATTTCTTTTTGAATTACTTACAAGTGTGTTCTTACAGATACCCTGAATAGCCCGAGTAAATCAAGGCTCCAAGATCATCAGATTGACACGGGTATATTGACTTGGGAAGGCACTGGGAGTTCTGACAAAGGTATGGTTTTATTTATAATTGTATCTAACTTGTAAAGCGTATGTGGTTAGGAACATAAAGGTTGGTTTAGTTTAGCATTTTTAAAGTATGTCCTTTCGTGTGTAACATTTTGGTTTTTTTTGTAGCCTCCTCTCTGGACTGGTCTGCACCAGCCAAAGCATCCTCAATAGACTGGTCACAACCAGTTACAAAACAAAGCAGTGACGAACTTGTTCTAAAATGGGATGATGAAGAAGATGTGGATGGTGAGGAAACCAGTGATAAACCTTTGGAAATGAAACAGTCTCTTGACGAAGGATTGAACAGGAGTAAGTCGGCATGACAATAATGTAAAAATTTAAATGTCTTCCTTTCCATATGTTACAGACCCTTTAGATAACTAGGCACTGAATAAGATTTCTACTTATATATATTCTTTTCTTTTTAGAAATTCCTGACTATTGAGAGTGATAAATCTGATTTGGAGGCATGTGGCTAATGCAACATGTAAATTTTATGTTTTCTGTCAGAGTTGAATAGTTTCCCTACTCTTGATCTCTTTCTATGCCCTTTTTCATTTTGTCATTGCTGAAAAAACTTGTGTTTTTTAATTTGCCTGGTACGATTTAGGAAAATCAGAGAAATCCTAAATCTCGATGGCTGGAGGCAGATTTGAACCGTTGTCCATCTTTATGCGAGTCCATTGTAGATCTGTAAAGATTTGATTCCTTAAAAAGGTCAACCGGTGGAAGTGGCCATCCCCACAATTAAAGTTTTTGTGCCCATGAATCCTGTTTTTTCCTGGTTCTCTCAGGAATGACCCATGAACAAATGATCGATTAATGATGAAATTTCTCCTCAGAGATGATAAATTATTTCCAAAAGAGATAGTTTGGCTGGCCAGTACTTACCTTTCTGCTGTACTGCCAATAGTTACACAAATGAAGAAACAGGAAAAAAAAGTGGACGAAAAAGGACAAGCTTTCGGAACACAGTTTCTTCATCAGGTGGGAGAGAAGAAGAAAGGATGGGTCAAGAAGGTGGTGTTTCAGGAGTGTGGACTTCAGAGATACTGCATGTTCGTACTGAGCCAAGCCACAGAGGATATATATGACCAAAGAGGAAAGATCAAGTAGTAAAGAGAAGAGAAGATGAGTGAACTGAATTATGCTGAGGGTTGTAGGAGGGGCGGGGGGTCATGTAAGACATTTTTCATTAACAGGGAATGATAGACACACACACACACACACACACACACACACACACACACACACACACACACACACACACAAGGGGGGGGGGAGAGATAAGGAAGGGATAATGAATAGGTGAGCTGAGGATGGAGGAAGGGGAGGGTATAGCGTAGATTTAGGCCAGGGGGGTGGCGGGAGGAGAGGATATGTTGGAGGGCAAGTTCCCAACTCCGTAGCTCTGAGGGACTGGTGTTTGTTGGTAGTATCCAAATGGCATGTGTGGTGTAACACGTGCCCAGGTCCCTGGAGTTATGCTGTAGGTCATGTTCTGCCACAGGATATTGGGTGTCCCCCAGGTGAACAGTCCGTCTGTGCCCATTCATCCACTCAGCCAATTTGTTAGTAGTCATACCAACATAAAAGGCTGAACAGTGGACACACGTCAACTGATATGACATGTGTTGTCTCGCATGTGGCCCTGCCTTGAATCAGGTAGGTTTTTCCTGTGGTTTGGCTGGAGTATGTGGTAGTGGGAGGATGCATTGGACAGGTTTTGCAGCGGGATCAGTTGCAGGGATAGGAACCATTAGTTAGGGAGGGACCTTATGACCCCATTCCCTCAGTCCAGGCTGAACTACAGAAAATCCTTAAAACCCTGGGTCCATTACAAGGTCTCACCAATGCCTCCTTAGAACTTCTCTCCCACCCCTACCTTCTACCTACTCCCTAAAATCCATAAAGAGTATCATCCTAGCCATCCCATAGTAGCAGGTTTCAAAGCTCCAACAGAACGTGTCTCAGCTCTGGTAGACCGACCTATAACCTGCAGGCTCCCATCCTATATCAAAGACACAAACCACTTTCTGGAACGCCTCAAATTCATCCCTATGCCCCTCCCATGTGATAGTTTCCTTGTCACCATAGATGCTACATCCCTGTATACTAACATCCCCCACACCCATGGTCTATCAGCTCTGAAACACTGTCTTTCCCAATGCCCACCTGAAAGCCTCCCAAAAACCTCATTCCTTGTTACACTTGCTAATTTCATACTCAACAATAATTACTCCACCCTTGAGGGCCAGACCTACAAACAAATCAGGGGGACAACTATGGGTACCAGGATGGCCCCTTTCTATGCCAACCTCTTCATGGGCCATATGGAAGAGGCATTCCTTAAGACACAGAAGTTGCCTCCCCTGGTTTGGTATAGATTCATAGATGATATCTTTGTGGTCTGGACTCACGGCGAAGAAACCCTTCTGAACTTTCTTCACGACCTTAACTCCTTCTCCAACCTAAAATTCACCTGGTCCTTCTCTAAAACTCAAGCCACCTTCCTTGCTGTTGACCTTCACCTTGCCGAGTCTCACATCCACACCTCAGTCCATATTTAACCCACTAACAAACAACAGTACCTCCACTTTGACAGCTGTTATCCCTTCCATATTAAACGATCCCTTCCCTACAGCCTGGGTCCATTCCTCTCCTTCCAACAACAATGTTCCTAACCCCTGACCACCTAGAAGCACCCCCTTAGTCACCCAGTACCATCCTGGCCTGGAATGCCTCAACAAATTCCTCAAACAGGGCTATGACTTTCTCAAGTCATGCCCTGAGATGAGATCATCACTCCAAACTGTTCTTCCCACACCACCCAGATTAGCCTTCCGCCGTCCTCCCAACCTCCGCAACATCCTTGTTCAACCTTACATCATCCCAAAACCACCCTCCCTACCTAATGGTTCCTATCCCTGCAACCGATCCCTCTAAAAAACCTGTCCAATTCATCCTCCCACTACCATATACTCCAGCCCCACTACAGGAAAAACCTACCCGATTCAAAACAGGGCCACATGCGAGACAACACACGTTATATATCAGCTGACATGTATCCACTGTTCAGCCTTTTATGTTGGTATGACTACTAACAAATTGGCTGAGCGGATGAATGGGCACAGACGAACTGTTTGCCTGGGGGACACCCAATATCCTGTGGCAGAACATGCCATCCAGCATAACTCCAGGGACCTGGGCATGTGTTACACCACACATGCCATTTGGATACTACCAACAAACACCTGTCCCTCAGAGCTACGAAGGTGGGAACTTGCCCTCCAACATATCCTCTCCTTCCGCCACCCCCCTAGCCTAAATCTACACTATCCCTCCCCAAAAATAATTGCAAAATGATGCTATCAGGTTCAGAAAGTATTCTCGGTACATACTTTCACAATGCATTTTTATTTTAGGGGACTTGAGACATTGTAATATTTTGGCAAAAATAGACACATCTCCTCAAATCTTTTTTTTAATTATTATTTATTTATTTATTTATTTATTTATTTATTTGCCTTGCCCTCGCTTCTTTTCCTTGCGGGTACTTACCATAATTTTGTAGATATGTGGTATTTATCAAACTGAATATCTTCAAGAATGTCACATGCTCAATATTAACAGTTTATACAAGGACATATTTTTTATTTATAGCTATGTGTTAACTTTTTCTGTGAAAATTTGTCTGGATATCAGCCTATAATTTTTGTGAAACTGAGGTACAAAACTAAGCAGGCTCTAGTGAATTAGTTGATTAATTGCAATTTGAAGCATTCAGACATTACTTTCATACAGCAGTAATATTATGAAGTAGTGCTTAAGCATTTCTGAGACTCGTTAAGTCTAAGTTATGAAATGAATGCATCATTAAAGACTATTTCCATGCTTTATAACTAACAATCATAAATGAACATTTGTTATTCACAACATTATTCTCTTAATTCTTAGCATCCTTTGGAAATGAAAGATACCTGGTTTATATTATTTATAGCGCTACCAAAGGTCTTAAATACAAGGGTATTTTGAATGTGCTGCTTCACTCCAAATACACATTTAATACACAATTGTTAATGCTGAGAGTTTATATGACCCAGCTACTTGGCAGCACTTCAGTTACAAAGTTGCAGAAAATCATTTGGAGTTTCACGACACTCAGTCTGTACAATGTTACAGACAAAATACAGACAATGCACTTAGAACAGAACTAGAACAAAAATAACTCTTTTCGCATGTTAGGGGCAGAATTTAGCATTGAAATTGAATCAAAAATAACTTTATTGCACTTTCAGAGATGAATTTTAGCCTTTTTGAAATAGACTAATAGTTTTAGTCTGCTATAGTGCAGACTTCATACATTGGCCGAGAGGCATGAGCAGAAACTAAGTAGAACCTTCCCCCAGAGGGGATAGGTACAGTGTAGATAAACATGTTGAGCCTTCCTCGTGTGGGACTTAAGCCTTTACCAGAGTTCGTCAAAAGCAAAACTCACAAGGACATTTATCAGGTTTCTGTTTCTGGTTTCATGATGTTGTACTTCAGACCTGGTTTCGTATATATGGTCATTCTCTTTGGCATAGATTAGTACTATGTATAAGCTGGTAACAGTCACTGTTTTGAGTTTTGTGAAATATATTTTGCAGGAAGTAGAATTTTGTAGACCGAAAATGCATCTAATTGCCTTCTTCTGCCAGAGGAATACATTTTTAGGCCCAGCCCATAACTCAAAAGTGAGTGGAAAAAAGCATAATAGGCCATAATGAGGATGTCTTGAAACACAGCTTTTTAATTTTCTCAGAATGTACACTTCCCTTGATAGTTCATTGCAGACTTTTCTGTGTTTGTATTTCAACATAGCTTAATGTCTAGATGGATGCCCAACAGTTTCACTGACATTTCTTTGAGTTTGTGGAGGTCAGCATTAACATTTCTGAGGGAGAAAGGTATCTTTTCTGTTTTATTGTCATTTAGCTTGAGTCTGTCGTCCTCGAACCACTGAATGCCTCTTTCATCGGTGCATCATTCATTTGAAGTACTACTTTTTTGTCCGTATGAGATGTGATGAAAGTGGTGTCATCTGCATACATAACTGTTTACAAGGTACCAGATTTGACAAACCATTTACAGATATAACAAACATAAATGATCCCAGTACAGAACCTTGTGGAACTGCATACATCACACTTAGAAAATCTGATTTTTGTTTGCATTTATAAGCACCATTTGTTTCCTGCTGGCTAAATATGATGTAAGTAGTGCTAGTTCATTTCCTTTTACTCCATACTGTTCTATTTTGTTTATTAATATATTACCTGATACTGTTGAAGGCCTTGCTAAGACTCACTAGAGTGGCATGTGTGTGTTGTCTATCTTCAAAGCCTTTTAAAGTATATAACACAATATCTTGAACTGCCTTAATTGTAGACATTCCATTTTGAAATCCATACTGGGCTTTGTTTAAAACATTTTTGATTTCCAAGAAATTATTTAATTGATTTTTTAATATAGCTTCTATAATTTTTGATATTGTTGGCACTATTGCAATGTACCTATAGTTTTCAGGGGGGTTTCTGTCTCCGTTTTTGTACAGAGGCAAGTCAGTGTTTAACGTAAGGCAGTCTGGAAATACACCTTTTACAAACATAATGTTTATAATGACATTTACACATCCTCTGTTTAATTATAACAGTATAAATAGAAAATTTTGAAATGGTTCTTCATTTTAATAGGTGAAAGTGTTGAAACAACCACAGCTAGTGGTGGCCAGTTGGATATAATGGCTCAACAGCTAAAATTCATAGCATGCCTGAAAATCCTTATGGAAGAGCTTTCAACATTGGCAACAGGATTTGAAGTTGATGGTGGGCAGCTTCGTTATCAGCTCTACGTGTGGCTTGAGCGAGAAGTTGAGGCACTAAGACAGTTATGTAACTACAGCTTTGGTGATCCAGATTTGACAGGTTCCGGTAAGATGCTATTCTTGATGACGTTTTCTGTAACAACCTGCATGTAAATTACTGAGTGCTATAGTTTCATTTGCTGATGTTACAGTATTATTAAAAGTCCCAAGAAGCTTTGGTAGGTGACAAAAGGCCTGAAGAAAAAATCTACCATTTTGATTTCTTTTATCAGTGTGTCATAAGACGTTAACAGAAAATGAGATTTATCATAAAATCCATACCCGTGAGTCGCAATTTATTACAAATTTACATTCATAAAAATCAAAGCTATCTGTTTCACTGATGGAATACTAAAGCTTTTTTTTTTTTTTTTTCAGTGGAGGGTTTATATTGTAAAACATTTTGCTTCTGTTTCACTAGTGTTTTTCCCAATAAACAATTAAATACTAAACTGTTTTTGCTCTTAGACAAAAATAATAAATATAACATAAAAGCTTTACCTTATCTTATGGATTGTGAAATTTACTAACCATTAAATGTTTTTGGAATGTGATTTTATTAGTTATATCTTCAGTTATTGCTCCTGTCAGCTGTGAGAGCTTTCATACTCCTTTGCTTCTTAATTTAGTACCTTGCTAAAACAAATAATTTGTACAGGTGCATTTCACATGCACAGGCCATTCCTTCCCACTGAATGCTGTTTACCCTTTATATGTTGCATGATATGAATATAGATGAGGGCATAATCGAAGCAAGTCAAGATACACGGGAATATAATTCAACTCCAACAATGATGCGTCCCGGGGAAAAACCCACACTTCATGAAATCCTTATGGCTGAGAAGATGGATTTTGAAGCTAAGGTGCAACGAGCTGCAAAAAGAAAGAAATGGTTGAAAGGTAATATGGCACTGAATGTAAATCAAAATTTATAAGGAAAAACATACTCTGAAAATTTCACTGAAATTCACAACTTTTAGTAAGAGGAAGTCAGAAATTAAGGTTTGCTTTGATAAATTTACACTTCATAAATTTACAGAATGCCTTACTGGCACTTAATCCTGACTTTGACAACTGCTAGTAAAAGTGAATGTTTAGCCACTATCATTGTTCAACTCCTACCACACTAGGCAACTCAATGAGTAAGTGGATAAACAGCAGTTATTTCAGCTGTCTGTACATGTAGGATGTTTACAAATAATGTTAAAAGTAATATTCTTTTGCTTAATGACCAGAGTTTTATGAAACTGAAGTAAGTTGAGAACTGAGTTAAGGCCACAGGTGATGAAATTATTACAAAAATTGAATTTGACTGTTTACTTACCAGCGTGTTTGTGTATTGCCAATTTAATCAACTGTAAAAATATAAATTGCAAATGTTACTAATATTATATGTAAAAAAAATTCACTAAAATTTACTACTGTCCTTATTTTTTGACTTCCACTTGCTTAATACAAAGTAGACAGAACTGTGGTATTGTTCTGTGTATTTGTGTCACTTGCTTCTGACAATTTTTAAGTTTGCCATTTAATTAGCACTGAAAATTTATGCAGATACTAAATTGTCTAACATTTCACATCATGGATCAAGTACTTTAGCATTTTTCACCAGAGAAAATTATTTGCCTATGAAATCTTGTGACAATGGTTAAGGTACATCAATAAATTGCTTCAAAGTGATACCCCAAGACTTAGTATGATTGTGTAAAATAGCTGAAAATTATAGTTTTAAGCTGTTTCATTGTTCATAGTGTGTGTGTGTGTGTGTGTGTGTGTGTGTGTGTGTGTGTGTGTGTGTGTGGCGCGCGCTGCGCGCGTGCGCGCGTGTGTGCATGTGTGCGTGAAATGATAATTCCATAATTGAAATTCTTTTGAAAAAGCCTCAGAATACAGCAGCCAGAGATGATAATTTTGTGTTAGAAGTTGTGCACGTGTATTGTATGAATGAGTGTGTGTGCTGTTCTGATGAAGGCCGTGAGCAAAAGCTAAGTTTGTGTATGAGAGAGATTGTCTTTTTTTGTGTGCCTGTTTGCAGCATTGCAATCATCTTTGTGGTGGGTTGTTACCTATACTCATTATATTGTTGAATTTCAACCTGGATATTCCATTGTTAGATACATTTTCATAAGTTTTATAACAAATTCTTAGTTACATTACATCAGAAAACAGTTTGTAAAAATATCTACTTTGTGTTTTTTCATCCTCATACAGTTTTCAGTTCATTCCTTGTGCATGTCTATTTTTCTAAAACAAAGACTTGAAAAGGCTTTGCTTGATGCATGATTTTTGAAGGCTTCTGTTCCCCATAATTTGTTTTTGTGTTCCTCTAGAGATATAAAATCATTTCTCTCCTAAATGTTAATGCTTTGTTAAAGGCATTAGATGTACTATTTTGTAAGCTGATCCATAATTTTCATTGCAGCCAATGAAACACTTCTGCGCACACTGCAAAGTTATTGTAGTCTGCATGGTGCCAGCGGTGGTGGGCTAGCATCAGTGCGAATGGAGCTTGTTCTACTGCTGCAGGAACTGCAACAAGACAAGAGTCAGCAAACTTTATTATCACCACTTCCATTTCCAACAACACTTCCTCTTTTATCTGCTAGTGTGGCATCGAACAAGACTGTTGTTGGTGATCCAGTTCGGTTACTGCAGGTAAGCAAACGAACTGTTAAAAGATGACATACTTACGAAATTTTCAGTACAGAAAACTTTTTGGCTGGTGCATTATGAATGAGTCTATATTTACATGAGTTGTGACATTTTGATTTAAACTTTCCTCTGACCAAAGACCATAAAATTTCTGATTCCTATGCGAGGAGAGATTTTATCTGTGTACCTTGCACCATGAGTCCTACCACTAAAGATAAAATTGCTCTTCACTGTTTTCAGTGAGAGATAAGAAACTGATCATATCCATCCCATTTTTGGAACTCACCTAGTCATAATGAAGCACAGGCTTTTGACATAACTTTGAATTCAATGTCTTGTTGATATAGGAAAATTAAATGAATAATCAAAAGCTTCAGAACATGAAAAAATGTGTCCTAATAGAGTCCCTGTATCCTTTGCTCATCACCCTTCCATGGTTGAGTTGGCATAAAATATCCCATACTAATATAGTCCTTAATAACCTCTGTGATCAAGCAGTATCACAGCTGAAAAGAGGGCACAGTTTCAATGTTACCTCTGTCATTTGTTCTTCTGCTTGTGGTGCCTATTCTTGTTCCAATATTTCTTCTCCTTCAAGCTTGAGAATTTAAGTAGTTTCTTGTCCATCACAGGTGTCATTAACAATACAAGCAAGTAAAAATACTCCCAACTTTATTTCAATGATGAAGTATATTTGAATTTTCACAGTCATGTAATGACAGGTGTAAATTGCTTCCTCCTCTTCTTATTACACTTCTAAAACACCACTCTTTCCCAATTGCCATTTGGCAGCCAGTTAGATTCATGTAAGAATAGCACTGTGCTGTTTTGAAAATACTTTAAATAATCTGTAAGTAGGATTCTTGTAATCTTAATAATTACATTTATTGATTTTCTTTTTCCTTCCAACAGGCTCTGGCACATGATATACTTCAGACAATAATTGAGATACGAAGGCCACCAACTCCATCCCACACTAACTTTCGTGAAGTATTTGTATTGCGTGATCTGGCAATTGCTTTGTCAGCCTGCATATATCAGTCACTTTGTGACTCTGACACATTCATTGTTAAGCAACATCTTGACAGGTTTGTTGAACAGTGTACTTATTATTTACTCGCTCTAATATTTACATCAGATTTTCATGCTGTGGAATTGCTATCAACATGAATGCTTACACAAATAATTTAAATAGTATCAGTCATCTAATCAAGACTACTTAGTTGTACATGTTCCACAAGTCACTTACAAAATATATGATATGTGGAATGATTTAGTATATAGTTTTGTATCTAAACCAACTGACACTTTGTTGCGACTCAGATACAAAATGAATGGGAAGGTAAAGACAAATATTTCAGCATCCAAGGATTCACCTAGAAAATATATCATTCAATTGTAAAGAAAAAGTGTTTGAACTTATTCTAAAGGCAGTAGATTGACAACATTTCTTCTTTGTCCAGTCTCTGTATATGCATAGAGATCAGACAATTTACTGACTCTGGTGCATGCCACATATAATTGCCCAGGAGAGAAGCAGTTGTTCTTTAAATTCAAACAGCACATTTGAAAAGATTGCCCTTGTGAATGCAAGGCATATTAGAAAGTGAACTTGAATGTCTTGTTTATCGGAATGAGTGTTATTCTAGGAAGTATTAAGACTTCAGTTTTATGCAGTCCCGTCATAATTGTTCCTTCAGTCAGATAGTTCACCTATCAATTGTGTCATTTCATAACTTTGGCAGATTGTGTAATGTATTTGGCACACCTGTTTTGAAACTCTAAATGTGTGAGTGATTCAGAAACATTAAGAGAATTAAGAAATTCAGTTGGAAATTTCACTACTTTCATTCATAATGGAGTCCGTGGATTTTTATATTACTGTTTAACCTATGATTCAGTTTTGATCAAGTAAATCAAATACTTTTACCTGAATAGCTCTTCCACTCAGATAAATGTGATTTCAATAATTTGTTTCAGTGCTATGGAAAACTTTGTTTTCTATTTTGGTAATGAAAATCCCTGAATAGAACAATGCATAAAATGAAGGAAAAGCAACCAACCCATCACTCTCATATTATGAATTCAGCTTTTAAAAAAATCCATATTTCTGTATTAATAGAATGCACTAAACATAAAAAATGTTTTAATATTTTTAACCAAACCGTTACTATTGTTTTGTCATGTTTTTCATGCACAATACATATTTGTGTCAAGGAATATTATTACTTCGAACATTATTTTGTTGATTGTTAGCACTGTCAGATCAATAATCTTCACCATAGCACCAAAGACAAGACAATTAAATGTTGAAGTGAAATAACACAAGCTACTCATGCTCTCAGCCACATACAGACAGCGACGTAAGACCACCTCCAAGTCAGAGTGGACATTGACTTTGAATTTGCTACATGCTCCACTATGTGGCAAAATTTCGTTGTAGAAGCACATTGTTTCTCAAGAACCAATGTGACTTTAAGAACTGGTACAGCACCTTTTAATAAAGTCTTGGCTAGGAACGACACTGGGAATGAAAGGGTTAAATGGATTTATATGGCGAGTCCAGAAACACACAATAGAAAACTAGACTTCACTAACTTTCAAGCACTTTGGTCCTCTCACGGTAGAGCGCACACCTATTCACATACGTAATAACACAGAATGGCAAATATTAATTCCTGTGGCCACATTAAGACTGATCATTGGTAATTTGAAAACAGCTGCACAAGCTGATGATGGTGAAAAAGGCAGAAGGGAGGGATGAAAGTTGGCAGAAGTGAGAAAGGAAATATTTTGACAGAAACTTTACTTCTGACAAGATGAAAGGAGTGTAGGACAAAAAGAAGTGTTGGGATAGAGAATGTGGGGTGGGGAAAGGGTTGGGCAGAAACAGAAGTGGGAGAAAGAAGGGAAGGAGATTGGAAAAAAATGGGCGGGGGGGGGGGGGGGGATTGTGCAGGGAAGAGGCAGTAGATGATCTTGGCAAACAGAGGTGAAGGAATCAATTAATTGTTATGTCACTTCTTGACCAGATTATGTGTACCACTTGCTCCCACCATCCCTGCCCCCCCCCACCCAAAAAAAAAAAAAAAAAATCAGTGGTCTCTCTCTCTCTCTCTCTCTCTCTCTCTCTCTCTCTCTCTCTCTCTCTCTCTCTCTCTCTCATCCTCTTCCCCTACCCCACCTGCCTCTGCCTCTTACAACATTTCTTTGCTCTGCCCCTACTACTTTTTTAGCCTTGTTGTGGAGCCACAGTGTCACTTTCCAAAGTTTATCCTCTTTCCTGCTACCCCCTCTTTGTGTCCATCACTAACCCTTCTTCGTCACAGTCGGCTCAGGCAACTGCTGCAGTTGACAAATTACCAATAATCAGTTTTGTTGTAGCCATGGCAGTTGATTTTGTGTTTATGTTGAAGTGAGGGAGCATTGCAAGCTCTGTGGTCATGGAGGTGGTCTGTATTTTTGCTTGCTTACATTTTAGTAATAAAATATTCTTGTTCATAATATCATGAATGAAAGCTGTATTGAATGTAGACTTGTGAATGTTTGTCATTAGACACTGAAGCTACGATAGTCCACACATCATTGATGAATAGATAATATGTCTCCTTTCGCTGAGAATTGTAGATATTTGCAAGTGGTTTTATGTAAGTTTTGTGTAAATTGGCTGCTATTAAAGAACAAATAATTTATTACATGGATAATATTAAATGTAATTGGAATTTGTGTGTTTTAAGCAATCCTTTCATATCTGTATTTGTGCTTGTTTAAAGTTACCAGAGCTCGGGGTTGGAATCCTTGGTGCGCCTTAATTCAGTATACACTAGCAGTCATCTGATTGCTGGACACAGTCGACGTCGGCGCTACAGTAGTGATGAACCTCTGCAAGTTACAACACAGCCTGCAAAATGGCCAGGTGTGTAGTATATTGTTCACAAGACATGTCCTATATTTCAACATCAGTGTGTGCATTTGCAACATCTGTTAACATTCTTTCCCTGTATTTAATGTCATATTATTGTATTCAATTATGAAACCAAGATACCCAATACTTACTAAACCTAGTAACAAGCAATGGAAATTCCAGGAAGGATTCAACAATATTTTTTAGAAAGATAGGTTGATAGTCACCACAGACATCACGATGAGCCTCAAAAAGGCACACGTAACACATACAACATATTACAAAACTTTCGGCCATTACAGCTTTTGTCATACGAAGAAAGAGAAAAACCACACACACACACACACACACACACACACACACACACACACACACACAAAAGCAACAAGTGCTGTGGGTTAGGAGGCGGCATGTAGATGGAAGTAGGAAAGGTGGGATAGATGCACAGTTGAGGCGGGGGAATAAACCAATGCTTGGGCAGAGAGGAAGAGACTGGAGTGGGGCAGAATGGAAGATGTATGTGAGGCTAGGTTGTGGGCAAGGATGGGAAGGGGAGGATGGTGGAGGCAGGAACTAGTGAAGCCTTAAGCCTGGGGGATTGTCGCAGCAGAGAATATATTGTATGGAGAGTTTCCACCTGTGCAATTCAGTGAAAATGATGTTTGTGGGGAGGATCCATATGGCACAGGCTGTGTAGCAGTCTTTGAACTGAGCCACATCATGCATGCTCTGCAACAGGAACACCTGAAACTGTAGTTTCTTATACTTGCATGTGGTATGCAATACTCTTCCAGAATTTGTTCTTTCTCTAAGGAACATAAAGATGGTAGATTTATCTTACTGCAGGTGATAATGATGACCAAATGTAATATATAAAATTGTCAACGGTGAAATACATCATCTGCACCAGCTTCACTTGTCTTGCTCTCTTTTATTTCTATTTTCAACATTATACATATTCTGCATATTCAAATGATAACTTTTCCATTACCTCAGTGATAATAGGTTCTGCCATGAACTTTTTACTTGTACATGTACACAGGATGTAAAACGCAACAAATTCTCTCGTGGACAGAGCACTCTTGGTTCTAATAAATAAAATCAAATACCGGATATTATAATTGTATTAAATTAACATAAAAGCTACATAAACTGTAATTAAAACAAATCATTAAAAATATCTGGGAGAGTGTAGATGCAAACTAGTTTTTTACATCCCTTCCTCCACAGCTCGTGACACTAACCACCACACTAATACGTGGTCTTAAAAGGAAATAACAAGGAATATCACATATTATACTTAAATTAACAAGAAGGAACCAGAGACATTAAGGATAAAAGAAATACAATAATAATAATAATAATAATAATAATAAAAACAGCCAAAGTATGCAGCGTGAACCCTATCCACTTGTAATTGCACTACTAATTGTGCTACTATTTGTGCACTGATTTCACCTTAACTTTCTCAAGGTGTACTATGTGCCTAAAAAGGTCCAGTAAGCAATGTTAATAATGATATGTAGATAGGGAACAAGAGCTACATTTGCAGTATGGCTGCTCAAAAGATCTGCTTGTCACATGCAAACAAAGTTGCTTCTTACTGGCCATGTTCCACTCCACGAAGCAAAAATCTAACATGCCAGATCTTTCATTCCATGCATCGCAGGGTATTGGAAGATGGAATTCCACACTGCAATGTCACCACTTCCTCCTCCAAGTGCATTTCCACATCTCATGAGAGGACGGCATAAACCTTCCAGCTACTGTCCAATTACCCTCACACCCTATTTAGTATTATGTCACATTTAAAAAAAAAATTTTTATGAAAGTGTCAAGCATTGCCCATGTTTCTTAACATTGAAAAGGCGTACGAAACCTGTTGGAGGGCAGGCATCCTGCATACTTTACGTGCTTGGGGAACTTCGGAGTCGTATGCCTATTTTTATTCGCGAATTTTTAAAAGATTGCATCTTTAAAGTGCGTGTGGTTTCGACCCTATTGAACAACTTTACTTAGGAGAATGGTGTCCCACAAGGCTCAATGCTGATAGTTGTTCTCTTTGGAATTGCAATCATCTCTAACACGGGTTGTCTCCCACCAGGCATTACAGCTTCTTTATGTAGATGACTTTGCCATGTAATGCAGTTCCCAACAAATGTGTTTACTTGAGCAGCAACTTCAACAGAATCTTTTAACATCTCTACTCAACAGGTTCCGCTTCTGCAGAATAGATAGTTTGTAAGTACTTCTGGCAGCACACAGAATTTCTCTCACCGACTCTTCATCTTGGTCCAGATGGGCTTCCATTCGTGGAGAGAACAAACTTCTTGGGACTCACATTTGACAGGTAACTTTGTTGGTTCTCCCACATCTCATCTTTGGTAACTCGGTGTACCTGCCCACTTAATGTTTTCAAGAGTACTGTGCGGAACTTCATTGGGTGTGGGTCAGTCTTCTCTCCTCCAAATGTACCGTTCCCTTGTCCACTCGAAACAGGAGAATGAGTGTATTGTCTACTCCTTTGAATGACCGTCTATTCTATGTTGTCTTAATACGATCCATTGTCAAAGGATTCATTTGGTAACTGAAACCTTCTATACCAGTCATGTAGAAAGTCTCTTCACCCAAGCTGCCAAAATGTCGGGCGACATTGAATTTGATACCTGGCTGCATACCCGTAAGTTTTTCGAAGTACCGTATTTGCGCAAATATAGGCCGCGTGCGAATATAGGCCGCACCTAAACTTTTGACACGAGATTATAGAAAAAAAAATCTCGATTATAGGCCACAGGTTTTTAAATTTTTTATTTTGTTTATTTTTATTTTTTGTATAATCGAAATTTTTTCATAATCAGGAACAAAATGTTAACAATATAATGTTCTCTTTTTAATAGACTCAAAACAAATATGCAAAATTCTAAATCAACGATTAAGAAAGCGAGACAACAGGCCAATCCTGGCGCCCCAAGTGAGGGGACACTGAACCAAGGCGTGTTACCGGGTGTTTCAAGTGTTGTATAAAGCATAGACATGTGCTGCGAAAATAAGTTTTTTTCAGTGTGTGTGTGTGTGTTATGATGTTTTGGCTTGTACGTTTGTAGCGAAAAAAAGTTCGACGCTGCTGTGTAAGTGAGGATGAAGTATTAAAATGTTCGAAGAGTCGTCGTGTATTTCAAGGGCTAAAATGTAAATACCGTATATTTCCACAGATAAGACGACCTCCAGATAAGACGAGGTACAAATTTTCATCAGGATTGTATAGTTTAAGCATGTATCTGGCCTACAAAAAAAATGTATATGCAGTTAAGCTAAACTGTTACTGTAGCATTTTTGAAAATTATCTAGTTTATTAAGTTTCTCAAATAAAAATAAAAGTGAGCATGTAATTTTTGAAACTAACGACTTTGGGAGAAGGAGTGGTTGGGGGGGGGGGGGGGGGGATTGAATCTTGATTATAGGCCGCACCACAATTTTGTACGCCGAAATTTGGGAAAAAAAGTGCGGCCTATATTCTTCAGGAGAAATTAAGCAATCACCTATGTTCATCATGTTCCTCATTTCACATGGGTGTGTATTTTCAATCATGTGATCTTCGTACAATGAGTAAACTGCCAAATAAATTTGGTTGTATTTCCACCTCAGGTGTTCAGTATTAATTTGCTGAGTATGAGCTTGGTGAACCTGGGGTCCTGAGACACTGTAAACGCTGGGCACGCTTCAGTGACCATCGTGTGGCGCGACAGTGGAACATTGTGTGTACCAGAGAATGAGGATCTTGGCTTGATCGCCTGGGTCGTGAGGAAGGAAATACCTCTACAAAAAAAACTCAATCTCAAGGTGTGCTACGTGCTGATGTGATGCATGACTGTTGAGGCAGAACAGTCGCTAGTGAGCAACCTGTGGAGATACTGCCGCATCTCAGTTGTATAAGACTTACCTAGGCACTTGGGCCTCTGTCTAGGCAGATGTTTACTTCCCTAGCTGCTCGTGGAACTGAGATGAATAATTTTATTTTGTCCCTCAAACCTTCCAGTGGGATGGGTGTCCCACTGGAGGGTACCAACACCCAATCCAAAAAGATGGCTAGGATATCCAGTCCTCCTGATTCTCGGAGTAAGAAAAAGACTTTCGTGTACAGTAACAGAACACAGGCTGTTATGCAGAATGTGTTTATTGTTGTGAAACAATAATCCAGCTTGTTTGAGGGAGTTTCTCCTTTCTATACTCAGAAAGACCTTGAGGGAATTGCTGGCAGCTTGAAATCAGTGAAATGCTTGTGAAATGGGATATTACTGATTGAAACATTGAGTTCCCAGCAGCCAACCAATCTGTAGAATGCAAAATTCCTGGGTGAATATGCCATAGGGACCGAGTTCCATAACACTTTGATCTACAGCAAAGGTGTGGTGACCTGTAGAGATCTAGTCAACATCCTTTTGTAAGAACTGAAATCTGAGTGGGCACAGGAGGGTAATTTGGATATACAAAATATTATGAAAAGGGTGGATGGTGAGTGGGTGAAATAAGACTCATTCATCCTCACCTTACCCCCCAGGGGGCTCACCGCTCTGTGGTGAGTACATGTGTGGCGAGCACGGGGCCCCAGCCTTTGTAGCACTCTTTCCTTTCCGTGTTACACGACACTTCTTCTACTGTCCTTTTCCCCTCTCTTGGGAACTGAGTCTGTGCATCCTTCAGGGAACTGAAGTTCTGACTGTTTTGGCTTAAGCTTTTCTTTCACCTCTTTGTTTGCCTCCGCGTCTGCGTTTGAGGCTTCCCCCTCCAATTATTTCTCTCTTCCTCCTCCCTGTACGCACTTGACGGCCACCCAAATGGTTGACTGGGTAATGTGTAAGTCCAAGCCCCGGGCTGGCATGTAGGGTGCGTGCGTACCCCCTGGTTAAGGCGAGGCCAGGGGAGGGGCGATTGCCTGCGCTGATACCTTCCCGATTTGCCGATTGGTCCCTCCGTCTGTAGATCAGGAGGTGTGACCTGGGGTGAGAACAATCACCCAAGGCGGGTGTGCTTCCGTTGGGGGCCCCCAGCAGGAAGGAGCGTGCCATCGGAGACACTGGCAATCGTGGGGGATACATCCGTGATGGTTATAAAAAAAAGAAAATGTAAAGAGTCTTTAGAAATTGACGTACTGGACAATAGTGTCTCGGAACAGAAAAATTTACAGACATCAAAGTTCCTTGTGGTGACCCGTACTGAGGAAGGACAATCCTTTTCGTCGGTGAACCCATTTGTTATTCAGAAAGGGGTTGATGGAACACTACTGTTGGAAACAGAAAGTGGCTCCCAGGCACAGCAGCTGCTTAAGGCTACCCTGCTCCATAGCTACCCGGTTCGTGTTGAGCTCCATCCAACCCTCAATTATTCCCGAGGGGTAGTCTTCTCAGCCAGTCTGGACGGTCTGACTGAGGATGAACTAAAGGAATATCTGGCAGCGCAAGGCGTCATCACAGTACACCGTGTGACCAAAAAAGAAAACAATGTTTTAGTCCCCACTCGCACAGTGTTTCTGACTTTCGACCGAGTGGCTCTGCCACCGAAGATCAAGGCAGGGTATTAGATAGTCACAGTACGACCTTATATCCCTAACCCTACTCGGTGTTATCAGTGCCATCGCTTCAACCACACAAGCCAGTCGTGCAAGAACCCGGTAACATGTGTCACCTGTGGTAAAGAGGCACATGAGGGGATTTGTCCACCACCGTCCCCCCATTGCATCAATTGTAACGGGAATTATGCTGCCTCCTCCCGGGAATGTTCTGTGTTTGCTGATGAACGGGCCATTCAGGAAATCCGTGTGAAGGAAAAGGTCCCAATACAAGTTGCATGTAAGGTGTACGCCAGTCGTAAGCCTAAGACCCCACCGCGTGGTAACTACAGTACTGTAGTTGCAACGCCTCCATCAACACGGGATATGGCCCCACAGACATGTGACCTACAGTTTACTACAGTAGTTGTCAAACAGTCTACATCGACAGCAGCGTCACGTTCAACGAAAAGTGTGAGTACATCTTCCAAATCTTCATCTTCAGCTGTGAAACCACAGATAGAGAACCGCAAGTCTAAGAAAGAGCATTCGCGCGAGGATTTCCTCCGCAACCCTTCCAAAACATCTGAGCCAACCAAATCTCCACCAGGGCTCCAAGAAGTCAAATAGGGGGAAAACTCCCCCCCCCTTCTACCTCACAATGCAACGATGGTGTCCCCTGGAAGCCTATAGGCTCTCCAGGTGCATCAGCCAATGATGGGGCTGCCGACCACACTCACGCAGCTGCTGTGGTCACCTCTGAGAATATGGAGCAAGACCCTCCCGTATCAGACACCACCAGTTGCGAACATTCGCACTGTGGCCCGCCGCCTTCGTCGGGCTGATGTCCACCTTCATCTCATTTTCTGCTATTATGGATATTCTTCAATCGAACATTCGTGGTATCCGGTCGAATTGGACAGAACTGCAGCTTCCAACGCGAACATATCACCCAATTATCTTTTCTCTACAGGAGACAAAATTGCTCCTGGTACTCGAATTACTTTCCCACGCTACACTACCGTTCGCTTTGACCTTCCTCCAGTGGCAGGAATTCCAGCCCCTGTCCAGATATACCTTCCTGGATTTATCTTTACACTGTGCAATATTTACGCTCCTTCCTCCTTTCCCATCACTAGATCCAATCTTCTAGATCTTATTGACCAGCTTCCACGTCCGTTTTTGTTGGTGGGTGATTTCAATGCCCACCACCCCCTTTGGGGCTCCCCACGACCATGTCCACGGGGCTCCCTTCTGGCAGATATACTGAACCACCTTCAGCTCATCTGCCTTAACACTGGTGAAGCTACTTATCTTTCGGAATCCACAAACACTTTCAGTCATATAAATCTCGCTATCTGCACTGCTCAGCTGGCACGGCGTCTTGAATGGTCTCGATCACTTTCCATGTGTAATTCACCTAATGCTGCCTGACACCCTTAAACATCCACACCGCTGGCAGATAACCAAAGCGGACTGGGAGCTCTAATCGTCACTGGTGGATTTTGGTACTTACCATTATCCTAGTATAGACGACCAAGTGGAACACATTACCACAGTTATTCTGACAGCCGCGGAATGTTCCATCCCTTGCAAGACTTCCCACGCACGTCGTCCCCTTGTCCCGTGGAGGACCGCAGAATGCCGTGACGCTCTAAGAGCACGGCGACGTGCCCTGCCCTCAGAATCTTCAAACAACGGACCACGCTCGGCAACTGCATCCGATACAAACAGCTGCGGGCCCATTGTCGTCGCCTCTTTCGCGACTGTAAACGCGCCAGTTGGCGCTCATTCATGAGCTCTTTTAAAAGGTCTACCCCTTCCTCCATCATTTTGGGTAACCTCAGAAAAATTTCAGGCTCTATGGCTCATTCCCCGATTCCCGGTCTGTGTGTCGCAACTGACACCGTCGTCGATCCTCCACAAATAGCCAATGCTCTGGGTCGACATTTTGCAGAGGTCTCTAGTTCTTCACATTACACTGACGCTTTCCTTGCTAGGAAACGGACAGTGGAGGCGACTCCATTGCCCTTTACCTCTCAGAACCGTGAATGTTACAATACCGAGTTCACTGTACGAGAGCTCCACCACGCACTCTCGTCTTCGCGGTCCTCTGCTCCAGGACCAGATGGCATTAACGTGGCGATGCTGCAACACCTTTCACCAACGAGCTTGCACGTCCTACTGGCCACCTACAACCACATATGGATAGAAGGCACCTTTCCGCGATGCTGGCGTGAAGCCATAGTCATTCCCATACCAAAGCCTGGGAAGGACAAATGTCTCCCTTCCAGCTACCGCCCCATTTCCCTCACCAGTAGCGTATGCAAGGTGATGGAACGCATAATTCACCGGCGCCTGGTATGGTGGCTTGAAATGCGACATCTCCTTTCTAATGTCCAATGTGGGTTTCGCAAGCACCGTTCTGCGGTGGATCATCTTGTCGCCCTATCTACTTCAGTAATGAATAACTTTTTACGGAAGCGCCAGACAGTGGCAGTGTTCTTTGATCTGGAAAAGGCATACGACACCTGCTGGAGGATGGGAATCCTCCGCACTCTGCATACATGGGGTTTTCGGGGTCGCCTGCCAATTTTTATCTGCGAATTTTTAACAGACTGTGTTTTTAAAGTGCGTGTTGGTTCGGTTTTATCGAGCACTTTTATTCAGGAGAACGGTGTCCCCCAGAGCTCGGTCCTAAGCGTTGTTTTATTTGCAGTGGCAATCAATTCTATAGCCGATCACCTTCCACTGGGAGTGTCAGCGTCCCTCTTTGTTGACAACTTCGCGATCTACAGCAGCTCTGAGCAAACGGGTCTTCTAGAGCGGCGCCTTCAGCGGTGCCTAGACACTCTCCACACGTGGAGTATGGACACTGGCTTTCGATTCTCGGCTGACAAGACAGTCTGCATGAACTTTTGGCGGCAGAAGGAGTTCCTTCCGCCGTCCCTTCGTCTGAGCCCCATAGTACTTCCATTTCTGGATACCACGATGTTCTTGGGAATTGTTTTCGACAGGAAGTTAAGTTGGTCTCCCCACATATCCTGTTTGGCAGCTCGCTGTACCCGCTCTCTCAATGTGCTGCGGGTGTTAAGTGGCACCTCGTGGGGAGCTGATAGGTCTACTCTCCTCCATCTGTATCGTACCATAGTTCGGTCCAAACTGGACTATAGAAGTATCGTTTATTCCTCGGCTCGATCGTCCATACTGCGCCACCTTAACACAGTCCACCACCAAGGTATCCGTCTGGCGATGGGAGCGTTTTACACTAGCACCGTTGAGTCTCTATGCCGAGGCCGCCGAACTATCCCTTTCTTACCGTCAGGAACTCTTACTTAGCCGTTACGCTAGCTGTTTGTTGTCCATGCGAGGACACCCAACGTACGCAGTTTTCTTTAACGACTCACTTGACAGTCTCTTCGCCATGCGCCCGTCTGCTCTGCTACCGCTGGGAGTACGCTTGCGTTCGTTACTCGGCCAGCTCGGAATTACAATGCCTTCTGTCTTCTCGACTGGAGAGAGCACCTCTCCACCGTGGCGAAGCCCTGAAGTCAGTGTTAACTTTGACCTTCATTCTCTTCCAAAGGACTCCACACCTAGTTTAGTTTACCAGAGAGAATTTCTCGCACTTCGGTTCAAATTTGATGGCAATTTGTTCATTTACACTGATGGCTCAAAGACAGACCAGGGTGTTGGGTGTGCCTTTGTACTTGGCAGCGTCTCTTTAAATATAGTCTTCCTGAGTGGAGTTCCATCTTTACAGCTGAGCTGTATGCATTATATCAAGCAACCCAGTACGTCTGGAGAAACTCGCTCAATAAGAGTGTCATTTGCTCGGACTCTCTGAGTGCTCTGTTGAGCCTTCGCATGCTATATCCGGCCCATCCCCTGGTACAAAGTATCCTCAATTGCCTCAATTCTCTTTCAATGAGCAGAACTACTGTGACATTTCTGTGGGTCCCTGGCCACGTGGGAGTGTTGGGGAATGAGTCTGCGGATACGGCTGCCAAGGAGGCAGTTCTCCTTCCTCGGCTATCTACCTTTTCTACTAGCTCTGATGATCTTCGCGCTGGTGTCTCCCAGCGTATTATCTCCCGTTGGTATTTACACTGGTCATCCCTGTCAGGGAACAAATTGCGAGCCATTAAACCTGTGCCTGATCTCTGGTCAGCGTCACCTCGACCCTCCCGCCGAGAGGAGATTGTTCTGGCCTGGTTTTGTATTGGCCACTGCCGTTATAGCCACCAGTATTTACTACGTGGTGGTCCTGCTCACTTATGTGAGCACTGTGATGAACCTTTTACTGTGAACCATCTTTTAGTGCAATGTCCGTTTTTTAATCGTCTCCGGCGTGATCTACGTTTACCATTAGAATTGTCTGATATTTTAGCTGATAACCCGCATTCTGTTAACAGAGTTTTACTTTTTATACATCGTGCAAATATGGCGAAAGCCATTTAAGTTCTAACCCCGGTTCTATTTTACTATGGGCAGTGTTGGGCGCTAATGACCACAGCAGTTGTGCGCCCTAAAACCACAAAACAAAACAAAATTCTCATCTTAAATAATCCCAAACTTCCAGATCATGTCAAGGTAGGTTTCCTTCATCTGAAGGTTCGACCACGTCCCCTATGCAATGCGTTGCTTTAAATGCCAGCACTTTGAGCATACCATCCTGGGGTCCAAAGGTGAGTGTACATCACCTGCCACATGTGTTAACTGCTCTGGGGATCATCCCGTCTGGATTCATGAGTGCAAAGTCTTCCTTGAGGGGAAATTGTGCAGGACATTGAGACCACTAAGCGCATCTCGTATGCTGCGGCCAAGAAAGTCTTCCTGGCCATGCAACCACCAGCCTTTGCCACATCTTCGGCTTCTGTTCTCGAAAAGCCAGTTGCCAATAGTGATGCTGTCACGCAAACTGAGTGTGTTAGTGTTTAGTACTAACATGTGCACTCGCCAGTGAACCTGCCAGGCGGCAGCCGCAGGCTTCAAATCCAGTTGCCCCCCCCCCCCCCCCCAACATCAGAAATAGTCACTGATATGCCTACTGTAGAGATTATAGCCCCCCCCCCCCTCCCCGATAGCAGAGGTTGGCCATAAATCCCACCAAAACCATTTCCTCGGCAACAGGTGTCCATCTGAAGCCACCTAAGGCCAAAAAGGCAGCTGCAAAATCTCATTCACAGGATAAACCAGAAATTACACTGTCAGAGTCTGTCCCTTTGCTTGTAGCAGATGCTTCATCCGACTCCGCTCCAGAGCCAATGGAACTTGATGTGCATTTGGGGCCACCTAACCATCCCTAGTTGGACTCTGTACCCCATACAGTCTCGCTGCCTCGGCGGAAAGAAAAGGTGAGGGTGAAACCTCTGTAAGCAATGGAATATGCAGGGCTTTAGGACCCATGTGGAGGAACTTCATCTCTTATATCAGGGTCGGCCTCTGTGTATGTGTCTCCTGGAGACAAATTTCAATCCTCCCAACTCCCCTGAGATATGTGGTTACACTTTACGTAGAAAGGGCAACGTTAGTGAAGAGATAGGTAAGGGTGGAGTGGCTATTTTTGCTCGTACAGCCTACCACTCCGAGTCCCTCTCCCTCACCACAAGCCTCCAAGCAGTCGCAGTATCTGAATATGTGCGTCATCAACTGACTATTTGCTCCATCTGCCCCCCTCATGATACACTCAATGAAGAGGCCCTCAAGGAACTTATCCAGCTCTCCCAGCCATTTCTCCTCTGTGGAGACTTTAATGCACATAATGTGATTTGGGGCTCTGTCACTACTTGCCCCAGGGGTAGAGCAACCGAGCGGCTTCTTTTGTCGTCAAACGCACATTTACTTATCACCGGTCAGCCCACACACTTCTCTCCTGCAACTGGGTCATTCTTTGCCATAGTCTTCAACTCTTTGCTCTCCAGCCCTTGCCCACACTATACAATGGGAAGTGGTCGATGATCTTCACAGAAGTGATCACTTTACAGTTTCCATTTACCAACCTTATGGAATCAAGCCTGAAAGATACCCACCATGATGGATGCTCTGTAGAGCGGTTGGCCACTTTATGGCCAACTTGCTAACCTTGAATATTGTGACAGTGTCACAGAATGGGTGCACCATATTACTGCCGTGATGCCCAGTGCCGTTGAAGCATCCATTCCACAGTCTTCGGGATGTCCAAAACGGCAGCCAGTCATGTGGTGGAATGACAAATGCCGCTCTGCCATCAGGACCAGGCAGGCGGCTCTGAGTCGGTTCAAGTGGCGGCCGACTTCGGAGAACTTCGCCACTTTTTGGGTTGCAAGGGCCAAGTGTCGTCAGATTATTAGAGAGAGCAAGCAGAGGTCGTGGGAGCAGTTTCTGAGTTCCATTAACTGTTTTATAACCAGCATGAAAGTATGGGAGACCATCAGGAGGATTTCTGGCAAAGAAGGAAGGTGCCCCATAGCTGCCATAATGGGTGATGGCACTCTGCAAACACGCCCAGAAGACATTTCCCAGACCATGGCTACTTACTTCACTACCATTACTGCCACTGCTAGTCAGGATCCAGAATTCTGGCGCCACAGAGTGTCTGCAGCAAGGGGCATCCTGGACTTCAGTTCTGGAATTACACGAGACTCTACAGCCAGCGTCCGCACCTTAGTGTGCGCATGTGCAAAGCGCACCTTAATACGCTAATGCATAAAAGCCTACTTCCCATTGCCTTCAAGTGCTTGTTGTGTACGTAAGTGTGGAAAGTGTATTCCTCTGCATTGCAATCTAGTACTGATTAGAGAAGTAAGGGGCCCACATCAACTAACTACTTGTTTCTATGAACTTCAATTTCATTCGTTCCCACAAACTTTTTCTGCTACACCAGCTGCAGTGGCCGAGCGGTCAGGGGCGCACAAGTAACAGTCTGCACGGCTGCTACGGTCGGGGGTTCGAATCCCCTCTCGGGCATGGATGTTTGTGTCATCTTTAGTATAAGGTAGTTCATAAGTAGTTTGTAAGTTTAGGGACTGATGACCCCGCAGTTAAGTCCCTTAAGCTTAACAAACATTTGAACATTTTTTCCACTACAGACAATGGTTTTTGTGACAGCATTCTCTTTAGAATAATAATATGAATATAGTTATAAAATGAAATGCTAATAAAATTATAAGAATAACTTTATATGAAAATAAAACTTGAACATACCTAATCATATTCCAAAGGAGGCTCTTCCTGCAGTGTCAGAAATTTGTTCCACGATATAAACGGCAGATCAGGTCTAATGTACTGTATGTTCGAAAAATGTCGTTTCAGGGTAAAACACCTTTCAAATTGTTTGTCAAACAAACTGCATATAAATGACTTTTTGAAAGTTCATTGATTTATAGTACCTAATGACTCTGTAGATATGTAGTACATAAAAACACACAGGAGACTCAACAGTATAAAGGTGGTTTGATGAACCCTCTGACAGGCACTTGAATGTTATTTGCACAGTATCCCATGTAGATGTACAACACACAAATAACTTTGAGAACTCGCTTAACGTATAAAGACAACATGGCGCCACTTACAGAGATTTATAGTTACTGAAAAAGTTTCATTCGAATGCTTTAAGATATAAATTTGTCACTACACTTTTACCACGAACAATACCACATGGTTGACAACAGGGGAGTTGACACAACTAAAAGATGCTGTTTCTTAAAGTTTTATTTTGAAATGGTATTATTTGCATAATATTACTTGTTTCATTTTACAGCAATATAAATATTATTCTCTTACAGAGTATGGCCTCCAAAATCGTCTGTTGTGCGAAAATGTTACCAATACTGAATAGAATTTTTGGTTAGTGAATGTGGCACCTTTATCCCTCCAATCAGAGTGAGAAGCAGAGGCAGGCATTCAACATTGTATAATTTTTATTAATACACGACATAACAAAATAACAGGCGAATTTCGCACATCTTTGTACAACTTGACAGAAAACTATTAGCTGAGGGAGCAGGGTGGGGCAAGGGCAAGCTTTGAGGTGAGATGTACAACAGACACTGGGAACGTGATAAGTCTCTGCGCATGCGCAGGAATATGCGTGAGACTTTGCGCATGCGCAGGATGAGGTGCAGATGCTGGCTGTAGAGTCTCATTGGAATTTCTGAGGAGTACAACCGCTATTTCTTCCTGCCGGAATTGGATTCTGCATTGTGTGTGGTTCGAGACACTTTTTCTGGTCACAATTGAATCCAATATTCTATGTTACGGCACCTTAAAGAGCGAAACAAACTGATCCTCCTTAACCTTTGTAGTGCTATTTGGACATCAGGTCACTTTCTCAACTCATGGAGAGATGTGATTTTAATTCCTCTTCCAAAACCTGGGTAAGGTTTTGCCCAAGCCCAAGCAGTTATCATAGTGTTGCCCTCACTAATTAATTGGAAAGACCCTACAGTGAATGGTCAACTGCCGCCTTGTCTGGATGTTGGAATCCAGGCAGCTCCTTAGTCACTTCCAGTGTGGGTTCAGGAGATATTGCTCCACCTTTGATAACCTGGCCTCTCTGGAGGCGGCTATACAACAGGCTTTCCTGCACCTTCATCACCTTCTGGGTGTATTTTTTTATATTGAGAAGGTCTAGGATACTACTTGGAGGCATCTTGTACTTAGGCAGCTTCACGAATGGGGATTTTTTGGTTGCCTTCGATTTTTATTCAGTCTTTCCTTTCTCCACATTATTTTAGGTATCAAGTTGGTGGTGTGCTCTCTGACCACTTTGAGCAGGAAAAGGTGTCCCTCAAGGTAGTGTTTTAAGTGTGACTTTGTTTGCTGTAGCTATTAATAGTATTACTTCTGTTGTGAGAAGTCCTGTCCAGTGTTCATTATTTGTTGATGATTTCTCTGTCTTTTGCTCTTCTTCTATCCTTGCAACAACAACTTGACAGTTCCAGCTCACTCTCAGGCAGCTAGACTAATGAGCACAGATGACGGGTTTTAAATTTTCAACCGATAAGTCTCTGTATGTTCCTTTTAACCGTTCACATTCTATTTTTACCTTACCTAAACTGCGGATGAGGAACAATGCTCTGAATTTTAAAGACACTGTGCGTTTTCTAGGTCTCACATTTGACTCGAAACTTACCTGGTTGCCACATCTTAAAAGATTTGAAGAGACGGTGCCTCAAAGCACTAAGCATTTTAAAGTGTCTTAGCCACACTTGATGGGGAGCAGACAGGGCTTGTCTGTCCAATTTTATAGAGCATTTGTGCGTATTCGGCTTGACTACGGGTGCACCGTGTATGGGTCTGCAAGGCCCTCTTATTACAGATGCTGGACGTGGTGCACCATCAGGGGATTCGCAACTGGGGCATTCCTCACCAGTCTCATACCAAGTCTCTGTGCCAAGGCTGGTGAGCCACCACTTCACATGAGGTGACGGTTCCTCATGGCACACCACACACATACCATGTTGTCCTCGATATATTATAGAGGGAAACATTCCTGGTAGGAAAAATAAGTATAAAAAATAGAGATCATTTAACTTAGTCAAAGCACAGGCTCTTAGACAGATACACTAATAAAAACACACACAAACACAAAAATTCAAGCTTTCGCAACTGTTCGTTTATTCATCAGGATAAGAGGAAGGACGGAGAGGAAAAATCCTCATCCTCTCCCTTAAAACCCGCATACTTTCCTTTTTCCTCTTATCCTGATGAAGCAACAATGGTTGCAAAAGCTTGAATTTGTGTGTGTGTGTGTGTGTGTGTGTGTGTGTGGTTTTATTAGTGTGTCTACGAGACTGTGCCTTGGGTAAGTTAAATGGTGTGTGTGTGTGTGTGTGTGTGGTGTGTGTGTGTGTGTGTGTGTGTGTTTAATTTGAAACTTGATTTATCAAAAAGGATATTTCATATTTGCAGTAAATTCTAAAAATCAAGATGTTATCATCCTTTGCAGCCATGTATTGACTGTATTAAGAACCCAGTTACAGAAATAGAAGTAGAAAAGTCAAAGTATTTAATTTCTTACAGTTTTCTTATCTATAGTCCAAATGTAAATTACCATAATGTGATTGTTAGTGGCATATGCTCTTCTTTGTATACAGATAACACTGATGTGGTCTAATGCCATGAAACTAGTTGTTTGAATAAAGGGGTACCATACAGCTGAAGCGGTTTTCTTTGAATATGACTCAAGTCTACAGCTGCGTATGCCCGCAATATATAATTTGTTGTAATTTTTTATTGTTTTTATGAGAAAAACAATAATACATCCAGATTTAGTCCATACTGTAAAGCACAATTTAAAGGGAATATATTTCATAAAGCGTTAACAGTTAATGTGTGCATATTTATGTGATAAACTTGTCTTTACTAGGTGTGACCAATTTACGTGCTCTGCTTGCAAGAGAAAAAGACGAGGACACTCCAAGGTTAAACGTGTTGCTTTGTGAAGCATTTGTTGCAACATACATGAGCCTGATGGTGTATGCACTCTCCACATGTGATGCCCTCATTCTGTACCGTCTTGCTGGGCAGAAGTTTTCTAGCACAACATGGGCAACTCTGTTTGGTGGTGGTGTCAAGAAGCTTTTAAAAGTGGCAAGTGCTAGCTCCAGTCAGGTCAGTGAAAATTATATCTTCAGTTCTATTTAAATATTTTGTTGTGTAACCTTCTTTTATAACTTGTGAATACTAGCATAATGTGTTAATATTATATTTTGTAGTAGTTATGCTGTAGCAGAGCATGCTTATTTATTCCTTATTCCTTTGGATCAGTGAACTTCTACTTTTGAAAAATGTTTGTATTGTAAACTCCAAACTCTATATTTGCCTTCAATTATGCTATGTTGATTCATATTAAATTTATTAACTGAAATATTTTATAAATTTGGTAGAATGCAGTAAGTTAGTTCTAATAATACAGGAATTTCGTTTACGAATCCATAACTAAAAGGCTGATGGACAAATGCTTCAAAACAAATAATGCTGAATGCTGAGATGATTGTTTGCTCATACATTGAACAGTTGCTTTAAAAATTTAGTGCTGTTCTAGCTAGTCAATGGAGTCAGAAACTACACTATGTGATCACGAAAGTATCTGGACACCTGGTTACAAATTGCTTACAAGTTTGTAGTGCCCTCCATCGGTAAAGCTCTGGTATTCAATATGGTATTGGTCTACCCTTAGCCTTAATGACATCTTCCACTTTCACAGGCATCCGTTTAGTCAGGTGCTGGAAAGTTTCTTGGCAAATGGCAGACCATTCTTTACGAAGCAACACAGTGAGGAGAGGTATTGATGTAGGTCGGTGAGGCCTGCCATGAAATCAGCATTCCAAAACATACCAAATGTGTTCTATAGGATTTAAGTCAGGACTATGTGCAGGCCAGTCCATTACAAGGATTTTATTGTGCAACCACTGTGTCTCTGACTGTGCATTATGAACAGGTGCTCGATCATGTTGAAAGATGCAATCACCATCCCCAAATTGGTCTTCAACAGTGGAAAGCAAGAAGGTGCTTAAAACATCAGTGTAGGCCTGTGCTGTGATGTCACGCAAAACAACAGGGGTGCAAGCCCCCTTCATGAAAAACACGACCACCTCAGATGACATCTACCAGGCATTCCCCACACCCACACCCTAGCACACTGTCTACCATGATTTGTCACTCCACACAATGTTTGTCTGAAGTTTATGCTCCTCGCACCAAGTGGGCATTGTTTTGCATTAAACAACCTGATGTGTGGCATATAGGTAGCTGCTCCACCATGAAATCCTGTGTAATGGTCTGGACAGTTTCACTTCATTTCCACATCAGAAACAGTAGACCTAGGAATGTGGAATTCTCACATACAGACTTCTGACGCAAGTGACACTCAATCAGCTGACCACATTTGAAGTCTGAGAGGTCTGTGGAGTGCCCCTATTTTTCTCTCATTGTGTCTAATGACTATTGAGGTAGAGTACTTGGCGATAGGTGACAGCACAATCCACTTAAGATAGGGAACCTCGATATTTTCGATCACATAGTGTATAATATCATGAAATTCAGATACTCGTAGGTACTCAATTTTTCTGTATAATTATAAACATTAGTTTCAAATGATGATGATGAATTCCTCCCCCCCCCCCTTTACTTATGTCTCACTTAAATTAATGATGGTATGTGGAAAGGAATGTCAAAGTATGAAAGAGGATTTGGAGTTCCAGATACTGTTAATCTCAAAGTGAATTATCAGTGTCCATATTTGTAGTAAGCAGGATGATACCTCGTGTGTCAAGTGTCAGTCTACTCTGCACTACTTTAAAAATGCTAAGGTAACAGCAAACTCAATAAGAATTATGGAACTCATAATTCTGGCCAATTCTCATATCTTTTGACTTTGTAACATCTGTAAGAGTAATACTGAAAGCATTGTTAAAGTATTGCAAATTACTGGTTAAAAAATAAAAAAAATAAAAATGCAAATATTATGGACTAATGCATCCTCTCACTGCTATATGAAGTCTTCATAAATCTGCCTTGAACAGCAAATTCTTAATTGTGGGTAATGAAAAAATTAACCATTTTACTGAAGTCCCTTGAAAAGTGTAAAAATTAGGTTCTATAGTAGTCAGAAGGGTAGGACTGAGGATCGCCTATAACAAGAGAGAGACTTTGAATATCATTGGAGGTTGAAAGACACCTGAAGAAAGAGTAAAAAAGGTGCACAAATTTAAATGTGAGGGAATATATTACAGGAATACATAGATAAAGGATAGAAAGATCAGATATAAGACAACAGTCAGGAATGCAGTATTATATGCTTATGAGATGATTACATTAGGAAGAAATGGTGCAGAACAATTAGAGAAAGTAGAGAGAAAAATACTATGCCTTAAGAGGTGGTGAGAGATGGACGCGAACACCTAGGGAAGAACTTCACCAGAATATGAAAACAATAGCAGGAGAAATCCAACTCAGAAGAGCAAGTTTTGTGAGACATGTAATTGATACATATATGGTCAAAATGACAGAGATTGTGGGAAATGGTTTGTGGTGTGGAAAATATTTATGAAAGGAAAGTGTCAGAAATATTGTATTTAATAGTCTAAATAAATCAGTCTAAAGATTTTTAAAATTTCTTGGGAGGGAGCATAATCCCCAGCCCCTGGGTCTGACACATGATTACTGACAGCCTCTTCTCGAGGTTGGCAGCTATGTAACAATGTCCTTTGTGTTTCAGCTACAGAGAGGATAAATGTATTTATTATTGCTGGCAACATAACCTTCATTTAGGTCCATATTAACTCAATTTGATTAAAATGACAGTGATAATGTCGTAACCAAATGATTGTATGCTCTTATGTTCATCATTTTTACAGATTAGAAGAATTGTGGTATATGGAGAGAGTTCACCTTATTAAAGTTATTACTACTTCAGTATTTTAACACTGAAGGCAAACAAATCTTACCTTTTTTGCTTTGTATGATAAATGCTTTCTCAACTTAGTTGAATGATAAAAAAGAATTTGTAGACTGTTTCCCAGATCTGGCATTAGTGACTCTATGAATGACTTTGTAACAATGGAAAACACAGTAGGAATTAACAACAATAATTTGGAAAGTATAGTTGCTATACTTTGTTTCAGACCGACCAAATATTCGGTTTCAGTTACAGCCAGTTATGACCAAAATGTTGGTTTCGGCCATAGTTTGTTTCAGCCAGAAATCAGCCGATTATTCGGCTTGACTGAAACTAGCCTTTGTGAACTTATGGATGAAGTTGGGTCATGTTTGGGGCAGCTTTAGTGCTAGTAAAAACTACAGTTTCTTGTTAATCACAATATAATGCAATCATATCTTACAGTGATATTCTTACACTGTCAGTAATTAAAACTTCCGTGCTGAGAGGCTGTGGTCAAACAGTAGAAATTCCTTCCCCTGACGTTTCGTTGCCGGCTGTGGGCAACATCTTCAGAGGTGAGTCGACGACTGGCTGCTGGGCTGTGGAGATCCTGCTTATATAGAGGGCATAGAGGGCGCTGCCACTCGTCACGTGATGTCAACATTAAAACTATCTCTGGCTGATGTCATTACTCTCGATCAAAGGTAATCGATTGTCACATATTTGGTACAAAGTAGACCACCATATCTTGTCTAACTTCAAGCCTTCTTCCTTCCTGTTAAAATTATTGTGGTGTTTAAACATCTCTCTAGCCTCTCTATTCATCCATGCATAATAATGCGATGTCTTAGCTAGCACGATTGTCCCACTAAATTTTATTTTGTGGTCACCATTTTCAAAAACATGTTGTGCTACGGCCAATTTGTCCATGTGTCCCAGTCGACAGTTCCTTTTGTGTTCAGTTAGGCGAGTATTGATACTTCTTTTCGTTGTTCCAATATAAACCTTCCCACAACTACATGGAATCTTATACACACCCGGAGTAGCCAAAGGGTGTCACATATCTTTTGTTGATCCTAAGCATTCACTTATCTTTTTGGTGGGTTTGAATATTGTTTCAACTCTAAACTTGGCCAGTACTTTCCCAATGTGGTCTGTGATATTGTGGATGAATGGGAGAAACACTTTTCCTGCCAAATGTTGTTGTTGTTGTTGTTGGACATTATCAGACATTTGTTTTCTGGGCTGGAGTGCTCGATCTATCTCCTATCACTGTATCCGTTTTACTGAAATGCGGTTCGTAAATGATCGAGTTCCTCTTGCAAATAAGCTGGCTCACAGATTTTATTAGCCCTGTCCACTAATGTTTTAATACCACCTCTCTTCTGCCTGGGATGATGATTCAAATCTTTGTGCAGATACCTATCAGTGTGCGTATCTTTTCTGTATACTTTTATGACCCAGAGTCCCATCTGCACGTTTAATCACTGAAACGTCCAAAAAATTTGTGTGTCCATTAATCTCCGTCTCCATGGTAGCAAGGATACAACTTCCTTAAATCCTGCCCCGAAATGAGATCCATCCTTAATGGCATCCTCCGCACTCCACCGAGAGTGTCTTTCTGCCGCCCACCTAACCTCCGTAACCTCCTAGTCCACCCCTATGAAATCCCCAAACCACCTTCCCTACCCTCTGGCTCCTACCCATGCAACCACCCCCGTTGTAAAACCTGCCCTATGCACCCTTCCACCACCACTTACTCCAGTCCAGGAACCCGGAAGGTGTACACGATAAAGGGCAGAGCCACTTGCGATAGCACCCAACGTGATTTACCAATTGACATGCCAGCACTGTGAAGCGTTCTATGTGGGAATGACCAGCAACAAACTGTCCATTCACATGAACGGTCACAGGCAGACAGTGTTTGTTGGTAATGAAGCTCACCCTGTGGCTAAAGATGCCTTGGTGCACGGCCAGCACATCTTGGCGCAGTGTTACACCGTCCGGGTTATCTGGATACTTCCCACCGACACCAACCTTTCTGAACTCCGGAAATGGGAACTTGCCCTTCAGCTTATTCTCTCCTCCCGTTGCCCACCTGGTCTCAACCTCCGCTAAATTCAAATTCCCACCCACCAACTTTAGCTTCTTTGCCACGGTTCTGTGGACAGAGGCTCTGCCTCAAGTGGTATCTCTGTCCAACTTCTATGCTTTTTACAAATGTCTGTCTAGGTGTGTTTGCGTTTGGATATGTGTGAGTGTGTGTGTCTTTGCTTATCTATTTTTTGTTCCCCTAAGGTAAGTCCTTCCACTCCTGGGATTGTAATGACTCCTTTTCCACTTCCTTAAACCCCATATCTTTCCCTTTATCCTCCCCTTTCCAGTGTGGTCAGGAATATAACAAAAATATGGGATCCATAGACAAAATGCATATGCTGCTAAGTTTAGTTGAATGTTTACATAAAACAATGAAGTGGTACAAAAAAGAATTTTGCAATCTTATAGACTTCACTGTGGTGAATTCTCATGCTGCATATAAATTAAAAACAGAGTCAAAGCTACTATTAGCCAAAGTTCAATTAGAACTGATAACACAGCTCATCAAGAAGTTCAGCAACGAATCGAGAGGGGAAAAAAAAAGGGATTATGGTCTCTTCTGATGACTTGCCTACGAGACTGTGAGCCCGCCACTTTCCACAGTTACTTCCACCCATATCTGGAGGAAAACAAAACCCTCAAAGATATTGTTACGTGTGTTCCAATACTCATCTGGCTCCAAAAAGAAGAAGGGACAAGAGATATCAATGTACAGAGTGCAATGTCAGTTTGTGTGTTATCAATTGTTTTCAAAAGTATCACACATTGCAGAAATTCTAAGTAAATGTGTTTGTAAAACTGTAAAAAATAATTTTTACTCTGTGTGTTCTAATACACAGCTTGGCTCAAAAAGAAAGGACGTGCCATATCAAAGTACAGAGTGCACTGTCAGTTTGTGCATTATTAATTCTTTTCAAATGTATCATTCGATGTAGAAATTTCTAGTAAATGTTTTTGTAAAAAAATACATACTACTTTGTCATATCAAGCCACTTGTGAGTGTAATGTCTTTCCTTTGACGTGAAAAAATAAAAGATAAATAATCGGATGCACGTAACACCGCTTTTCCGACGCCACAGCGGAAAAAAAAGAAGAAAAAAAAAAAGAAAAAAGACTGTGAGAAATTCCGTCTCCGGTGACGCATACAGGTGTTGCACACAGTTTCCCGACACCGCAGTGAAAGGGTTAAATAACACACGTGTCGAATCGTATCTCTCCGAATCTCGAACCCAAATAATCTGTCAACTCAATTACTTGTATTTAAAAAGAATTGCATCCTGTGGTGAAGATAGAGCCTTCTGGGATGGATCCCAGTATTACAATAAGATTTAAGAAATTAAATTTTCATTTAGATTTTTATTTTAAATTTTAAGGATTTTTTAATACTCCTCCCTCCACTTAAAAGAAATTTGTAGGCTATGAAACATTTAGAGATATATTGTGCTTAGATGCTCTAAAGATAATAAACTTTCTTCACTCTATTACAAACTGTTTCATTTTGATGAAATAAAATATAATTGCATTATAAAGTCCTAGAAAGGAAAGGATTATGTTGATGGTCTTTTTTTCTCCAAAGGGGAAAAATCAAAAATAAAACCTGAAAAGATGAGTAGATATTTTGGAAGTTGGAAAAATAGATTCTTAAAAAATAGGAAATTTAAATGTTAAATAATTTTATAGTGACATACCAGGCATTCCATAAGTGACAGAAAGGACATCAAACACAGAGAAATCCACATTAATTCAGTGTGTGTGTACTTGGTATTGCCACGGTTCTGGAGGTTAGGCAAGAGTATTTTGTGGCTTTATTTATTCTTTCAAAACTTTAAGATCACGTAACTTGTCTGCACAGAATTTATATTCGTAGAAGATTTAAAAATCAGTTCCAGACGTCAGTTGCCTAGCTTCATTTCTCACTATTCCCGTTCAGCATAAGAATAATAAAAATGTAAACATTAATGTGACACGTATATTCTCCGCATTCACCATTGTCTTTCGGGTTTGTTAGGCAGACGGAATTTAGGCCTAAATGTGATAATAGGTAACACGGAAGATTACACGGCATAATGTTTACATTTGCATTATTCTTAATGGCAAAGAGAGTGTGGAATTTATGAATCACGGTTCATAGGACAATCCCTTGCCCCTAAGAGAAAAACATGTAAGTTGTAGCACGAAGGCAGCAGTTGTATGTCAGAGATACTGACGCAACACAAGCGTGCCAGACGGCTTTAAGTAGTAGCTTTTAGACGAGACTTCAAATATACAGCAAACTAAATGCGGAAATATAAAACAGTTTTGTTACGCTTATAATACAAATTTTACGAAATGTTTATAATAGCAATTAGATACAGGTACGGTAATTCTGAATCACTATCACTTGATTCCTTGTTATTCAGTTCCTACGTAGTACAGAACATCATCCCTCGTACAGTGTAGTGGATTTGATATAGAAGATTTTTAAATGCCTGCTGCGCAATCTGATTTGGAACGAACATCCATGTATCATCATTTCATTGGCACACTTGCACTTTTACATGACCTGTTGGTGTCAATTATGTCACTTATTGAAATGCAGTTGGTGTACATGTGTTTAAGCTGGTCCTTAAACGATTTATTGAAACAGAAGTCAAGTGGTTGATGAATTGACATCATCCCACATGGATGGTGCACAATTAGAACTTTTTCCCCTACTCAATAAATAACTTTCTTCTTGAAATCCTAGTGCTTCATTACAGCTCACATACCCTAACACTTCACAGAATTTGATGAAACAATATGTGAAATCAGAATGAGGCAACTCATGGAAGAATCCTAAAGCCTTATATATTGTTGGTACTTACGTAAAGAAATTCATGTTTGTTGCTACTAATATTTCACAGGCTGCTACATTTTATATTTGCGCCTGCAAAGCAATCCTGTGTAGCACTGCTTATATTAGATGGGAAAAGTTACTTGTGGCATCTCCTAGCGACTTTTTGGATCCAAAAGGCAAAAAATGCGTAAATTTCATAGTGGTTTCACTTGAATAAATTCAAAGTAAGATTTTATGACTTCACATCTTTCAGCGGATCTATGGAAAATAAACTAAATAGCGCAGACGAAAGTACACTGTTCTGCAAAGTAAAGTATAACATTCGTAACTGAAGGTTTCCATATAACACTTTGGATTCAGGATTTGGTAGTATTTGACCGTTATGCATCAAATCTCGGATCCGAAGCCAGAGTGCTGGATTCGGCGAATAATGGATTCGGCCGAACCTCTCGGACACAACCCTAGTTTCTGTGAAGTGTGACCCTCTTTGGAAGCATCAGTTGGTGGTGGGGATGAGGAGCAGCATGAGGTCTGGGGGCCAGGGAAGGAAGGATACAAGTTACAGCAAAGTGGCTGGCAGGGTGTGCGCAGATTACATAAGGCGGTACAGGCCGCTAGGTTCCATTTTAATTGGAAGGCTTTGAGAGGGAGGGGTGTGAGTGAGGAGGAAGTGAATGTGGAGAGACTAGTCGGTTGGTGAAATGTAAGGCATATGTGGGACTAGAGTGTGAGCACGGTAAGGTAGAAGTGGTGGTCAGAAACTAGTTTGTTGTGGCCCAAGGGGATTACTTTAGTAAGATTTCCCACCTGACACAGTTAAGAAAAGCTGATATAATTAGGAAGGATTCAGATTGCACAGGCTGAAAAGCAGTGTTTGAAGTGAACTGTATCATGTACGTGTACAGCAACTGGGTGGTCCAACTGTCTCTTAACCACAGTTTATCTTCTTATTTTTATACAGAGTAGTTAACTATGTATTCTTTATCACCACACATTGTGTTTTGAATTTCTATGCTGTCATTAGTACTGTTGTGTTTTTGTATTACAGTCTCAAGCAGGCAGCGTAGATAAAGAAGCTAACACAGGAAATACTGAGAGCAGCATGTGGACCACAATGACTAGTCTCACGAAGCAGCGTGTACGACTCAATATGCGGCTTCTTGGTCAGTTTGGAAGTACGCCTGGCACACCAAGTATGAAGGAAGACAAACCAACTTACAGGGAACAATTTCTGTCACCAGAAATGTCAATGGTCTCTTATTATCTTATGAAGGTTAGTAATTTTCATTTTTATTTGTATATTTATTTCAGTAGATAACTTTCCACTTTCTTTTCTGTAAACGCGATGAAACAATTTCTAAATTTATCCCCATGGAAAAAATATTTTGCAAGTTGTTAATCTATAAATATTAAGTCTAAATTGCATAAATACAAAATCTTGCAGAGCTTGTAAACCTTAAATTGTCAATCTACAATTTTATTTTTTAAATTAAATTTATTTGATTTTGAGACTGACGTGGGGGGGGGGGTGGTTACAAACATTCGGTGGTTCTTTTCTGGGGTATTTGTACTTGTCTTAGAACTAGAATAAATACTATTGTCTACATTATATCAATAATGAGCTGTTACATTTGATTCAGAAATATCGGTGTTATAATCCACATGGTAATGTAATTCTGGAGATTAGTGATGAAAAATATTTTTTAAGGGTAGGTTTCCCTTTTTAGTGGGCTCATAATGCTTCCATTGTTGCATATTTAATTCATTAATCAAACTATTAGTGGCTTGGTTTCACAAAATTTAGAACACACTGGCTATGAAAATTTAAGCTGGATTTATTTCACTGCACATACTACAGACGCACAGTAACAAAACTTTGGCGAAAGTCACAAAATACAAGCTATATGTGTAATGAAATCAGACAGAGAGAAAAAAAAAGGTCTAGCAGTCACTCATTAGATAATTGAACATTGATTTCCATTGTGTGTTTCTGAAGGTTTTATTCAAACTCACTAAGCAGCTTTCATCTGTACCATAGTCTTAATTTACACAAATTATTTTGAAAAAGAGACTCTTCTTGCAAAATTGGACAAATCATGTCAAATTCATTAAAAATAAAAAGGCAACAAAGAATAAAAATAAATCCTCCCTTGTTGTAACACCACAAATCACAGTAATGTTTTTTATTAAATTTACATGCTCAAAAGTTCTTTTTCTGCTTTACTGTTTCTCAGATCTTGAAAGTTAACCTGTTAATAGTGACTGCGACTCATTGTAATGAAGAAATCTATTGTATTTCCTTTTCTTTTTTTATGATTTTGGAAATATTTTGTCTACATTTTTTCTGTTTTTAGTGCGCTCTCTTCTTATCATCCTTTGTATGTAAATCTTTTTCAAGTAGCAAAATTTTTGATAAGTAGTTGTGTATTACTGGTGAATGTTCCTCAGGGACCCAGCATGGATTATCTGAGTATGGGTGTGGGGAACCCGGGCTCCCGAGCTGTGGACTGTGTCGCACCAACAGTCCGCCACACCGTAAACTCTGTGTGTGCTTCAGGGACCATCTTTTGGCGTGACGGTGGAAAATTGTACTTTTCATAACCCGGAGATCTTGCCTTAATTGCCCAGGTCACGAGGACGGTACAAACCTGTAAAAACAAAAACATTAATCTCAAGGTGTTCTATGTGCTGTGGAGATGCATGGCTGTTGAGATTGAACAGTCACTAACGAGCGACCTCTGAGGAGCCTGCCACACCTCAGATCTATAAGGCTTACCCAGGCAAGTGGGGCTCTGCCTGGGTGGACGTATAGTTCCCTAGATGCTTGTAGGACAGAAATGAAACAAGCAATTAACAGCATTGGCGCATGCAAAACTGCCATCTCTAAGTGTGGGATTTCAACTCGACCGCATATAGCCTTAAGATGTTCCCTTCCGTTGCCTCCCCTTGGGAGGAAAGTAGAGCCCACAATAGATTTGAGCCATACACACCCCCAATACCTGGTTTGTGCACATGTTGATGGGGAGTCCTTAATGAATACGAAGCCACAGTTCTTTGTGGAGAACATCGACGATATAAGTTAGGTGAGGTTTCTTCATTTTCCAAAATGAGAAGCAGGTCGGTCTGCCCTGATACAAACATCATCACCAGCTCAGTCAAAGGTTCTACTTGCCTGTGGAAAGCTGGGTGATGTTGCCGTTAGTATCACACCCCACAAAACTCTCAACATGGTCCAGGGTATAATTTACCACAGAGATATCACAGTCTGATGAAGAGCTTCGCACCAACCTCCAGCTACAAGGTGTTCACTTCGTCTGGTGCATTTATAGAGGTCCAAAAGATTGCAGGATCACCACCAGTGCTTTAATCCTAGCCTTCGAAGGTGGTACATTACCTGAGAAGGCCAAGGTAATGATATACCGGTGTGACAAGAAACCGTATGTTCCTCCCCTATGAGGTGTTTCAAGGGCTGGTAGTTTGGGCATATGTTCTCCCGATGTACTTCTAGCCCCACATTTAAGAAATGTGGGCGCCATCACACCTGGACACTCCATGCTCCCCACCTCCTGTGTGTGTGAACTGTGGGCAGTACCATCCACCTTCCTCGTCGGTCTGTACTGTTACATAATGAGCGTAAAGTAAAGGACAAGTTGACTTACTCTGACTCGAGAAGGAAATACGAGTGACTCCACCCCTGTTCGTATGGCAACATCATTTGCAATTGTTTCGTCACCACCTGTCTCCTCAGGGACGACCACTCCCCACTCCCACTTCCTGACACATTCCGAGAATGAGTCAGCCCCACATGAAGTACGCGAATGCCGCTTGCTGTTTGAAGTGGGAGATTCGCAGGACTCCCACTTCCACACTTAAGACAGCGGAGCCCCAGCGGAAGGGGGGGGGGGGAGGTGTGATGACTGCCACTGAAGAAATAGTAACCCGGCCATCTTGTCAACGGAGGACACCTCACCCCATGTAGAAAGCTGACCACCCACTGCCTCAGAAATCTCAAATGCACATGCTATATGCAAGAATTCACAGAGGGGGTCGGAGGACTGAAGGGCCTGCTTGCCAACTTCCAGGTTGGGAGCAAAACATAGCGGACCATAGAGTCCGCATACGAATCGCCATGTGCTTCTGACCAAAATTGACAATGAAGGGCCAGTCACTGAAGTTCCATGGCCAAGCGAGCTGACGCAAGATAAGAGTTGCAGCTGTAGTAGGTAGCAAAGAGGGAACAGATAACTGAATAATAAAAGCGCACCAGCATCTGAACAGTGCCAAATCACCCAGAAAACGGAAAAGACTAGATGAAAGCCACAAAAGGAAATAAGCTTTTTGATTTTGGCACCTGGAAAGCCACAAAGTGTTATGCAGACACTGCTCGTAGTCGAACCAGTCCTCAGCATTTTCATCAAAAGATGGAAACGAAGCAACGGGCACTGAAGACCGCAACCCAACTTCTTGTGACAGCCCAGCTCAAGGTGTCAATAGATGTGGTGGGGAGGGGGCGGGGCATTTGTTTAAGCCAAAACCTCTGGCAATTGACTGAAGATTATACAGCAAGACACAAAGTTGCACAGCCATGGCACTGAACGGGAAGACACGCACGACCCATATCCTCGACGCCACTGAAGTAAACAACACCACGCTGAGAGTCAGCTCTTTATTGTAATCACTCGTACTACACAAGAGATGCCAAGGTTGGTGTACACTGGATATTTATCACCAAACCACAGGCAGATGTCACACATCTGGTTTGTTGGATGTCTCCTACTGCCGTGACCTACGGTGGCCGGGTTGCATATATTGTGGCCTGGCCAGCACAAGTCGTCAACACATTATTCTGGTGCATGAAAACTGAATGCTGTGCTTGCTAGTCCACGACACTGATTATGTGCCCAAGTCACATAAATTCACATTCACACTTCCACAATTATACATGGATTAAATGTGATATTTAATTTCCTGTTAATACAAAAGACATCAGAAACAGTGTTCTACATCAAGTTGTATATTTGGGATCAGAAATAAGCTCTGGCTGTATACTTGAATTAATGTCACCAGTGTGTCCTGTGATGACAAGTTTAAACTCACTGTCTTTGTATGCTGAGAAGCTCAAGAGTTTCCACCGCTGTACATGTAACTTCAGTCTGTTGTCAAGTGCAAGTAGACACATCAATTTGGTTTACTAGAACTGCAAATTTGCATCATTACTCCTACATATGCGTCTGGTACTCATGATGATTATTATGTACAAGTAAATTACTGACCTGTTAGTAGTGACTATTGTCGCGATTGTGTGTGTGTGTGTGTGTGTGTGTGTGTGTGTGTGTGTGTGTGTGTGTTGTAAAACTTATTTTAATACTGTATTTAATTACCAATAGGAATGTGTCCCCCCCCCCCCCCACACACACACACACACATTCTATTGGTAATTAAATACAGTATTAAAATAAGTTTTACAACAGTTATAAATAAATTTATGGAAAATAATTATGAGCTACACAGGTTGCTATTTTAATAATGGATAGTCCAAGTTGGAATTAACAATATAGTAATAGGACAGTTGACAACTCACCGCAAAGATGTGACGACGAGTTGTGACAGGCACATAAAAAAGCACACACATACAAACCTTTCAGTTATCGGCCATGGCCTTCTTCAGGAATAGGAACATTCATGCAATCACACAACCATCATTTCCGGCTGCCTTACTTAGAAGTGTGAATGTGTTGTGTGCCAGTGTGATTGCGTGAATGTTCCTATTCTGAAGGAGGCCATGGCCGATAACTGAAAGGTTTGTATGTGTGTGTCTTTTTTGTGTGCCTTTTGCCGGCCGCGGTGGCCGAGGGGACTAAGGCGCTCCAGTCACGGTATTCCATCCGGACCAGCAGACTTTTTCATATTTAGCTCTCTCAGCTGCTTATCTACACCGAATTACCTATTACTATGCCCCCCATTTTGGAATTAGTACGTTGATCAAATGATGGTACATTTGTGCGGTCCTCCTGCGTGAAAGATTTCTTAAAGGTTAAATTTAGAACTTCAGATTTCCGTTTGCTTTCTTCTATTACTGCCCCGGAATGATCAACGAGTGACTGGACAGTGGGCTTTGACCCACTTATCGATTTTACATAGGACCAGAATTTTTTCGGGTTCTCAGAAAGATCTTTTGGTAAGGTATGGCTGTGATAATTATTGTATGCTTCGCGCATCGATCTTTTTATAGACGCACGAATATCTACTAAATTTTGCCTGTCATCATTTGCGTGTTCTTTTTTGAATCGAGAGTGCAACAGTCTTTGCTTTCTCAGCAGCTTTCTAACATTATTATTATACCACGTTGGATCTTTTCCATCCTTAATTGTCTTTACTGGCAAATATTTCTCTAACCCTTTATTTACAATGCACTTAAATTTAGTCCACAATTCCTCTACATCCATAGTCCCAGAATTAAACGATGCCCATTCGTTTTCTAAGAGCGATCCTAACATTTGCTTATCGGCTCTTCCCAACAAAAACACGCTCCTATCCTTCTTGATTGGTTTATGAAATTTGGTCACCATTGACGCTATGATAATATCATGATCACTAATTCCTGTCTCTACACAGACATCGTTAATAGGGTCAGGTCTGTTCGTGGCTATAACGTCTAAAATATTTCCAGTGCGCGTGGGTTGCTGGTTTAACTGCTCAAGAGAGTTTTCGGAGAATGTATCCAAAAGTAGATCGCAAGACTGCTTGTCTGTACCGCCTGAAATGTAACTAGCGAGGTCCCAATCTATACTCGTAAGGTGAAAGTCTCCCCCTACTAATATTACATGGCCCGGATACCTATGCACTACATGCTGTAGACTTCCTTTGAATGATTCTAAAACTGCTACAGCAGCACTGCGGGCCGGTAAAAACACCCAACTATTAACTTTACTTCTTGTAGACCTGTTATACGTGCCCAGATAACTTCACAGTTACTTTCAACCTCCATCTCAGTAGAAAAAATATCTTTGTCCACAGCGATGAAAACTCCTCCTCCAGTTGTATCCGATCTATCTTTCCGATATACATTCCACGCTTCGCTAAATGTTTCTGAACTTGCCACATCATGATTTAGCCAGCTTTCGGTGCCTAAAACTATCTAAGCACAATAATTTCAATGCAGTGCGACAAATTCGGGAACTTTGTTTCTAATACTCTGTAAGTTCGCGGCTAATATTTTGATGTTCGAATATTTGTTTCGAACGTGGCCTGAATTCGCTATTTGAATGCTAACAGGCGAGTGCTCATCAGAGTTAGCGCCTAGCCTAAAAATACCCATGTGTACTCCACAAATACTCTGCTACCCGAGTAGCCGCTTCCTTAGTGTAGTGCACCCCTGAACTATCTAGAGGCACCCTACAATTCCCCACCCGATAACGCAGATTCAGAAATCTGCAGCCATGACTGTCACAGAGTCGGCGAAGCCTCTGGTTCAGACCCTCCACTCGGCTCCAAACCAAAGGACTCCGATCAACCCTGGGAACAATGCTACAAATTGACAGCTCTGCTTGCACCCCGCGTGCGAGGGCAGCAGCCTTCACCAATTCCGCCAGCCGCCCATGGGACCTGAGGATGTCCTCAGAACCCAAGCGACAAGCGTCATTGGTGCCGACGTGAGCCACGACTTGCAGTCGACCGCACCCCGCTCCCTCGATAGCCGCCGGCAAGACCGCCTCCACATGTCGGATGAGGCCCCCCGGCAGATACACCGAGTGCACGTTGGATTTCTTTCCGGATCTCGACGTTATCTGCCTAAGAGGCTCCATCATACGCCTAACATTGGAGCTCCCAATAACTAATAATCCCCTCCCCCGTGCACCTGGTCGGACCACGCTGAAGGAGTGGCCGCACGTTCACTCACAGGACGAACGGGCGCGGACGGACGTCCAGCCTCCACATTGGCCTTCCGCCTCGAGCGACGCGAACGCCGTACAACCCGCCACTCCCCTTGCGGAAAAGGCGGCTCGACGACGTCTGGTACACCTGAAGATGCCTCGGTAGCAGGGACAGAGAGCGAAGCATGAGACACCTGTGTCCCGCTCGACGCACCAGACTTCCCACCATCGCTGCACCCCGAGACAGCAGCCTGAAGATGGCTGACCGTAGCCAACAGCACGCTCAGCTGTTCGCGAACTGCGGCCAACTCCTCCTGCGTATCTTAGGATACTCTACCAAATTACGTGACAGAGTTTCGTAGTGGTAACTATTGCAAGCTTCTCGCAATGAAGTTCCAACTAAATTTCTAGTTTCTCTAAAAGATTGCCAGTCTTGGGATATTGTGTGTATTTAAATTTGGCAAGCTTTTTTCTTTGCTTTGTGCACCACGGTGGGTCAGCCTCCTTTATTGTTAATGTGATTGGTATAAATCTGTCAATGATTGTCGATATTATTTTTTTGAATGCAAGCCACATCTGATCTACTCTCCCCATTGTTAGTTTCCACAAACTGGAAATTCTCAATTTTATCTTCTTATTTTAACAAATAAACTTTTCTTTTAATTTTGGTGGATTTGGAAAACCCGATACTTAGTCTCGCTACGACAACTCTGTGTTTACTAATCCCTGTTTTATGTAGCGTACGTCGTGAATAATAACACAGATTCACTGTTTACGTTCTGTATTTCAAAGATAAAACTACATCAAAGATTCAATTATTAATGCAGAGATATTTACAAAGACATTACAAAATAATATATTATCAATTCCTAACATCCTCCCCACCCTGGTCAACCTCCAGGGGGATGACCAGTTGAACGGGACGAACTATTTGGTGTCCTTCTGGTGTGCATAGAATTACTGTTCGTACTTTCTGATCTCTTCCTTCGACTAGTCTCTCTATTCTTGCTTTCTTCCATAGGTGGCGCGGGCGTCCATCTTCTTGTACCAGAGCAACATCACCGGGGCGGAACTTGATGACTCTTGTCGAAGTACCCCGAACTTCATGGAAGCTTCTAAGTTGCAATAGATATTCTTTAGTCCATCGCTTCCAAAAGTCATCTGTCAACTTCTGTTGCAGTCTGAATTCTTTTGTCAAAACAGATTTAGTCGACGGTTCTGGTCCTGCCGGCCGCGGTGGCCGAGGTGACTGAGGCGCTCCAGTCACGGTCAGCACGGCCACTACGGTCGGGGGTTCGAATCCCCCCTCGGGCATGGATATTTGTGCCGTCCTAGTTCGTAAGTAGTTCATAAGTAGTTTGTAAGTTTAGGGACTGATGACCCCGTAGTTAAGTCCCATAGACTATACAAACATTTTTGTGTGCCTTTTGCGGTGAGTGCTGTTACTACAAGCTGTTATTACCGCATAAAGCAGGTTGGCAAGTCCAGAAGAATGGTGCACCTCTTGGTCATAGAGAAATAACAATAATCCCCATTTTCTTTTGTTTAGGGTGCAAGTGTATTGTCATGGCAGATGTGGAAGGTATAAACGGTAGTTTCCTTTAATAAAGTTGTCATATTGGCCCACTTTAGGTTATGGTAGTAACACTAAAAGTGGGCCTTTGCGATTTTCTTTTGACAGCTCAAAATTTAAATGAAAGTAGCAGCTTAACCATTCATCTGACATGAAAATTGAAGAACCGAATTTGTAGAGGAGAAAATTCTCTACAACTTTGTTCCTTTATGGTTTTTTTTTTTTCATATCTCGTATCGTTTGAGATATATTTGCAAAAACAACAGTTTCGACACCCTCCATTAAATTAACGAAAACCAGCCATTTGCAGATGTCACATGACATTCCTCGCCCAGAACTCTCTCTGGCATATGCCATCTTGCGTTGTGTATTTGATGAATTTCTCATTGTAACTTACACGTTGTCATTCAAAGCAATGGTGCACTAAAGAATTAAGAAAAACACGTTCTTCATACGATAAATGATAATCTAGTGTCTACAAATGCCATATTAGCATCAGTTAACAACGGCCATCAATAGTATGATATTAAAGAACGCAAATTCTAATTGTTAGCCGTAGTGTAGTGGGCAATACGTTGGACTGTGACACGGAAGGTTAGTGATTCGGAACCCGCCACTACCTTTTTTTTTCCCCCTCCTGAAAGGGTTTCAGACACTGTTATTAATTAATTTTTTATTATTTCGATTATTATTTTGATCCGAAATGTTTGCATAACTTATAAAACTTGAAATCTAAAGTGAGCCGTAAAACACATCAGTGCAATATTTTTTTTCTGAAGCATAGAATGAGTGAATGAGTAGTAAGTGATCTCAGAATCACCTTTTGCAGACTTATCATTCTCACAGAACTCCAGTGCGAAGGAAGGCTGGCTCTGTAGTATTGTGGTACCAGTGGTGTCTCGATTTGTTCAGTATGCAGACCGCAGCATTAGGCTCGTGCTCACTCCATTTCTGATCTGTATTGAATATGGCCACAGAAATGAATTGAAGTGAGTAATTTTGAGGCAAAAGCAAGTGGTCAATCATGCTGACCAGTATGATGTGACAAAACTGCGCCAATACCATTGGAAGATGCGTCAATACATAACAACAAAAGGAGTGTCAGATCATAATGAACTAAACATCAGTAACTCAAATGTGCACATTTCAGTGTTTGAAAAGCCTTGTCACATTCTGGGGTCCATTCATAATGAATATTCCAACACTGAAAGTGAGGCAAAGATGCGGTAATGTGTGCAGCATTCTGAATGAATTTGGAATTTGCCTAAGACAAGATTCCAACTTGTGAAGATTCTTGGCAGTAGGCAAATCACAAATGGCAAGCAAATGAGACTCTATGGTTTGGACAACTTGTGTGTTGATTCTATGACCTAATCAATCAATTTTAGTTTGGAAGAATACACACTTATTCTTATTACATTTAAGTCTTGCCTGAGACAAAACTTCAAACAAAGTACGAAGTTTCTGAAAATGTCCATCTGGTGTATGCCCAGAAACTAAAATATCATCTAAGTATGCTGAACAAAAGGTAACGTTTGCCATCGACTGAGCCAAAGTCTTTAGAAAATGGAAGGTGAGGAACACACCCAAAAGGCAAACGCAAAAATTTATAAAACCCAAATGTATATTAATAAGATTTTCAGAAATTTCAGCTAATGGAATTTGCAAATAGGCTTCTCGCAAACTTATTTTAGAAAAATTCTTCCCTGCACCTAAGCGTTTCATCAGTTCTTCAGGGCGAGGGAGTCAGAAAGTGTCCACAGTGAGTTGTGGATTGACAATTTTCTTGAAGTCGGCATAAAGTCTAAGTGTGCCCGATGGTTTCTTCACCTGTACGATTAGCGATGCCCACTGATTAGAATGGCAATAGGCACATGACAAGCACAAAAAACGTGGGTTGGGGGCGGAGTCTTTAAGTGTCACTTGAGCCATAAAATTGTTTGCGTTACCGAAGACATTGGCAAAGTCACCGCAGAATTTGTCTATGCTATCTTGGGACACACACAATTTGACTAAAGAGCTGAAACAAATGAAGGGAAAAAATGTTCTTGGACTCTTCTGAGTGAAGAACACGGAATGTCACTTTGTGCACTGGCTGTACATAGCGGGCAAGGTACATTGTCCTAGTACCAGAATTTTATCCCTGTTGTAGGCGGACAAGGTAACATTTGTCGGCTGCAATTGCAGATGACCTAAGAAAGTATGTGTCTTGTGACTGAGCAGCAAAAGAGAGGTTTCTGTGTCGAGTTGCAGATTGACAGACAAGTTCTGAATTGCGAGATGCGCAAGCAATTTGTCGTTTGTCCACTGCAAAGTGATTTGTTCACCTGTTTTAAGTACGGCAACATGAGATCGCTGCTTAATCATGTTAATGAAATGTTCAGTAGCAGCACTTGTGGAAGTAATCTCGTTGGTGGGAGGACAGGATCGGGATTGTTTCTGTCTTTGTAGGCACACTGCTAGCAAGTGTCCTTGTTTTCTGCAAGAAAAACACTGTGTTTTGTGCAAGGTGCAGTTGCTGCGTTTGTGACTAGACAAAACAACATGACCGAGCCGGATAACTAAATGTTGTATGTTGGCTAGCTACACTACAAATCTGAGTAAAATCAAAGCACTTCGCAGCTGATTCGCATGCATCCTCATAATCGATGGTAGTAAAGACTTGTTGCAAAATGCGGGATTACTAAACTGCAAAATTTTGTCCCACACTTTTGGATCAGTAACATTTTGTGTTAATACGTCACAAATCATATTGTCTGCATATGGTGCTCTACAAACACATTTAAATTGACACTTCCTAGTGAGGCCTTGAAGGTCCGTTCCCTGTTGTCTATATGTTTGAGAGCCCTGCTTCTTGAGGTGAAAAAATTGATAGCGTGCGGCGGCTACACGCACACAGTCTGACAAATATTTTGACAATGTCTCAATTAAGATGGAATAGGCTACCTGATTGTTTCTGAACCGGAAAAAGTTTTTGAGCTATTGAGAAGACTGAGGGACCATACCAGGAAAGAAAGTAGTGAATTTGTTCCGCATCTTGTGCATGGTGTGCGATGAAATGCTGCTCCTGTTGTTGTTTGTATTGATCCCAGTCCTCTTAGTTTTTCATTTTATTGCCCAAAGGAAGGCCCCACTCTTGCTGTAGTTGCTGCCAGTGTTGCTTGTTGCTGGTTCTGAAGCTGCATTGTTTGAACTTGGTTCAGCATTGCTTGAAGTTTTGGCATCTACTGGCCCTGTGAATGACAGAAAGTAGATCAGTAACTGTGGGTCGTGTGGTGTTGGGCTGTTGCAAATTGGGGAGCCCTGCATGATTAGGTTGGAGTGTGACTATTATGACAAAAGAAACATACTTATAAAGCTAGAAAATAATCAAAAAAAGAGGCGCATCTGTAGGCCACACAAACCAGGAAAAACAACAAGCAAGACAAAAAAAAACCATGGGGAGGGGGTGGGGGAAGACAAGCAAAATTGTTGGCACTTTAGTGCAATTTGTCGTAATCCTTGCAAAAAAGAATATGCAACATCGGCTAGCAAAATCAATGCACATTGCTACTACTTACAATACCTTATGAAGACCAATTCCACTGATCCCATCCTCATCGCCATTTCTCTGTTGTATTAGTAGTGGATACTACTGGAAATGGGTTGTAGTGGCTTATTGGTCAGCAAGGTGACTATAACAAGAGCAGACATGCGATTATAAAAATGGTATTTATTGCAATAGAGAATAATCCTCAACTTAAAAGTTCCTCTGGAGTACATCTGATATACAACAGTAATTCGAGTCCACGTCTTGAATACATGCAGAATAAGACTAGCAAGGAGTCCTTACAAAGTGTAGGCAGCAGAGACATTACTGCCAACTTGATGCGGTGCGACTTCTCTCGCATCAGGTGCTGTATTGTAGCTATTGATACGACAGGAATAACTTCAACTTAAAGAAAAATGGAGAAATGGTTAAAAGGCAGACAGGTTTTAGTGAATGAACATAAGGGATCTTCAAGAGGTGTAAAACTCTTTTTAATGATGTCTTAATTACAATATTAATTTCTGATTCAAAGCTGTGTGTACCTTCCCTCTTAATATGTTCTCCAAATGCCTGTTTTTATTTGCAGCCACAGTTGCCATCAGAAGCGGCACAAGTGGATTATGATTCAGCAGATTCTGCTGAGAGTGATGTTGAGGAACTAGATGAGGAAGAAGATGTATTTGAAGGCTCAGTCACTGGGAAGGAGCCCATTGTGAGAGAAGACAATACTGAACACTCTAACCCCAACAGTTACTCGTGGTGTGTGATACGCCTTGCTCTGATGAAGTTACTACAGTGCCAACTCCAAGACTTTCTCAATGTTGCTGGCATTGAAGCATCAGGTAATTGTGTTATACATAAGTATCCTAACTGACAGTATTAGATATTGAACATAGTCTGCATGTGCTAAACTGAGGACTTTACCCTCATAAGAAAAGTATTGATTCTTAACTGTGAAATTCCTTCCATACCCAGGCTCATAATTAAAGCGGAAGTGACACACTCCCTCCCTCCTTATTGTGTGTGCTACCATCCTACTTCCAAACAAAACAACACAACACTGAAATGTTACTAAATGTATTGCTTATGACATATGTCATCAGTATTGACCTTTCGACTTAACATGGTTTTTGTTTGTGGTGTCATGTGATGTTTAGTCTGTCAGTATGAGGTGCAGTATGAGCAATGGATATTACAATTCTCAGGTGAAGTGTTATCACCAGGTTACATAATTTCAGAATTTCTTGGGGAAAGGCATGAGCCAGGCACAAAATGGTCCCTCTCAAAATGTCAGTGATGTTTGCTATAGTGACATCTATAATGTTTATGATGTGCACTGCTCATAACTTAGAATCTGAGGGCTACGGGGAAATGTCATCAGAAGTGTCCCTACTTTTTGCAAAAATCATGAAAGCATTGTTCTCTAGATATCTTTCATGAGTACTTTCATTATGAGTTTGTTTAAAAGGTTGAAAAATACCTTTCATCTAACAGATTGCTTAGGAAAGATGTTTTTCCTTGTTCAGTGACACTCATCATGCTCTGTTAAATTTACATTGAAAATTTTGGAAATAGCGGAGATGTTTTTCCCACCCAACATTACAAACCAGATGTAGATCATGTGCTGGGTAGATATTGGTAGCCTGAAACAAGTGTTACTGCAAAATACCCCTTCAGAAAGTACAATTTGAGAAAACACCCTCAAATAAATGAAAAGTTGAAAAATGTTGAAAAGACAACAGATCTGAGCACCTGATAATTGTGGATAACACCATTCTGAATTTAATAAGTGATGTTCCTCAACCTGAAGACACTACCCACAGTTTCATCAACAACAGTGTTTAAATTCAGGTTCACAACATAGAACTCACACTTAACAATGACTCCCTGATGGGAAGTATCAAAACAATTATTGTAGATGCCGAAACAAAATCGACAAATAATTTGGCGGTGATTCAAAAACTGCCTTGAATTTGTGAAATTGATTCTTCCATTTTCCTTAGGTAAACTAGGAGCACTACAAATTAACACTTGTAGAACACACTAAAAATCTTTAAGTTTTTAACTCACATTTTACAAAATTGTGAAAAAGAAAAATTACTACTCACTGGAAAGGTAAAGTGTCAAGTTACAGACAGGCACGAGGAAAAGACTGTTGTACATGAGTGTGAATGGACTAGATGAGAGCAGGATGGCTGTTAGATGCAGTGTTGAAAGTCTGTGGGGAGGGAAGGATGAGGGGACAAAGAAAATGTTGGCATAAAAGCAAAGAAGTAACAGCTAAATAGAAAAGTCTGGTGGATATTATATCAGAAGGTGGTGCAAAAGAGGTAGAGGGTATGTGAATCGGGAAGTGATTTGACAGAGATGGTGGAAACTGTTGAATGGAGACGGTGGGGACAGTGGTTTTCCTTAGGTTGAACCTGAACAAGTTTTTGAGTGGAAAATGTTATGTAAGAGTAACTTTGGTTTGCACAATTCAGAAAACCTGGTCTTGGAGGTAATAATCTAGATAGCCCTGGTAATAAATCGGATATTGAAATTGAGCTTGTTTGTTCAAGTTGATGTGCCACAGAATTGACCCTTGTACTTTTGGCCATAGTTGGTATTGTCTGTTCATCCTAGTGGACAGCTGGTTTATAGTCATAGGATGCCCACCCAGGCAGTAAGTTTATCAATTTTATATATTAACTAGCTGAACCCGCGCTGCTTCGCATGCGTAGGCTGGTTGCTCTGCACCAGTTGTTTCTTTTTAATCCTGATAAAGAATCCATATCTTTAGTTCATAGTTATAGCTCGAAATTTGAGTTAGCAGCATCATATTTTTGGAAAACAATTTTTCATCTCGTATTTCACCCCCTTATTGGCTGAATTTCCAAAAATACCGAAACACGTATTTTTTAAATTCTAACCAACTATACAAATATCAATTTTTGCAGCTCTAGCTTCAAAAGTGTCTCAATAGCAACGTGTTTTCAAAAAGAGCTGAAAGAGAGCCAAATGTAAGAAATGATCTTTCGTGTAATGTCTATATCGAGGCAACCTCCACGGTCTACATCTGCGACAGGGGAATTTTGACCCTCTTAGTTGTTGAATTTTTACAAACACTGAAACACGCATTTTTTAAATCCTGACCATGGGTCCACATCGGAATTTCCAAACAAGTATGCAAATATCATTTTTTGTAATTCTGGGTTCAAAATTGGCTTAGTAGCAACATATTTTCAAAAAAAATGTTTCATCCCCTAATTGATTAATTTTCTGAAAATACCGAAACACGTGTCTTTTTAATTCTGACCAAGAAAACGTATACCAATTTTTGTGGTTGTAGCTTCAAAATTGCCTTATCAGCAAAAGATTTTCGAAAAACATCCCCTCTCCAATTTAACCGCCTTGATGGTTGAATTTCCAAAAATACCGAAACAGGTATTTTATTTTTTTTTTTTTTTTAATTCTATGAACAATCGAAATACCAATTTTTGTAGCTATAGCTTCAAAATTGTCTTGACAACAATGTGTTTTCGAAAAGAAGTTTTGATCCCCTCTTTTACCCTTTAGTTTTTGAATTTACAAAAATACTGAAACTCGTGTCTTTTTAATCCTGATAAAGAGTCCATATCCTAAGTTTCGTAGTTATAGCTTGAAATTTGAGTTAACAGCAACTTATTTTTGAAAATCAATTTATTTGTCCTATATTTTACCCCCATATTGGTTGAATTTCAATGAATGCCGAAACACGTGTCTTTTAAATTCGAACCCCGAATCCAAATCCGAAAATTTGTAATTTTAACTTCAAAATTGCCTAAATAGCAACATATTTTCGAAAAACACCCCGTCTCCAATTTAACCCCGTTGATGGTTGAATTTCCAAAAATACCGAAACATGTATTTTTTAACAACTGACGAACTATACAAATATCAATTTTTGCAGCTCTAGCTTCAAAATTGTATCAATAGCAGCGTGTTTTCAAAAAGTATTTTTGATCCTCTATTTAACCTTCTTACTTGTTGAATTTCCAAAAATACTAAAAATCATGGATTTTTAATCCTGACCAAGATTCCATATCCCAAGTTTCGTAGTTGAAGCTTCAAATTTGAGTTAACAGCAACATATTTTTGAAAATCAATTTTTTGCGTTGCCTATTTTACACCCTTATTTGTCAAATTTCAAAAAATGCTGAAACACATGTCTTTTAAATTCGAACCCTGAATTAAAATCCAAGGTTTTGTAGTTCTAGCTTCAAAATTGCCTAAATAGCTACATTTTTCAGAAAAAAACGTTTCATCCCTTATTTCACCCCCTTATGGATGGAATATCGAAAAATCGCTTCTTAAATGATGCCTACAGAGTAAGATCAACACCATCCACAAATTTCAAGTTTCTATCTTCAGTGGTTTGGGCTGGGCGATGATGAGTCAATCAGTCAGTCAATCGGGACACTTCCTTTTATATATAGAGATTTATTTATTTATTTTTCCTTTCTTAAAAGGAGGAGAGAAAAAAAGACAACACAGTTGCATGAAAAACTGTATTGGCAAGTACAGCAGTATAAATACATGTGGCATCTATTCTGAAAGAACAGGCGTCACTTCTGATCCTGCAGTTGTTATTGTTTTCATATTCAGAGAGTATATGACTTCAAATGCGAATGGGCAAAGCTGAAAATAATATGCCAGTGACAGGCAATGATCCTTTCGTTAGTGGGGAGGGGGGGGGGGGAGCAAGTTTGGGGCCCTTACTCTTACGGAAATTAGTACGTAGTGACTAAGAGTTTGAAGTACTGTGGGCAGGGTAATACTCGAAATTTGTGTCTGATGGGAGGCGTTCTTAGGTACTCTTTGCAGGTGCGGTGATCACTGTGTCCCCAGTAGTGTAGGGGTCAGCACAACTGCCTAGAAAGCAGGAGACCCGGGTTCGAATCCCCGCTGGGTACACATTTTCAGCTTTGCCCATTCACTGTTGTCATACATTCTGTGAATATGAAGTACAGCAGTGTTTGTGCTACTTTCAATATAGTTACCAAATAGGACACTTTTCATTTTTTAGGATCAACTTTTTTATTCCTTTGGTCGTAGTAAGTCTGCCACCTGTGAATGGAACCAGAGTGAAGAAGTCTGTAATTGTTGCTGTAGAATTGGTATATAACAAGTTTGCTTTCACAGGTGGATCAGCGTCTAATGGAACTGGAATAAGGAGTGCTGAGTTGGTGGCGTGAAAATGTCTTTCTCATGAAAATTGGACAGTAATAATGACTTGATATTAAGGTGGGAAAGATATTAGGTAGAATAGTTCTCATTTCAGAGCATGATGACAGATAACCAAAACCCTGCCATTCCTGTCTTTGGTGGTATTGGGTAACAATCGGGGGTGGAGGGGGGGGGATAAATGGCTCAGGAAATTAGTGTGTAGGCTAGGATGGGAGAAAAGTACCTTTCTACAGTCTCGGCAACGGAGTTCTCATCATTGCAAATTTTCTATCAATGGATGGAAGATCTGTATGGACAAAATATTTTCATGTGAAAGGGATTGTTGCTGTCAAATTGTAGGTACTATTGGTGGTTGGTAATATTAATGTGGACAGAGGAGTGGATTTTAGCCACCTTTCAGGTAGCGGTAAGCATCCAAGAAAGGTGGTATGTTGGGTTGATAAGGACCAGGTTAAATGCATGGGAAAGACAGTATTGAGATTGTGAAAGAATGCAGGTTGAGCTTTTTGGCTCAGAGTCCAGATAATGGAGCTAATGTATCTGAAACAGACTAGGGTTTTTGGGATGTTAGGGAGGTTTCTTATAGATTGTCCCTAAATAGGTAAGCACAGGGTTGGTTGCAGATTGTGTGTGTACTTTTTCTTCAAAGGAAAAATAGATGTGTGTTAGGATGTAGGTAGTGTAAGGCATATGAGGAATAAGGTTGTGGGTTTGGAATCTGAAGGACTTGGGAAGAGGTGGTGTTAATAGTGGCAATATCTCTGGCATGAGGGATGTTGGTGTATAGGGTAGTGACATTAACACTGGTGTATAGGGATCCAGGAAGTAATGGGTTGGAAATTGGAGTCGAAGCAGTTGGTATTTTTGATGTGGGATGGTAGAAATGGGCAATTGGTTGGAGTTGGTCAATGAGTGTTGAGGCTCTTCCTGTGAGAGCACAGTAACCAACTACATTGGAGTGTCCTTTATTGTTGGGTATGTTAATTTTGGGGACCATGTAGAACATGAATGTTGTAGAGGTGACAAGGGAAGTAGATTCAGGGGAGAAGTTGAGGGAAGAGCCTAAGGCTTCCCACACTGGAAGACATGTGGTGATGGAGCTATGGTGGCTCATATCAACCTCTGTCCATCCTGATATAGGTCTTCCATAATTTTCCTAAATCGTTCTTTTCTCAGGGCATAGCTGATTTTTTTCCCCATTCCTGACAAAAACTATTCTTTATCAACTTTTGACAAAAACTATTCTTTAACAACAAGTTGTTAAACCTGAATTTTCCTTCCTTTCTAAAATTTTCAGCAGTGATTGGTGGTTATAATGAACATCCAGTATGAGATCATTGCTATGTACGAGGTGCATTCAAGTTCTAAGGCCTCCAATTTTTTTTTTTTCCCTCCAGACTGGAAAGAGATAGAAACATGCGCATTGTTTTAAAATGAGGCCGCGTTCATTGTCAATACGTCCCAGAGATGGCAGCACTGTACGGCAGATGGAATTTTACCACCAGCAGCGAGAAAGAGAACTGTTTTAGATACTTAAAATGGTGATGATTACCTTACTTGAACAGCATACAATTATTCGTTTTCTGAATTTGCGTGGTGTGACACCAATTGAAATTCATCGACAGTTGAAGGAGACATGTGGTGATGGAGTTATGGATGTGTCGAAAGTGCGTTTGTGGGTGCGACAGTTTAATGAAGGCAGAAGATCGTGTGACAACGCACCCGCACATCAAGCTAACGTTACGCAACAGTTTCTTCGTTATAACAACTTTGAAGTGATTCCTCATGCTCCCTACTCACCTGACATGGCTCCTAGTGACTTTGGGCTTTTTCCATCAATGAAAGACACTCTCCATGGCCGCACATTCACCAGCCGTACTGCTATTGCCTCAGCGATTTTCCAGTGGTCAAAACAGACTCCTAAAGAAGACTTCGCCACTGCCATGGAATCATGGTGTCAGCGTTGTGAAAAAATGTGTATGTCTGCAGGGCGATTACGTTGAGAACTAATGCCAGTTTCATCGATTTCGGGTAAGTAGTTGATTAGAAAGAAAAAATCAGAGCCCTTAGAACTTGAATGCACCTCGTATATGGCTAACACATGAAAACATAACATGCTCGGTTGAAATTGCACATCAAACTGCCGAAGCATTGTGCCATGTGTGCCCACCTTCTGATAGAGAGCGCGCTCTGAGCGTCACCCGTGCCGCACCAGGTGGCAGCCTGTAGCACTAGTGTCAGCGTAATTTTTAATTACACGGTGCGCAGACATATCATAGCTCTCCCCTCCAAGGAGCCAGGGCTCACAACACTGAATGTCCATTTGCTCATAGCCACTACCACTGTTGCACAGATGCTGAGGCTGAACCACTTTATATGCCTGTGGTAGGTGGTTGCCACATGTTGCTCACCACAACGTTTTCCAGCTGGAGATGATATGATGTGATTGACTACTGCAACTCAGAAGCCAGATCTGAAGGTGGCTGTGTAGATGGCAGTACCCATGTGGACGACAGGCTCTCTGACAAGAGTGGCATAGGAGAGGTAGGCACTGCTGCCCGGGGTTCGGTGACCCAGCAGGAACTCGTGGGCGGAGTTGCCAGAGATGATGAGTAATTTCCCCATCCGGCATACAAAGAACTCAGAGACAGCAGCCTTTGCAGCAAGTGACTGCTGTTGGTGACCATTTGGGGTGCTTACCATCCATTGTGGACCAAACCGTAACCCCCGGACAGAACCTATGACTGGGGTGTTCTCACTGCGCCTGTGGTGGAGGAACTAGCAAGTGAAGCATGGTGCAGGGTTGCCGACCGTGTAGCAATTCTGCTGGGCTCTTATCTCCTAGTGGGGTGAAGCGATATGAAGCCAAGAACCTGTCCAATGCAACATCGGCTGAGGAAGACTGGATATATTTGCACATTCGATCATTCGATTTTTAAAAGTCTGCACCATTCTTTCAATCTCCACATTAGAGTGTGGGTGGAAAGGTGGCGCCAGGACACGTCAGATACTCCGTTGGGCACAAAACTCTTTAAATTCATGAGAAGTAAATTGTGGTCCATTGTCTGTAATCAGGGTAACAGGAAGCCCTTCCATGGCAAAGATATTCAAGAGTACTACAATTGTCACTGAAGAAGACGGGTGTGTGCAGCGTGCAACAAAAGGAAACTTTGAAGATGTGTCCACAACAAGGAGCCAGTACAGGTTCAGAAAGGGTCCCGCATAGTCCACATATATGCGTTTCCAGGTTGAGGCCATGGTGTAAGCGAAGCACGGGACGGGTCGCCCGCTGTGTGGCAAATGTCTCGCATGCATTTACTAGTCATACAATGTCGGTGTCAATACCTGGCCAGAAAACATGACGCTGCACCAATGCTTTAGTGTGGTCAATGCCCCAGTGGTCCGCGTGCAAGAGGCAAAACCTCAAGCTGGAGAGCACTAGGAATCACTACTCATGGTGGAGAATTTGCCGGCTGCAACAAAAGCACTCCATCACGCACAGCCAGCTGATACTAGAAGGAGTAATAGTTACGGAAGGGTGTCTGAAGCCCGTCAAGGAGGAGACTCCAGCCACCCATATTGAACATAACACACTACTTCATGCAACACTGGATCTGACGTCACTCCTCCAGCAAGGCAGTCGGAAGTGAGGGGGAATACGTCGATCGTCTGCTGCGCTTCATCATCAATGTGGGAGCACAGATGTTCATCGTGATCAAAAGCAGCATCCGGTCCAATAGGCAGACAGGACAATGTGTCAGTGTTTGCATGTTTCACTGTAGGGCGCAAATAGATCTCATAGGGGAAATGAGAAAGAAACAACGCCCAATGCTGAAGCCTGTGTGCAGCTTTGTCTGGTAGTAGGGACGAGGGGTTGCAGAGGGACACCAAAGGCTTATGATCTGTCACTAGATGAAATTTCAGGAAAACATGGAATTTCTTAAGAGCATATACAATTGCCAGAGCATCTTTTTCTATTTTAGAGTATTTTGACTGGGCCGGTGTAAGCATTTTGGAGGTGAATGTAATGGGACGCTCAGAGCCATCAGGGAAACGATGTGAAAGAATAGCACCCATCCTATACTGAGACGCATCCGTTGCCAAAACCAAGTGCTGACCAGGGTGAAACATCATTATACATGGAGCAGAAAGTAATTTGTTCTTAAGTGACGAAAAGGCAGCCTCGCACGCAGGGGACACTCGAATTTGACACCTTTCTGTAACAAATCATAGAGAGGACATGAAAGAGTGGAGGCCCCGTAATAAATTTGTGATGATGTGAAATTTTTTCCAAGAAGGCCTGCAATTCCTTAACAGATATAGGGCATGGCAAAGCTGTCATGACACATGCATGGTCTGTATTGGGGGAAACACCTCATCCCGATAACTCCAATCTGAGAGACTCAATAGAGGGCTGAAAAAACTGGAATTTTTGGAGATTGCAGCATCAGCTGGGCGAATAATGCCGGTATCTGTAAGGCGGTCCAGTTCCTTTTTTATCTCTGCTTTACGGGCAACGGGTATCTCACATCTCATCAAAAGAAAGGGTAGATGGATTGTGCAACGGCGTCAGTTTACACAAAACCCGATACACCTGAGGAGAACACCATGAAGAACAAGGCGTGACACAACGTATGGTCCGTAACACCAAAAGCCTAAAAGTGTTGATGTAAATGATGCTTGTACTTGTCCCATTCTTCTGTGGCCTCATCATAGGAAAGAAGAGGAGGAGGAGGAGGACCCGACGCCACTGCAACGTTGCACGACGAAGTAAACAATTTAGTTAAGAGGTCAATCTGTTGTTTATGCTGTTCATGCTGTTGCTGCAGCAGTTGCTGTTGCTGTTGCACCACCTGAAGTAACACGAGGTCGGGAGAAGTCGTAGAGGACGAAGGAAACACACACACACGATACCCCAGAGAAACAAGTATGAGATCAGACACTGCACCCGTAGAACAGGGTCAGTATGGAGGTCGCGGAAAACATGTGCAATACGATCAACTTCCCACCAAGTGCTGTATAGATGGCTAACACACAAAAACATAACACACTCAGTGGAAGTCACACATCAAACTGCCGAAACATTGTGCCATGTGTACGCATCTTTTCATATAGAGCATGCTCTGTGCAGAGCCCACGGCGCACCAGGCGGCGGCCTATAGCACTAGTGTCGGCGCCATTTTTAATTACACAGCATGTGGACATATCAATCACTGTGACAGGGTTTAAAGGTGGAGTAGTCAAACTATTGGCAGAGACCTTGCATAAGTTAGTCACTATGATTCTGAGTGGTTAGAACAGTTTGATGGGGTTTGAACTGGGCAAGACAGGGTTCAGTGTTGAGATTAGATTGGCTTTTGTTGGAATGGCTGGTGACAAAGAAGTGTTAACATTGCAGAGATCAGGAGGAAAAGAATTTGTCTCTGATGAATCCATCATGGTTAAATTTGAATGGATGGCTGAAGGTTAAGCCATTAGATAGTACATAAACTAAAGTGGAACTGAGAATTTTGGGGGAAGTTAACAACTGCTCTGAGATTGTTTCAGCTCTGGATTTACATAGCGTTGCCATGGAGTATTGAAGTTGTGGTAGGCAGGATCTAACTGCTGTTTTTAGGTGTTGACAACAAGGAACACTGTGGGTAGGATCAGGGTTGGATATAGGTTCTCCAAATTGGCAGTAGGATGTCAGGAGTCTGTATAATTTACGGAGGTGGTGTCTGGAATTCTCTTCCAGATGCTGGACAGCAAGGGATTCAATTTCAGACCTATGGTGTTAAGTAGTAAGTTCATGTTTAATTTCAAAGGTGGTTTCCCAGTCAGGGCCATCTTTATCCTCTCCTTCACCACCTGCTTTCTTTTAACTGTCCAGATGGAAGTTATCCTTACAACACATTCTCCATATGTGAAATCATACCAGCCCCAATCTAGGGCAACTTCCTGCTCCCATCCCTTCCATCCAACAGTTTCTGCACTCTCTATTCTGTCACTCCCTCCCAATGCAAATCTGCTCACTCTCATTATGCTCAGCCCTTGATCAACACACCCATCAGTCTTTTCTCTTTCTCTGTTCCTCTCTTCATCCTCCCTCCTCCCTCCTCCCACTTCCCGCATCTTGCATTGCAACCTCTCAAAAGTCTTCCTGTTTCCATCTAGTCTCTTTCTGACTTTGATTTCCTCACCCATACCTTTTGTCCTTTTGCGCGCGCGCGCGTGCACACACACACACACACACACACACACACACTTCTGATTGTTCTTTTTGACATGACTGCACTGCATTCTGGCTAGATAAATTGAAAGACAGTGGTTATGTGTGCATAAGTTGTTTGATTTTTTTAGAAAACGTAACAGTTGTTTTGTTGTGCCTGTCTTCGATTCAGTGTATCATCTTTGTGGTACCTGGAACTCTATCATTTTCTTGATATTGTTGATTTCCAACCTGGACTTTCCATTCTTGAACTCAAGTTTGAGACAAGCAGAATCCAAGTGGTGCAAATCCAGAGAAAGTGTTTTTTGACACATTGGGATTAAGGATAAATAGGAATCTTTTAAAAAGTTGGCACAAAGTGTACTCTCACAAAATTATTTTCTTGTTCCATATGAAACAGAGAGTGCAAACGAAACATTTGCGGTTATCATGTCTCATCATTAGTGTCTTTTTGAAGGGTCGTAGTAATGCAAGGCATATGTGTGGTGAAAGATTTGAGTACGGGAGGAATGAAAAGTAACAAATCCCTCATAACCTCCTCCTTATCTATGATGACATTTTACGTTCTTTCTTCTTCTTCTTCTTCTTCTTCTTTTTAACAGAATGGTGTGTCAAGATTGAAGCTCATCTTAAATGTCTTTTCATACCAAAACTATTGAAGATCTCACCACTCAATATTGTTAGCAACAGTTTTCTTTCAATTTGTACTGCTTTCTTCCAGTTTCTTGGTGAATATAGAGTCATATTCTTTATTTGAAATACTGTAAATAATTTTTCTTCTTAAATTTCTCATATTGATTATCATTGTCCATTGACAAAATATATGATGCTTTTCTAATCTTTGCTTCTATCATGTCAAAAGTCGGCATCATTTGGTAGATAACAGTGCACAAATACAAAAAATTTATGGTCTATGATTTGTGTTTCCTTACCTTAGTTTTGTGATAGCTCCTCAAAATATGTGCCTTTTCTGTGTCCAGAGTTTGTCCAGTACAGCTGTCAAAAATATTACATACGCTTGAAATGTTGCCCTTTCAGTTGCATTCCACATGTACATAAAACCAATTGTTTCATTAAATGACTGTGTTCCAAAGTTACCAGAATGAAACTTTCACTCTGCAGTGGAGTGTACGCTCATATGAAACTTCCTGACAGATTAAAATTCGAAACCAGAATTCAAACCTGTGACCTTTGCCTTTCGAAAGCAAGCGCTCTACCATCTGAGCTATTCTGGCACACTTCATGATCCGTCCTCACAACTTCTCTTCTTCTAGTACCTCTGCCAGTTTGGAAAGTAGGAGGCAAGATACTAGCAGATGTAAAGTTGTGAGGATAATCACGAAGCGTGCCAGTATAGCTCAGATGGTAAAAGGTCCCATAATTGATTTCCAGTTCCAGCACAATTTTAATCTGTATGGAAGTTTCATTCCAAAGTTGTACACTTAGCTACCGATGTGTGCAGTTTTGGAAATTGAATCAGCTTCTCTGTATCAAAAGTCATTACGTATGATTCATCTGCAATAATTGCTGCATCTAACGTTGTATTCTCTTTCCTGGTTCGATATTTAGCTTCTTTCTGTTCCACTGAAATCTTCATATTAATCTAATCATAGAGAGGGCATGTGTATTTTGATATTAGCTTGAAATGGAGATGAAATTTTGTTGAAAAGATATTGAAGTAGATTTTGTCCTTTTACTGGTGTTTTAGTTGTTTTTCATCATATAGACGAACTTGTGTACATTTTGGAAATAGACAAAGCTGGTTTCAGATATTTTCTTTCAGAATTGTATTATTGTGTAATGAGTCCCTTACACATGAAATAATTGTATATGCACAGTAACATCATTGTTATCAGTTTTATTTCCCAGGATTTTGTTGCCACATGTCAACTATTGCAAAGTTTCTGGCTTTCATTTATGATTGAGGTCATCCATCAGATATCTAAAATGTGTTGAAAAAAGATGATGTACCAATCCGCAAGCTTTGGTTTTCTACCTGTTGAAAATAACAAAAATTCATTCTTTAGAGAACCATTTTATGACTATTTCGTTTGAATATTGAATGACCACACTGTTCCATTATCTTAAACATTTTGTTAAGCAATGGAAATTCCAGGAAGGATTCAACAATATTTTTGAGAAGGATAGATTGCTTATTCACCAGAGAGACGTCCGATGAGCTGCAGAAAGGCATGAATGACAGAATACAACATTAGATCTTTCGGTCGTTTAGGCCTTCACTGGTTAGAGACACAGAAACATACACACTCACACAGACACAACTGTGCCTGCCTCTCTCTCTCTCTCTCTCTCTCTCTGTGTGTGTGTGTGTGTGTGTGTGTGTGTGTGTGTGTTTCTGTGTCTCTAACCGGTGAATGCCTAAACGACTGAAAGCTCTAATGTTGTATTATGTCATTCATGCCTTTCTGCAGCTCATCGGACGTCTCTGTGGTGAGTAAGCAACCTATCCTTCTCAAAAATATTGTTAAACATTGTTAAGTCACTTACAAGGGTTGGAACTTAAATATTGGCAACTGCTGTGGAGACACTATGCAATGGCATCTACTATTGTCACTGATAGCACATGTTATTGACATACCTACCTTACCTCCGAGCAAATGGTCTCACCCGTCTCACAATGATTCATTGAGGGAAACACAGTCACTTGTGAGTGAGTGGTCTAACATAACAGTGTCAATTTTTGAAAGAGGAACAACGGAGACTGTCAGTGCACAGCATTACTAGAACCATCTTTGAGAAAGAATTGACAAGAGTTTCTGCACAACCCACCCATCATCTTGCACGACAATGAACAGGCGCATACAGCTCAAGTTGTGGCTGCTCTGTTTGGTCAATGCGACTGGGAAGTAATTTACCATACTCCTTGGACTTAAGTCCTTGTGACTTTGCTTTCATTCTGAAGATAAAGAAACCACTTCATGCCATTTGCTTCAGACCTGTTCCAGAGATTCAAGAGGCAGTAGACTGCTCCATTTGCACCTTCAACAGAACAGGTTTTGCTAATGGTATACTACACCTTCCATATCACTAGCAATGGGTTCTATGCAACACTGGTGACTACTTCGAAGGACAGTAACAGGTGAAAACATTTAATGCTTTTTATTGGTTGTGAATAAATAGTTGCCACTATTTAAGTTCGTATATAGATTGCAAAAAAAGAAAAGGGGGGATAGAGAGAGAAAGAGAGAGAGAGAGAGAGAGAGAGAGACTGACTGACTCAAACAATTTGCTGGACTGTTCTTCAGTCACCTAGGCAAACATATTGTAGAAAGCAACGAAGTTGGACAGAGATACCACTTGAGGCAAACGCTCTGTCCTGAGAAACGAGGCAAAGATGTTTAAGATGGTGGGCGGGAATTTGAATTTAGTGGAGGTTGAGACCAGGTGGGCAACAGGAAGAGAGAATATGCTGGAGGGCAAGTTCCCATCTCTGGAGTTCTGAAAGATTGGTGTCAGTGGGAAGTATCCAGATAACCCGGACAGTGTAACACTGTGCCAAGATGTTTTCAAAGTGAAACCACTGGGACATTCAGATGATTTTAATGGCTACATTTTTTTGTGAAATTCAGTGAAAAAGTTTTTTGTTTTTGTTATACACAAATCAACATTGCATGTTTTACACATTGATTGATCTTGAGTGATGTGGCACTTTAGCAGTACTACAGTGTGCAGTGTCGGGGTGGTCTTCTTTCTGGCGTATGGGATGCATTCTCATAGTGTTTTTCTGGTGCAACGAATGGCTTGAATCTGTTCTGCTTGATCTGGGACATCTTGTAGTTAGGAGATGTTGAAGATGCTCCAACAAGACCAGCAATTACGGAGTGACTGAACTGCTTCAAAGATATTTGCTCGTTATTACAATGTTCATTATAAATGATGTAGGAATTCACAACAGTGACATTTAGAAAGTGCCACAAAATTCTGTGCCACCACTTTTTGCTTTTTCTATCAATCTCATAGACTGATTTTAACATGTCAGCTTTGTCCACAAGCCCCATATTGGCATTGTAATCCTTTACAATATCTGGGCATGTAATTTCTACACGCACCATCTTTGCATTTTCGAGAAGCTGTGCTTACATTTTCAATATTGCGGAAATTTGAAAGAAACTGTATTGGTTTGCGATCTTTCCAAACCACTGCTGTGATGTCCTGTCTGCTGCATCAAAACTGGAATTCTCTCCGGGACATGTGCTTTTCAATTTCAAAGTCTTTTGGGAACCCAACTCTCCCTTTTCTCACTGTTCCAGAGGCATATATTCATTGTTTCCTCAAATCAAGCATAAGGAGCACAGAAATAAAATAATTATCAAAATACAACTTTTGATATTTCCCTGCAAGTCCTGAGCTAAGATGTTTTACAACTCGGGAACCTAAGCACTTTCCTGTCTCCTGCCCAAGTTTCCCAGTAAAGATCTGAAATTTGGTAATGTCGCCAGTTTCATTTGCCAGTACCCAAACTTAGTATCCACATTTTATAGGTTTCTGTGCCATACACTTAGGGTTGACCTACCTTTGAATTGAATCATAGATTCATCCACAGCAAGGTGTTCTGTTGGCAAATAGTTTTCAAAGTATGTCTTGATTGGGTAGTCCTGCAGTGGCCGTATCTTGGAACAGTTTATCATAACCTTTTTCTCCCTTTTTTTGTCTGCTGATTATTATCATTCATGTGTATATGCCCTAGCAACCATGAAAATCTATTCCGAGGCATGAGAGCTGAAATGTACGAATCACGGAGAGCCGGGTCAGAAGACCAGTAATCCCTATATATAGGACATTTTTTGATCTCCATTAATAAATTGATGGCAATAAATTTCTTCATTTCCTCAGTATCAGTTGGTTTGAAAGTGGTGGAACCACCAAGTTTCTGAGTCGCATATAAATTTGTTTGAAACACAAGGTCCTCTAGAAAATTGTCACCAAATAAACAGCCAAATATTTCAATGGGGCTTGTTTTGTCTGAAAGAATATTTGAACCATATTTATGAGAAAAATCAATAGTTTCTTTTGCAAGTATGTTTTACCCACTTATTTGCTCTATTAGTTCTACATTATCATCACACACATCATTGTCATTGTTGATGTCACTAATACAAACAGAGGCAATCTCAACAGAAACACTTTCACCCACATCGTCTTCAAGTTGCATTATGTTCTCATCAGGTACAGTAAGTTGTGGTTGTTGATCAATTTCATCTGATTCACTTTCAATGTCTGAAGCAGTCGACTCTGGATTACTTGGAATTTCTGCTAGTATGTCCATTAGCATATCAGTGCTTAGGTCATAAGCTCTAAATCACAGATTGCTTCTTAATGGTGGTCTACTATTCATAATGACGATATATAAAAAATAAACATCTGCCATTAGACTTACTTATGAAGGTCTTTATATCCCAGTGGTTTCAGAATTAAACCACCTGTAGTTTTGTAAGAAACAAAACATCTTATCATAATTATTCTTAAAAACATCTACGAAAAATTCCGTAAATGAAGTATAAGAATTAATCATTACCTGATATTCCAAAAATCTGCAGCAGAAACGTCACAGTTCACATATATAACAACGTCTAATTGGCATGACCCTGTATTCAGCGCAACACTGTACTGAAAAGGCAGAAAACCTCTATCAATTACTTTGTAGCTGCAACATGTTGTTGGCGCTGACGCTAGGTGGCACTAGCAGTCAGCATACAGTCATGGCTTCAAGATAAAGCCAGTGGGCCAGATACGCATGCGAAATAAAAATATGCTTTCATACTGAAACCACTGAGCTGGAAAGGGTTAATTAAAATAAAACAATGGACTTACACTACCTCATTTCTAGGTAGTTTATCACCCAGTAAGGTGTTTTAACCTCTCACCTCACAAACACACAAATAATTTTTAATGTGAGCGGTTAATTAAGTAAAGTATAATGTTAATTAATTTTAAATATTCATTATGAGTTTAAACATGTACATAAAATGATTTTTTTTGTAAATAACACATTAATTTTTAGTGTAGTAGTTCAAATAAGAAAACACTCATTAGTAATAGGAGTTTCATGTTGATTACAATATCTTATTTCCAACTTCTTCTGCTACAAAAGTTTAATATTGTCTTAACAAATTATTCATTTGGTTGTATTACTTTTAATTGGTGGTAAAACTGCCAAGCTAGGAAGTCATAGTTGACATTCAACCTAAAATAATTCTTAATGAGTTTTAGTTTTGTAAAATATGATTTAATTAATTTAACAGCTCTGCCTTCGTTGAAAAGACATACAACTGACTAGAATATTGGTGGAATCTATGATTTAACATACATTCATCTTTGCAAATATTCAACTTACATTTTGTGGAAAAAAAACTACTTTGAATGTAGGAGACTCTAAATTGGGTATTTTCTCAGTCAGTAGCCTCTGTTTTTATAACTGTTAAATACTTTGGATAGTAAATGACCTGTTCTCTTTATTTTATAATCACATATATGTACTTATCTCACAACAGCAGCAGCATGACAACCTTCACAATGCAACCAAATCATAAAATGTGTACAGACTGATAAATATGTTAGCAGTACCACTTGTCCAAAATATAAAAATAACAAACTAAAGTCAGCAACTATTTCATATCATGTGCTATTTAGTGATATAATAATGTAACAATCGGTGGCAACCATCTGAAAAGATGACCACTGAGCATAATGTGAACTGTAAAATGTGAAAATAAAAGTATTGAGTATTATATATAAAAAAATAGATGAAGATTACTCACCATGCGAAGCAGCACAGGTGTGATAGTAGCACAAATAAATATAACACACATGCATACAAACGCAAGCTTTCGTAACCCAGTTGCTACTTCAGGCAGAAGGGAAGGCGAGGCATAAGGAAATGATAAGGGTTCTAAGGAAGGGGGTAAGGAGTCATTCCAATCCCGGGAGAGGAAAGACGTACCTTGGGGGAAGAAAAGGAAGGTAAACAAATACACACATACCCACACATTTACACAGATGCAAACACACCTAGGCAGACATACTATAGTACAAATACACACATACCCACACATTTACACAGACGCAAACACACCTTGGCAGACATACTGTGTAAATGTGTGTGTGTGTGTGTGTGTGTGTGTGTGTGTGTGTGTGTATTTGTTTACCTTCCTTTTTTTCCCCCAAGGTACGTCTTTCCTCTCCCGGGATTGTAATGGCTCCTTACCCCCCTTCCTTAAAACCCTCATCATTTCCTTTTCCCTCTCCTTCCCTTCTGCCTGAAGAAGAAACTGGGTTGCGAAAGCTTGCGTTTGTATGTGTGAGTGTGTGTTATATTTATTTGTACTACTATCACACCTGTGCTCCTTTACCTGGTGAGTTATCTTCATCTATTTTTTATATATAATTTTTCCTGCTAGGAATTTTTCGTCTATAATATTTGTATCATAAAGTACTGAGTATCACACTCATAAAAATCAAATTTATGACAACCAACTTCACCAGAAAAAGAGCACACGTACATTCACACAATCACTTAGGCACAACTAATACACACATGACCGCCATCTCGGGCTGCTGCAGGCATTAATTTTGTGACTGTATGTGTGCTCTTTTTCTGATGAAGGTGGTGGCCATAAGTTTGAGTTTTATGAAAGTGATTGTCTTTTCTATGTATCTGTCACAGTTCAGAGAGAGTACATACAGCATGTTGCAACCTATCCTCATTCATTGTTAACATTCCAACCAGGACTTTCTATTGTTAAGAAGAAAAACATGTGTAAGCTTGCAAAGGTCACGCTCATTTCATAAAATACCAACAAAAACTTGTGTATGCACCAAATATTCTTTGTTATTTAATGATTGTTCGTTATTACTGTACTTACATAAACACACAAATTATTATAATTTTGTAATTTGAACAGCTTCAAGTATGCTTTAGAACTCGATACTTTATTTTCACATTTTATAGTTCACATTAAAACATTGATCTGCACTTTCATTTTCGTTCAGTTCATATTTATCTTACAATTTAGTCCATTACAATGCCACCCTGGCTATGTTTGTTATGATTTTGTTTCATGTTAAAAATAGGAAATTAAATGAAAAAATGCTAAAATATTTAAATAAAATAATTAATTTTTTGCAGAACTACCAGTATGCAGTCCCCTGATACATGGTGTCTTACGTGTTGTATCCCAGTGGCAGGACATTCTCAACGATGAGCTTGAAGCTCGCCGCCCTCCGCCACTCAATTATATACCAGGTTGTTACGTTGAAACAGGAGTGACGGGACCAGCTATACACAAATACCGTTCGCTGTTTGAACCACAAAATACACCATTTCAGTAAGTTCATGAAATTTACTGATTACAGCAAAAACGAATCATGTGTAGTCTACAAACAAAACATCTTGATTGGTTATAAGTTAACCCGTGATTACACCAAATTACGTCCTGGACAAAACTGCATGTGGCATTTTTAATGATCAGTTGCTTAGTTAAATAGTGCAATCCAGGATGTCATCTTTTTTGGCTTCTTGAAATTCATTTAATTTTTTATCATTTTATATATTTAATAATACAAAAAATAAAGATGGTTTAACTTACCAGGCAAAATGGCACCAGTTCGTACATAAATAAAAACACACACACAAACACAAAGGTTGCTTCTTTAGAAAAGGGGAGGGAATAAGGAAAGGATGCGGGCTTTAGCGGAAAAAAAGGACAAGTAAACACACACACTCATATACATGCGCACACGCCAAGGCCTTGGGGTGTGTGTGTGGGGGGGGGGGGGGGGTTTACCTGTCTTTTTTCCCGTAAGGCAAGTTCTTCTGCTCCCAAGATTGGAATGACTCCTCACCCACTCCCTGAAAACCCATACCCTTTCCTTCCCGCCCCCCCCCCCTCCTTCCTTCCTCTTCTGAAGAAGCAGCCTTGGGTTGCCAAAGGTCAACATTTGTGTGTGTGTGTGGGGGGGGGAGGTATTTTTTTTTTTAATTTATGTATGTCTCTCAACGAACCAGTGTTTTTTAACCTGGTAAGTTAAACCAACTTTATTTTATATATAAATTTCTGACAAGGAATGTTTCCTTCTATAATACAAATATTTAATAAAGTATTTAATATATAAAAAGTAGATGAAGTTTACTTACCAGGAGAAGGAGCACAGGTAGTGATAGTAACATAAAACACACACACACACACACACAACACACACACACACACACACACACAACCAACCCAGTTGCTTCTTCAGGCAGAAGGGAAGGAGAGGGAAAAGTAAATGATGAGGGTTTTAAGGGAGTGGGTAAGGAGCCATTCTAATCCTGGGAGAGGAAATTGGAATGGCTCCTTACCCACTCCCTTAAAACCCTCATCATTTCGTTTCCCCTCTACTTCCCTTCTGCCTGAAGAAGCAACTGGGTTGCGAAAGCTTTGTGTGTGTGTGTGTGTGTGTGTGTGTGTGTGTGTGTGTGTGTGTGTGTGTGTGTGTGTTTTATGTTACTATCCTTCGCCGGGTAAGTAAACTTCATCTACTTTTTGTATATTATTTTTCCTCTATAATATTAATAAATTATTTACATTATTTTGAGTAATTTGCCAGTCAAAGTAAATTTAGTGCACACAACTGTTCGCAGAGTGCAGTGTTTTGGAAAGGCCCATGTTGACACATTCACGCGTAGTAGAGATAAAATTATGAAAGTAAGTTTTTCAGATATTTTTGTTGCAGTTTATAACAGACAAATGTCTGGATGGAAACAAATAGCACACAAGAGGTTGCATATGAACACACACACACACACACACACACACACACACACACACACACCCCGCACACACACACAGTGGTAATAGTCAGCTCACACACTTCTGCATTTCTAGTCCCATATTCTTTCTCTTAAATTCCCCTTGTGTCAAATATTTCACCGCTACTTAAAGTATCTGTGACATAATCAGCTTCCGGGCTGTGCAGCCCTGGAGCAAGGTGATAACTTGTGAAGAAAGTCAGGGATTTTCTGAAAAGAATGATGTTGGGGAAACTAAAACAAATTGAGAAAGACTCTATGGCATTCTTAGGGAATTGGGCATATAATGAAGTGTTGGATGTGAGAAAGGCGTGTATGGACGGTATGTAGTGAGATCTTAGTCCCCACGCTTTTTTAGACCAAAAAGCCCTCTGTGGGTTAGAATCAAGTACAAAGCAAATGTTAGTTCCAAAAAAATGGTGACAACCAACTTCTAGTGCGTAATATAAACATCACTACACAAGCATGCTTTGCAGGCACAACGATAAAATACAGGTTCCAAAAGTCCTTCACTAAAAATACAAAAAAGTTAGTACACAGGTTACCCACCCGCCACCGACTCCCCAGGTTGTGACCACTGAATTTTAAATCATCATCCAAAAAGGGTAATAGAAATTCAATATTGCTCATTTGTGGTAGTAGCCTTTCAAATATTGCTAGCAACAAAAGTAAATTTCTTTTAATAAATACCAACAATGCATAAGGCATTAGCATTCTTGAAAAATAAATAAGCTGCAGCTCATTCTCATAATATTTTTTCATTGCATTTTGTGAAGTTTTGGTGTTAGTGAGTCTTAATGAAGAGCTTTCAAATTCTGCTGCTAGTCAGTGCTGTGGAGCTGATGAGATCAACATCGTACAATGGTGACTGCAAAGAGATAAGTTACATAAATGTTCCAGTAGCCGAAAAGTCTAAAGTGGCCCAAAATGTGGCTGATATGATGATCCTGTTTTAATTTTAAACAAGTTCCAAATGCGTGCTGGTGAACACTGATATTTTAATAACTAAGTCACATTAAATTGCTCAAGTGGAAAAAATTGAAAATTTGAAAGCTTGCCACAACTGGATTGGTCTTCTCACACCAGCGGCGAACTTCATTTGCACAGTAGCTGCTGAAGAATTGCAAATAAAAACTTGTGGAATTCCAATGCTGCATAAACTGCTGCATGAACTGAAAACCTAAATCATCTTGACCAAACTTCCATATAATTTGACATCTAATAGAATTTTACGGTTCACGCCGGAGGTAAGGAAGATATAAGTATTATTACCTAAGGGGCTGTAAATCAATAGGTGCCCATCATATTTGCTTGCCAGCAGATGAACGTAAATTACCCTGTTTCAGTTTTCAGACAAAAACCTTTCCGAATTGGAAGTGTTTCCAAAAACATTAAATGTCTACACCCGCAGTAAAACAAAATTAATTAGAAAGAAAAGGACTAAGCAGTTATTGCATGTGGGACAACGTCAATTCTGCAACCACTTGATCATTGTTTGTATACAATGATTAAGGGCAAGCTGAAATGCATGTGCAGAGATTGGCTTTTGTAAAATGATACACAACTTACACCAACAGGACATGTCAGATATGTAAGTGTACCATTGGATTGATAATGCAGGCAAGTGTGTTCAAAACCAGGCATTAAAAAAAAGGTTGAATATCAAATATGCTAGATGGTACAGAAGATAATATTGTGTAAAAAGAACTGAGCAACAAAGAATTGACTGATAGTGATTCATAATTATCTAATTAATATTGTAAATATTTAGTAACATTTGTATTATACATTACAGTAAATAAAATTTTGTTTCATATTTGTCAGCTCATCATAAAACAGTTGGCTGAGCCACAGACAGGCACGTGAAATAGACAATCACATTCACGCAACTAAATTTTCGGCCATGACCTTCATCAGAAAAAGAAATACATACATTGACACAATGCATAATTATGCATTCCAATTGGATTTTCCACTGTTAAATTTCGTTTCATATGAGGGTTGTTCAAAAGTAAGATTCCCAACTCTGTACCCTTACCATGCATAGTACAAGGTGAAATCTGGCAACACCGCCGTGTTTAACAGTCTTACGTCTGTTGTTGAAAATCCTGTTCAGTGTTTGTTACTTGTTGATGACTTCTCGAGATTTTGCTCTTCTTCTTCTTCTTCTTCTTCTTCTTCTTCTAGCCTTGCAACCGAACTCGTCAGTTGCAACTCACTCTTCAACAATTGGATGACTGGGCGAAGAAGAGTGGTTTTAAATTTTCGACCAAGAAGTCTGTGTTTGTTCTTTTTAACAATTCCTGATGTATTTTAAACTTACCTGAACTGAGGATGAGGGACACTGTCCTACATTTTAAAGATACAGTGAGATTTCTGGGTCTAATTTTTGACTCAAAATTCACGTGGTTGCCAAACCTCGAGGACCTGAAGAAGCATTGCCTCAAGGCACTTGAGTATTTTAAAATGTCTTAGCCACAATTAGTGGGGTGCAGATAGAACCTATGTGCTTCAGTTTTATCGGGCCTTCGTGCGATCTCGCCTTTATTATGGATGCACGGTGTATGTTTCTGCAAGACCCTCTTCTTTGATGATGCTGAATGTAGTGCACCGCGAAGGGATTCGGCTGGCTACTGGGGCCTTTAGAACTAGCCCCATTCCGAGCCTCTGTGCTGAGGCTGCTGAGCCACTGTCCATCAGGCGACAACGTCTCCTAGGGGGCCAGAGATACAAAATGTTGTCAACGCCACAAGCACCTGCATACCGTACTGTAGCTCAGCCTCCTATGGCCTCCTATGGCTGGGCTGTTTCGTACTTGACAAAGGGCAACATGACCTTTTGGGATTTCCATGAAGGACTGTCTCTCACAGATGGGTGTACCTGATTTCAACATATTACATCAGGGTTGGAGCAGATTTCCTCCTTGATTCCTTCGGAGGCCCAACATTATTTTAGACTTAGCCAGTTTTAAGAAAGGTTGTACTCTTGATTGTACATATTGCTCTGATTTTTTTAAAAATTTAGATAGGCATCACTATTTTATTGTGGTCTACAACGGTGGTTCAAAGCTGGAGGATTCCTTCGGTTGTTCCATAGTGTTCCCAGACCACGTTACCAGGATTTGCCTCCCAACAGCCTTTCCTGTTGTCACAGCAGAGCTTTGCACGATTCTGACGGCATTGCAGCAAATGTGGCGTGTTCGGAACATGCAGTTTCTTATCTGCTCCAATTCACTTAGCGCACTGCAATCATTGCAAAGTGTGTACCCAGATGAGAAGATACCACAGTTCATACAGGACCAACTGTACTCCCTCCAGCAGTGGGGTAAGTAGGTGTCATTCTGCTGGGTACCTGGGTATGTGGGAATTGAGGGAAATGACGTTACTGATAGGACTGCAAAGGTGGCCTGCAGCAATCACAACATAATACATCTGCCATTCCCCTACAGAATGTCCTCTCTCTGGTTTGGAAGAAGTGCTCTCAGCTGTGGGAAGACACATGGCTGGCAGTAGCAGATAATAAGCTGCAGTCATTGAAACCAACTGTCCGACCGTGGCGAACCTCCTGCCAGTCACAAAGATGGAATGAAGTAGTTCTGACGCGGCTCTGAATCGGGCACTACCCATTAACACACAAGTTTTACTTTGTCAAGTAGGTCCTTCTCCTTGTGATGCCTGTGACGTGCAACTTACTATACACCACATTTTAATCGAGTGCAACCTATATCATGCTGCGAGAGTAGAAGCCAATCTTAGTGGTGAGATCTGCCCTTCATTTTAGCTGATGACAAGGCGACTGTGAAAACGGTTTTACGATTTTGTGAAGCGTCTGCACTCTTGCCTAAGCTTTTAGGAGGGAGATTTTAGTTTGACGCCAAGTGGCTGGCTGAGTTTTTCCTTGTGTTGTCAGCCAGCCGTGGTCGTCTACCTAGTCCTCTCTTGATTACTATGATATATAGGATTTTTATGGCCTCATTTAACTAGCTTGTCTTTTATCTTGTTTGACACTCGTCTTTGTCTGCTCACTAAAGACCTCAACGTCTCACACCCTGATCCCATAATCACCACCACTGCCACAGTCACCATATGTATTAGGAAAATGTTTATTTCCTACTATAATGTAACTTAGTAGTGTAACTTTCCTTTCCAGCACAAGGCATGCATCCGCTGCACCTGTTCGACGTCTGTGGTGCTATTTGGTACGCCAAGAACCAGTTCAAGATATATTCATACGCTCTGTATTTGGTAAGCGTCGATCTGTAGCTTCAATTATGGAGCCAAGTGTGACAATTACAGACAGTGTACGTACTTCAGATGAGAGGGCTTCCGACTCATCATCATCATTCGCAGAATTGGTGAAGATTATTCACAAGGATCAAGATTCTATATCTGCATTTTGTCTTAATCAGGTTGGCATCATTTAATGTATTGTTGGTTGTCAAGGAATTCTAACCAATAAAACTGACAAATTTGGTATAATAAAAGTAACCCATCTTTTTTTCTTTTTATTTATTTATTTATTTATTTTATTTTTCACATGTTTCAATTTATGGATGAAATAATGTAGTTCCTTAAGCACCCTAGACTAAGCAAAGATAAATTGTTGCTATTGTGGCAGGTTCCATGAAAATTCTTTTATTGCTAGCCTTTTATTAGTTATCATAATGAGTATTTCTCTTTGTATCATTACATATCAAAGAAATGTTGCACCCTTATTTAGGCAAATGTACATAAATTGCTTAGAGTACAAAAAAACTAGTTTAAATCACCAACATAACTTCAAATGTGTGCAACCTTAGCTCAAGGGTAGCAAGAAATCAAATAATACACCTAATGAAAGTAAAACTACTTTAATACGAAATAAAAATAAAGCAAAATCCAAAGTTAAAACTGGTCGTTCAGCTTCTTGTGAAATCGAAATCTGTTGTTGGGTAACATTCAGAGTCTTGTTGCTTGTCTTGTCTGCATTATAATTCACTTGTATCCCACATGGTTTGTTGTTCACAAGCAGTAAATATTGCTGCCTAATCTTATTCAACAATTTGACAGCAATTCTCATGAATTCCTCCAGGTCTCATATCAATAGATACAACTGCATTTCCTTTCGGATGATTCCTGCTTCCTGGAAGGTGTTCGTGAGGTGGGCACCAGAATGTTGATTATAGAAGTGAACAGAAGGTTTAAGGATAGTGTCCCATAACTCCACAGCCTTTGAAGTACTTTCACTAGCAGTGAGAGTCATCTAGTGATGGTACACAATATCTGACCAAAACTTAACTTTTGGATGTGCAGTTATAACACACTAAACTCGCATTTGGAAGGGCAGCACTTCAAACGCGCATCCGACCATCCCAATTTATATTTTATGTGCTTTTCATAAATGCCAGGATGATTCACTTCAAAAGGCATGGCTAGTTTCTTTCCCCAATCTTAGTAAAATCAGTGCAAGCATATTCTTAGTCTTTAATGACCTCAATGTCTTCCTTCCTTCTATGGGTTACAACTATGAATTCAATTCTGTCCATCTTTCACTTTGAGTTAAACACTTGGATTTAAGTTGCTGTACAGAAATGAGCTAGTGTAATAATGATATGTAACAATGAAATTTTACTCTACATCGTTGAAGCTTCAAATTCATATATACAGATGTTGCTGACATCATATCTTAGCATGCAAGGCAAGTTATTTATTGAAAAAACCTCACATATGTATGAATACACAAATTGATCTTGTGCAGTTGTCTCTTTCACAAATTGTAAAGCATGTTTTTTGGGTGTCTTTGTTACAAACAAACTTGGAAAATTTATGATAAGAAATTAAAACTTTGCAGGTTGCAAATAAGAGAAAAAGGGCTTAAGCAATAGTAAATGCAGCAACAACTGTAATGTAATTTTTTATTTTTATTACAGCTGTTGGTGTGTTTAATGCTACTTCTATTTGCAGCTGAAGCCCCACCCATTGACATAGAACCAATTAAATGAAAATCACTTAGGTGGCAGCACTGTAACATATGTGTGTAAATTACTCTCAAATTTTTGGAGTGTCTTAAATCTAATGGCTCAGCTTGTGTTACAACTGCTACACACATTACTATACATTGTTTTTATAAAGAAGGCACTAAATGATTGGGCTGTCTTAGTTTTTGAAAACTTTTTCTCCATAGTTATGCCCAATGGTTATGCCCTGTTTCATGATAAATCTTTTGAATTTTTCTGCAATATTATTGCAATATGTTTAAAAGTTCCTCTAGATGCAGTTAGTAGCTCTTAGCAATTTTTTACATAAATTTGTTATAAGATTCACTGTAGAATTCATTTTTATCATAGCTGCACTTAATTGTAGAATACATGTAGAACATGATGTTCACTATTTTCATTTATCCTTATTTTATCTAGGCAAATCCAGGCTTCCTTGCTCTTGCAACACCTAAGGAAATACAAGAGATGGATATATCTCTGCTGTTAGAATCACCACTGTGGCTAGAGGATGAATGTGAATTTGATGTCATTAATTTAACAAGGTATGTAAAATGCACAAAATGACATTTTGTGTTGTTCTTCAAATTAACTCTTCATGCCAATATTTATCATGCCTATGCACCTAAAATGACTTACTGATTCAGCAAGCTTTATCCAAATTGTTCTTGGATAAGAACCAGTGGAAAAAAGTTTTAATAAATGTTGAAAGTTAACATGTATCTACCTACAACTCTGAATAAATGATTCGCTAATAGTTTGTTTTAATTTCGCAATGTATCATTGATAAGTTATTTCACACACACACACACACACACACACACACACACACACACACACACAAGCTTTCGCAACCCAGTTGCTACTTCAGGCAGAAGAGAAGGAGAGGGAATAGGAAATGGTGAGGGTTTGAAGGGAGTGGGTAAGGATCCATCCCAATCCTGGGAGAGGAAAGACTTACCTGAGGGAAAAAAGGAAGGTAAACAAATACACACACTTATACACAAACGCAAACACACCTAGGCAGACATACCTGCGATCCTTACGCCTCCCTCACAACATCCTTGCAACAACCCCATTCAGTTTTATTTACATGCCCTCTGTAAAAATGCTTTCTCCCTAGCCAGATTACGATTTGGCATCACTCCCAAGGGCCTCACACTAAAAGTTCCCATCTCTGGCTGTAACCTATCCTTTCATCCCACCCTATACCAATTCCAAACTGAACAATCCATAGCCCTCACTCACCTAATCCTTAACCTAAACATCAGCTCCGCCAAAGAACATACCTGTCAACTCCTATTCCTAATCAAAATCCTCAACCTTTCCTCTCCCACATCCACACCTGCAGTTCGGAACATCCTCCTTCAGGCCAACCGCAAATTAGAACAGCATGCCACCCACCACCTCAAAAAAAACTATCCAATCTCCTAGTCACCCCACCTCCGGAAAGGCAATACACTCTCCCTCAACAACCTCTCCAATAAACCTCAAGCTCCTCTTACTGCACAGAAACCCAGTCTCTCCCATCTACTCAATCTCCCACTCCAGCTCCACTCCCCCCCCCCCCCACCCCAAACCTTTAAATCCTACTCCATACAATCCTGAACTACAACATCCCAATTCAGTAATCAACCTCTCCTGTAAACCTCTCTCCCAATCCTATCCAAAGGCCTCACCATTAGTCCCACTCCCAAATTCAACCAAACAGCCCTGGTCAAAGACCTACTATCCTGTACTTGTAGCCTTGGCTGGAGATATCACTTTGCCATGAAGAAAAAAATCCTACTCCTAATGATCCAGCTCCCCAAGACATCATTCAAATTGAATCCTGCCTAGAACAGTTCCGTCCTCCGTCACAGCGAGACCCATTTGCTCTTCCTCAAAATCACCCTCTTCAAACCTTCCAGGAATTCCTTACTTCCAACCTTGCCTCTCAGTCTTTGATGAGAAACCTTAATTCTACTCCCAACATTACCGCAGCTGAATCCTGAGCTACCCGTGATCTGAAGGCTGACCATTCCATCGACATTCTCCCAGCCGACAAGGGATCCACGACCGTGGTACTTGATTGGCGGGAGTATGTGGCAGAGGGACTGTGTCAGCTTTCAGGTAGTACCACATATAAAGTTTGTCAAGGCAATTCCATTCCTTATGTCCAGGCAGAGCTTCAATGAATCATCTCAGATCCTTAGGCCCCCTACAAAACCTTTCACCTGACTCCATTATCCTCATGACCCCACCAACACCCCGCACTCCCACCTTCTACCTACTTCCCAAGATCCACAAACCCAATCATCCAGGCCCCCCCATTGTGGCCAGTTACCAAGCCCCTACAGAACGAATCTCTGCCTACATAGACCAACACCTTCAACCCATCGTGTGCAGTTTCCCATACTTCATCAAAGACACCAACCACTTCCTCGATCGTCTGAAATCCTTATCCAGCCTGTTACCTCCTGAAACCATCCTTGTAACCATTGATGCCACTTCCTTATACACAAATATCTCACATGCCCAGGGACTCGCTTAAAACCTCTTTCCTTAATACCCTAGCCAGCTTCATCCTAACACTCAACTTCTTCACTTATGAGGGCCAGACATACCAACAACTAAACAGAACAGCCATGGGAACCAGAATGGCCCCCTCGTACGCAAACTTATTTATGGAACGCTTAGAAGAAGCCTTTCTGGATACCCAAGCATGTCAACCCAAAGTTTGGTTTAGATTCATGATGACATCTTCATGATCTGAACTCACAGTGAAGAACAACTCCAGAATTTCCTCTTGAACCTCAACTCCTTTGGTCCCATCAAATTCACCTGGTCCTATTCCAAATCCCATGCCACTTTCCTCGATGTCGCCCTCCATCTGTCCAATGGCCAACTTCAAACATCCGTCCACATCAAACATACCAATAAACAACAGTACCTGCATTATGACAGCTGCCATCCTTTCCACATCAAACGTTCCCTTCCCTACAGCTTAGGTCTTCGTGGCAAACGAGTCTGCTCCAGTCCTGAATCCCTGAACCAATACACCAATAACCTGATAACAGCTTTCACATCCCACAGCTATCCTCCTGATCTGGTTCAGAAGCAAATTACCAGAGCCACCTCCTCATTCCTCCAAATCCAGAACCTTCCACCGAAGAATCCCAGAAGTGCCCCTTTTGTCACCGGATACTTTCCGGGACTGGAGCGGACTCTGAATGTGGCTCTCCAGCAGGGATACGACTTCCTTAAATCCTGCCCCGAAATGAGATCCATCCTTAATGACATCCTTCCCACTCCACCAAGAATGTCTTTCCGTCGCCCACCTAACCTTCATAACCTCCTAGTCCATCCCTATGAAACCCCCAAACCACTTTCCCTACCCTCTGGCTCCTACCCATGCAACCGTCCCCGTTGTAAAACCTGCCCTATGCACCCTTCCACCACCACTTACTCCAGTCCAGTAACCCGGAAGGTGTACACGTTCAAGGGCAGAGCCACTTGCAATAGTACCCACGCACTGTGAAGCGTTCTATGTGGGAATGACCAGCAACAAACTGTCCATTCGCATGAACGGTCACAGGCAGACAGTATTTGTTGGTAATGAGGATCACCCTGTGGCTAAACATGCGTTGGTGCACGGCCAGCACATCTTGGCGCAGTGTTACACCGTCCGGGTTATCTGGATACTTCCCACCGACACCAACCCTTGAGAACTCCGGAGATGGGAACTTGCCCTTCAGCTTATTCTCTCCTCCCGTTGCCCACCTGGTCTCAATCTCCGCTAATTCAAATTCCCACCCACCATCTTTCGCATCTTTGCCTCGGTTCTGTGGACAGAGCCTCTGCCTCAATTGGTATCTCTGTCCAACTTCTTTGCTTGTTACAAATGTCTGTCTAGGTGTGTTTGCATTTCGATATGTCTGAGTGTGTGTGTGTGTAGTTGTTTACCTTCCTTTTTTTCCCCTAAGGTAAGTCCTTCCACTCCTGGGATTGGAATGACTCCTTTTACACTTCCTTAAAACCCATATCCTTCCCTTTTTCCTCCCCTTTTTCCCTCTTTTTCCTGAAGAAGCTGCCTGTGGTGGCGAAAGCTTGTATGTGTGTGATTTTATTTGTTTCTATTGACGAGCCTGTCCTTTTGGTAAGTCATCTCTTTTCTATTTTTTATTTTTGTTTATCCCACCGGGAAAGTTTCCCCCTCTAATTTATATACACACACACACACACACACACACACACACACACACACACACACTCACAAAAACACACAAACATTCAAGCTTTCGCCACCGCTGGCAGCTTCTTCAGGAAGAAAGGGAGAGGAGAAAGGGAAGGGTACTGGTTTTAAGGAAACCCGTATCCTTTCCTTTCTCCTCTCCCTTCCTTCCCTCCCTTCCTTCCTCTTTTTCAAGAAGAAGCTGCCAGCGGTGGCGAAAGTTGGAATGTTTGTGTGTTTTATGTTTCTATCGACGAGCCTGTACTTTGGGTAAGTCAAACAATCTTTATTTTACACATATTTTTCCCACCAGGAAAGTCTCCTTCTATGAAATATAGAAAACTGATGACTTGCCCAAAGGACAGGCTCATCGACACAAATAAAATCACACACAAACACACATACAAGCTTTCGCAACCGTTGATCGCTTCTTCAGGAAAAGAGGAAGAAAGGAGAGGAGAAAGGGAAGGATATGGGTTTTAAGGAAGTGGTATAGGAATCATTCCAATCCCAGGAGTGGAAGGACTTACCTTAGGGGGGGGGGGAAGGAAGGTAAATAAATACACACACACACTGTATGTGTGTTTGTGTGTGATTTTATTTGTGTCTGTCGACGAGGCTGTCCTTTGGATAAGTCATCTGTTTTCTATTTTTTATATTTGTTTATCCCACCTGGAAAGTTTCCTTATATAATTTTCATTTCATCAATTTGAAGATATATATATATATATATAATAGATGAAATATAATAATGGAAAGTCCAGGTTGGAATTAATAATATAGTGAGGACAGTTTACAACTCACCGCAAAGACGTGGCGACGAGCTGCGACGGGCACATACAAAAGACACACACATACAACACATTCAGCTATCGGCCATGGCCTTCTTCAGAAAATAGAACACTCACGCAATCACACAGGCACACAACACAGTCATACAACCATCACATCCGACTGCCGCACTTCGAATCACGCTCTGCAGCGAGTCAGGGACGGGAGGGGAGGGGAGGGGGATGGGATAGGAAGGTTACGTCACGGTGGTGGGGATGGGTTAGATGGGAATAACACCACCGTGACGTAACCTTCCTATTCCCTCCCCCTCCCCTCCCGTCCCCGATTCGCTGCAGAGCGTGATTCGAAGTGCGGCAGTCGGAGGTGATGGTTGTATGACTGTGTTGTGTGCCTGTGTGATTGCGTGAGTGTTCTATTTTCTGAAGAAGGCCATGGCCGATAGCTGAATGTGTTGTATGTGTGTGTCTTTTGTATGTTCCTGTTGCAGCTCGTCGCCACGTCTTTGCGGTGACTTGTAAACTGTCCTCACTATATTATTATATATAATAGATGATGTTTACTTACGAGGCGAAGGAGCACCAGTAGTGACAGCAAACATAAATAACGTAAACACAAACACACACAAAAAGCAAGCTTTCGCAACCTACTTGCTTCCTCAGGCAGAGTAGGGAAGGAGAGGGAAAAGGAAAGGATGAGGGTTTTAAGGGAGTGGGTAAGGAGTCATTCCAATCCTGGGAGAGAAAAGACTTACCTTGGGGGGAAAATAAGGAAGGTAAACAAATACACACACACACACACACACACACGAAAATACACATAGGCAGACATACTGTAGAAAGCAAAGTAGTTGGACAGAGATACCACTTGAGGCAGAGTCTGTCCAGAGAACCGAGGCAAAGATGGTGGGTGGGAATTTCAATTTAACAGAGGTTGAGACCAGGCGTTCAACGGGAAGAGAAAATGCTGAAGGGCAAGTTCCCATTTACGGAGTTCTGAAAGATTGGTGTCGGTGGGTAGTATCTAGATAACCCAGACGGTGTAACACTGTGCCAAGATGTGCTGGCCATGCACCAAGGCATATTTAGCCACAGGGTGATCCTCATTACCAAAAAACACTGTCTGCCTGTGACCGTTCATGCAAATGGATCGTTTGTTGCTGGTCATTCCCAAATGTGCACGGGAGCGAGGGGAGGCAAGTAGACAAGATTAATGTAGTGAGAATTTACTCTAATGACATAGTTTGGTAGGTCAGATAGCATAAACAGGGAGAGTTTCCATCAATTCAAATAGTTGAATAGTATTTTACAGTCAAGTGCATTATATAACAGAGCATTCTTCATAACTTGACCTTCGGTGGTAGTTAGACAGTGACCATTCATCCAGGTGGGTAGGTTGTTCCTACACACATGGAATGCAATGTAGTCATTGCAATGAAGTTGACAGAAGACACAATGGCTTTTCCAATAATTTAGCAGGAAATTCTAGAATTTGGAGTGGAATGGGAAATTTATGTTAGATGAATATGTATTACAATGTACTGTGCATATTATAAGATACAGATATTTTATTATTTTGTTTCATTTCTTCATGGTAAATTATTATATTGCAGAGACCCAGAAACACTTCCAGCATCAAGTTTTTTGGTAATCCAGACAGCTGCCGACAGACCAATATTGGCTCAGTCAGCATCAACTCAGAATCATAGTAATCCTTCTACACCACAACCTACTCTTAGCAGCCAAACGGGACGAGGAGCCTCAGTGGTTAGTTTTTAAGTAGCCTTTTTTTTTTTCAAATTTAATTAATATAAAAAGAAATAAAAATAAAATTGCTTTTTCTCTAATTGAAATCATGTTAACATTGAAAAATAGGAAGTAAATTCTCTTTAATTATATTCTATTTGTGCTACAGTATACAATGTGACAACATGAAGTACAGACTTCTCAGAAGTCTTTTTTTAACTTCACTGTTAAATATCGGAGCTTTTGAAATTCTTCAAAAACAAATTCACGAAGTGAGTGAAATTTCTTTTCACTATTTACTGATTTTGGATTAATTATAGGTGAAACATTTGAGATGGTTGCTGGCTTTTGACACACATTTCAACAGTTACAAGATCTTTCCCATCCAATTTTCACCAATTTTTTTGCAGCACTAATTTCGAATTCTTAACTTCTCTTCTTGTGTGAACTGCTTACATCCATAAAATACTACATGCCACCAGATAAACAGCTTCAGAAAATATTTCCTAACACTTAAATTTGTATTCACTGTCAACAAATTTATCTCCTTCATAAATGCTTAGTTTGCTATAGCTAGTTTGCAATATTTTACTTTCTATTTCACCCAAATAGCAAAACTCGTAGATGATTCTGAACGTCTCTCTCCATAAACTGATACCCTGAACATTGCCTAATTTAATTTAACCATGTTTCATTACCCTTCTTTTCAAGGCACTGTCCATTCCAACTGCTCTTCAACATTGTTTGCCATCTCTGACAATTTGGTCAGCATCAAACTGAAAAGCTCTCTATTCCCCCTAACTTTAATTCTTTCTCTAAAGTTATCCTCAACATCTTTTACTGCTGGCTTACTGTACATATTGAATGATGTTGTGGATAGGCTACAACTCTCACCCTTCTCACCTATGGCTTCTTTTTCATGACTTTTGCTTATTAATACTGTGGTCTAGTTTACATGCCAGTGGTACATTACTCTTTATCCCTTCTACCTTCACAATTTCTTTATCCAGTGCTTTCTCCAAGTCTAAAAATGCTATAAGAATAGGTTTGCCTTTCGTTAACCTACATTTTAAGATAAGCTGTAGGGTCAGTATTGCCCTTGTGTGCCTCAGCTTTTCTGCAAAAACTCAGATTTTCCTGAAGTCAGTCTCTAGTTTCCCCCCCCCCTTTCTTTTGTAAGTAATAATAGATGTCAGAGGTAAAGTATCGTAAGTGACATTTCACTAACTTTACATGAGAGCTGCCTGTGAAGTAAATCAAATTACATTTTGTATCCCTTCCCACTGGCTCTATATGGACTTCCGTCTTTGAGTGTTTTTATGAAATATTATCCAAGGGGGATTGCACTTAAATATATTTTACCCCTCATACAGTAGTTTACAACTAAGAAGGTATGACATAATCATGCCATGTGCAATAAAAAACCTCAATCTACACATACAATAGTTTACCTCTGACATCCAGATTTCTCAATTTTTCAACCATCACTTGCTACACATTTTGATAGTATGAAAATAGATGGCAGCTCACCTTAAAGATGAAGACTAAGCTGCAAGGAGGCACACAAACCACAATCACATTCCCATAATTCAAAATTTAATCATAAATACAGCATACATACCTGCACACAATCACTGGAACACCACTTGTGCACACATCACTGCCAACTCTGGCCGCTATGGTACAACTTGCATCTTAACCTAAGTAAGAAGGGGAGGAGAGGGGGGAAGGATGTAGGATAAGTTGTCTGGCTGGTGGAAATTTGAGACAGAGCTTGGAATGTAGTGAAGGGAGGCGGTGGGAGAGTAAAAAGGGGAGGTTCAGAGGGTAAGAAATATAAAATAATAAATAAATAAGAGGTACACACTTAGGACAGAGATATGACTTGAGGTGCTGTAGGTTTGGAGAGAGGATGCTGTTAGGTGTGGGGTTTAGCAACTGAATAATTAATTGTAAGGACAACTTTCATCATTGCGACTCAAAATATCTAGTGATGGAAGAGAGGATCCAAATGGACCATACTGTAAAGCAACTATTCAAATCAAACATGTTATGCTCAGCTGCATGCTGTGCATAGGGTGGTCTATCGTCCTCTAGGCCACAGTTTCTAGTGTTAATTCATTCTTATGGACAACTGGTTGGTAGTCACATCAATGTGAAAAGCTTGCAATAATTTTAGCACAGTTAGTAGATCACATGGTTGCACTCACAGGTGCCCCGGGTAGGATAAACCTGGATTAGGAAGTGGTGGTTTGGACAGGTCTTGCATCTGGGTGTCTCTCAGGGATATGATCCTTCTGGTAAAGGGTTGGGATTAGAAATGGCATAGGGATGGAGTAGGATGTTTTGCTGGTTGTGTGGGTACTGAACTCAGTTTTAGGAAGGTTAAGAAGGATCTTGGATATGATGTCTCATTTCATGGAAGATGATGGAAAATTGAAGGCCTGATGGAGGATATCAATTGTTCCAATTGGTGTTGGGTCATGAGGGGTCACTCCTTTGTGGCTGCTTTTTTGGGGTAGAGGGAGAATTGGTGGTGTATGGGGATATGATATAGAAAATCTGTTTGCAGTAATGCATGCCTGTAAAGGCCTTAGTGAGACTTCAAACATATTGGGTGAGGGAGTTCTTATAACTACAAATACTCCATCCACTGATTGAAGGAATTTTATGATTTTGAATGGATGGCAGCTCCATAGTGTTTGTAATGTTGGTAGTTAGTGGATTTAATGAGGAAAGAGGTGTAGACGGAACCATTGGTTAGATGGAGGTTAATTTCAAAGAAGGTGTCATGCCAGGTTGAGGAGGATCAGTTGAAGCAGATTGAAGAGAAGAGGTTGAGGTTGTCAAGGGTGTCCAGATCATGATTCCAGATCATGAAAATATCAATAAACTGAGACAGGCCAGGGGCTTGTGGTTTTGGGAAGCTAGGTAAGTTTCATCTAGATAGCTCATAAATAAGTTGGCATAGGAGGGTGGTATATGGATGACCACTGCTATGCCACAGATTTGATTAAGTATACTTATCATTCAAAGGAAATGTAGTTGTTTGTTATGAGGTAGTTGCTAAGGGTTATGAGGAATGATGCATTAGGCTTTAAATGTGAAGGGCATTGAGAGTAGTGTTAAGGAATGGTGCACGACCATGGGCATGAGGGATATTGGTGTACAAAGAAGTGGCCTCAACAGTGACGAGTAAGAATCCAGCAGTTAAATGAGTTGGCATGGTGGAGAGACATTTTTCTCCTCTGCACTTCCCTTTTTCACTCCTCTGCCTTCTTTGCTTTACTGCATTCCAAACTAAATCATACTTTCTCACCTACCAGTGCGTTTATACTCCTCCAGCCAATGCAGAATATTTTATACCCACCTTCACCCTCCATGCTTTCCTCTTCCCTCCCTTCTCATTCAGTGTTAAAGTGCGAGTTTATGCTGTAGCAGTTGGAGATGGCAGTCGTGTTTGCTTGTGTCCAAGTGATTATAGCTGATGTGGTTGTCTTTGCCATGGAGCCTATTGTGACTCAATGATTTGTCTTTACAGCCAGTTGCTGCCTTTATTTTTTAATGTTTCACTATTATTCACAAGCCATTGGAATTGGAATTAGAATTACTTTATTATTCCTGAAGTTCAAAGGTATTTCACCTGTCTCATGTATGTTTCATATTAGATGTAAGAATTTTGTCATGGCTGTTAGAATAACTTGTCAAGGGCAGCTCTCCCAGAAGTAGCAGTGATTCAGAGGATTCCAAGGGCCTTGTTTCCATTTTGATGTTTCACTGTTTCTTCTTGCACTAACAATCTCATCTTCAGTTACTTCATGTTCTGCGGTTTGTTACCCTTGTGTATACCCTCAGCATATGTCTCAATCTTCAAATTTTCTTCTCTGTGCTGAATACTGAAAGTTGCTTTTGTTTCCTGCATAGTTATTAATCTTCTTCTAAATACTACTTATATTTCTGATTTGTTATGCTTCTAAGAGTGTAGTTGAATCATTATTAGCACCTGCTCCAGGAAAACATTTCCTTTGTCCACATATTTATTAGTGTTTGAAGACTGAGAATCCTTGTAGTTGCTAAAATATTTGGACATTTGATAGAGAGAGAAATATGATAATCCCCTATTTACTTCCTATACTATACAGCTTTCTTCTGCCAAAACAAGGGAAAAAGTTCATGAAATCATTTATTCCAATAATCCTTGGTTTTTAGTTTTTAATGAAATAATTTTTTAAAAGAACGGGTCCGCTGCAACTGTTAGATTCCTTTATTGAAGGACAGACACGACCGGCTTCGCAACTTAAAGTTGCATCCTCAAGTGTTATCTGTTTACAAATGAATGAGAACTGTCAGAATTTTTAGCACTGTTAACATCATTGTAAGGTTGTAATAGTCTTTGTCTGCTTGCATTAAATCATTACAAACAACTGGTGAAGCTCATTCCCTATCATTTGATTTCGGGCTTCTAATATTTATATGTGGCTATATTTGAAGCCGTCCTCTAATCTAAAACGCAGTAAGAAAGAAAAAATTAAAAAATTAGGGAATGTAGTTCAGTTCTGTAATAATATTATTTCTAAAAATAAAGAATGTCAATATAGCCACATATGAAGGGTTAAAACGGTAATCAGGAAGTTGTTGTAATTACCTCCTTTGGAGGTGATCTGGGAAGGCACTTGGTGTTAACGGTCTCGACCTGGCCACTGGTTGCAGGCCATAAAAGAAACGTGGAAAGTCGCGCATGCGCATTGTCGCATTACTGGCCTTGTAGTGCCTCAATTTAAATGAAGGGGAATGGCTGTACATGTATATAATACACAATTGAAAAATAGAATCAAACGTTTATAAATTTTTTTAACTGTTACTGCTATTGTCTCAGGCTAATCACACATTGTTAAGGTTCTAACCCACTCCAGTTTTCATATTCATTGAATTACATTGTGATCTAATAAAACACCATTTACATAAAAGGTAAGTCATTTACAAAATAAAACATTTGAAAGGAATGAAGACATATAACAGTATAAAAACATTTGTATTAAATATTCTAGAAGTTATTGAAGTATTTAGGGCCCTAAAGACAACTCCTGAAAACACCCTTAGATTCCAGACTGATCTATGCCATGGAAACGCCATGGCTAATTTTGATTATTTACAAGACTTAAAGTTTTTAATACTGTTATGTTTTCGCTCCTTTCAAATATTTTATTTTGTAAATGACATTTGTTTTATGTAAATGGTGTTTTATTAGATCACAATGTAATTAAATGAACAATAGCAGTAACAGTTTAAAAAAAAAAAGAAAAAAAAATCCTTATAAAGTTTGATTCTATTTTTCAACTGTGTATTATATAAAAGTGCAGCCATTCCCCCTTCATTTAAATCAAGGCAGTACATGGCCAGCAATGTGGCAATGCGCATGTGTGACTTTCCGTGTTTGTTTGCGATTCGGCCCATGACCAGGGCCAGATGGAGACCGTTCTACAGTGTGTCTGCCTAAGTGTACTTGCGTCTGTGTAAATGTGTGGGTGGGTGTGTTTTTGTTTACCCTCTTTTTTTCCCCCCAAGGTAAGTCTTTCCTGTCCCGGGATTGGAATGACTCCTTATCCACTCCCTTGAAACCCTCATCATTTCCTTTTCCCTCTCCTTCCCTTCTGCCTGACGAAGCAGCTAGGCTGCGAAAGCTTGTATGTGTGTTTGTGTGTGATTTTATTTGTTTCTATCGACGAGCCGGTCCTTTTGGTAAGTCATCTGTTTTCTATTTATATATATATATATATATAAAATATAAAAAATAGACGAAGATTACTCACCAGGCGAAGGAGCACAGGTGTGACAGCATCACAAATAAATAAATGAATACACACACACACACACAATCACAAGCTTTCGCAACCCAGTTGCGTCTTCAGGCAGTAGGGAAGGAGAGGGAAAAGGAAATGATGAGGGTTTTAAGGAAGGGGGTAAGGAGCCATTCCAATCCCGGGAGAGGAAAGACTTACCTTGGGGGAAAAAATGGAGGGTTAACAAATGCACACATGCCCACACATTCACACAGACACAAGTACACCTAGGCAGACATACTGTAGAAAGCAAAGAAGTTAAGTTATAGAAGTTAAGAAGTTAGACAGAGATACCACTTGAGGCAGAGGCTCTGTCCAGAGAACTGATGCAAAGATGTTAAGAAGGTGGGTGGGAATTCAAATTTAGCGGAGGTTGAGACCAGGTGGGCAACGGGAAGAGAGAATATGCTGAAGGGCTAGTTCCCATCTCCGGAGTTCTGAAGGATTGGTGTCAGTGGGAAGTATCCAGATAACCCGGACGGTGTAGCACTGTGCCAAGATGTGCTGGCCGTGCACCAATGCGTGTTTAGCCACAGGGTGATCCTCGTTACCAACAAACACTGTCTGCCTGTGTCCATTCATGCGAATCTTAACATCTTTGCATCAGTTCTCTGGACAGAGCCTCTGCCTCAAGTGCTATCTCTGTCTAACTTCTTAACTTCTATAACTTAACTTCTTTGCTTTCTACAGTATGTCTGCCTAGGTGTACTTGTGTCTGTGTGAATGTGTGGGCATGTGTGCATTTGTTACCCTCCATTTTTTCCCCCAAGGTAAGTCTTTCCTCTCCCGGGATTGGAATGGCTCCTTACCCCCTTCCTTAAAACCCTCATCATTTCCTTTTCCCTCTCCTTCCCTACTGCCTGAAGACGCAACTGGGTTGCGAAAGCTTGTGATTGTGTGTGTGTGTGTGTATTCATTTATTTATTTGTGATGCTGTCACACCTGTGCTCCTTCGCCTGGTGAGTAATCTTCGTCTATTTTTTATATTTTATTTTTCCTGCTAGGAATTTTTCGTCTTAATAATCGTTTCATATATATATATATATATATATATATATATATATATATATATATATATATATATATATATGATACGAATATTATAGAGGAAAAATTCCTAACAGGAAAAATATACGTAAAAAATAGATAAGGTACACTTACCAGGCGAAGGGGCACAGGCAGTAATAGCAACAAATAAACACACAGACACACACACACACAAAAATGCTAGCTTTCGCAGCCTAGCTGCTTCATCAGGCAGAAGGGAAGGAGAGGGAAAAGGAAATGATGAGGGTTTTAAGGAAGGGGGTAAGGAGCCATTCCAATCCCGGGACAGGAAAGACTTACCTTGGGGGAAAAATTGGAAGGTAAATAAATGCACACACACCCACACATTTACACAGACACAAGTACACTTAGGCAGACATACTGTAGAACTGTAGAAAGCAAAGAAGTTAGAAGTTAGACAGAGATGCCACTTGAGGCAGAGGCTCTGTCCAGAGAACCAAGGCAAAGATGTTAAGATGGTGGGTGGGAATTCGAATTTAGCGGAGGTTGAGACCAGGTGGGCAACGGGAAGAGAGAATATGCTGAAGGGCTAGTTCCCATCTCCGGAGTTCTGAAGGATTGGTGTCAGTGGGAAGTATCCAGATAACCCGGACGGTGTAGCACTGTGCCAAGATGTGCTGGCCATGCACCAAGGCATGTTTAGCCACAGGGTGATCCTCGTTACCAACAAACACTGTCTGCCTGTGTCCATTCATGCGAATGGACAGTTTGTTGCTGGTCATTCCCACATAGAACGCTTCACAGTGCAGGCATGTCAGTTGGTAGATCACGTGGGTACTATCGCAAGTGGCTCTGCCTTTGATCGTGTACACCTTCCGGGTTACGGGACTGGAGTAAGTGGTGGTGGAAGGGTGCATAGGGCAGGTTTTACAACGGGGGCGGTTACAAGGGTAGGAGCAAGAAGGTAGGGAAGGTGGTTTGGGGTTTTCATAGGGGTGGACTAGGAGGTTACGGAGGTTAGGTGGGCGGCGGAAAGACACTCTCGGTGGAGTAGGAAGGATGTCATGAAGGATGGATCTCATTTCGGGGCAGGATTTTAGGAAGTCGTATCCTTGCTGGAGAGCCACATTCAGAGTCCGCTCCAGTCCCGGAAAGTATCCGGTGACAAGAGGGGCACTTCTGGGGTTTTGTGGAAGGTTCTTAAATTGGGGAGATGAGGAAGTGGCTCTGGCAATTTGCTTCTGTACCAGACCAGGAGGATAGCTGCGGGATGTGAAGGCTGTTATCAGGTTATTGGTGTATTGGTTCAGGGATTCAGGACTGGAGCAGACTCGTTTGCCACGAAGACCTAAGCTGTAGGGAAGGGAACGTTTGATGTGGAAAGGATGGCAGCTGTCATAATGCAGGTACTGTTGTTACCAATAAACAACAGTACCTGCATTATGACAGCTGCCATCCTTTCCACATCAAACGTTCCCTTCCCTACAGCTTAGGTCTTCGTGGCAAACGAGTCTGCTCCAGTCCTGAATCCCTGAACCAATACACCAATAACCTGATAACAGCCTTCACATCCCGCAGCTATCCTCCTGGTCTGGTACAGAAGCAAATTGCCAGAGCCACTTCCTCATCTCCCCAATTTAAGAACCTTCCACAAAACCCCAGAAGTGCCCCTCTTGTCACCGGATACTTTCCGGGACTGGAGCGGACTCTGAATGTGGCTCTCCAGCAAGGATACGACTTCCTAAAATCCTGCCCCGAAATGAGATCCATCCTTCATGACATCCTTCCTACTCCACCGAGAGTGTCTTTCCGCCGCCCACCTAACCTCCGTAACCTCCTAGTCCACCCCTATGAAATCCCCAAACCACCTTCCCTACCTTCTGGCTCCTACCCTTGTAACCGCCCCCGTTGTAAAACCTGCCCTATGCACCCTTCCACCACCACTTACTCCAGTCCCGTAACCCGGAAGGTGTACACGATCAAAGGCAGAGCCACTTGCGATAGTACCCACGTGATCTACCAACTGACATGCCTGCACTGTGAAGCGTTCTATGTGGGAATGACCAGCAACAAACTGTCCATTCGCATGAATGGACACAGGCAGACAGTGTTTGTTGGTAACGAGGATCACCCTGTGGCTAAACATGCCTTGGTGCATGGCCAGCACATCTTGGCACAGTGCTACACCGTCCGGGTTATCTGGATACTTCCCACTGACACCAATCCTTCAGAACTCCGGAGATGGGAACTAGCCCTTCAGCATATTCTCTCTTCCCGTTGCCCACCTGGTCTCAACCTCCGCTAAATTCGAATTCCCACCCACCATCTTAACATCTTTGCCTTGGTTCTCTGGACAGAGCCTCTGCCTCAAGTGGCATCTCTGTCTAACTTCTAACTTCTTTGCTTTCTACAGTTCTACAGTATGTCTGCCTAAGTGTACTTGTGTCTGTGTAAATGTGTGGGTGTGTGTGCATTTATTTACCTTCCAATTTTTCCCCCAAGGTAAGTCTTTCCTGTCCCGGGATTGGAATGGCTCCTTACCCCCTTCCTTAAAACCCTCATCATTTCCTTTTCCCTCTCCTTCCCTTCTGCCTGATGAAGCAGCTAGGCTGCGAAAGCTAGCATTTTTGTGTGTGTCTGTGTCTGTGTGTTTATTTGTTGCTATTACTGCCTGTGCCCCTTCGCCTGGTAAGTGTACCTTATAATATATATATATATATATATATATATATATAAAAATAGATGAAGAACACTTACCAGGCGAAGGGGCACAGGCAGTAATAGCAACAAATAAACACACAGACACACACACACTCAAAAATGCTAGCTTTCGCAGCCTAGCTGCTTCATCAGGCAGAAGGGAAGGAGAGGGAAAAGGAAATGATGAGGGATTTAAGGAAGGGGGTAAGGAGCCATTCCAATCCCGGGACAGGAAAGACTTACCTTGGGGGAAAAAATGGAAGGTAAATAAATGCACATACACCCACACATTTACACAGACACCATATATATATATATATATATATATATATATATATATATATATATATATATATATATATATATATAATTTTTTTTTTCTGCGTTTTAGATATGGCGATGGCTTCAAATATCACCGCATATGAATATTAGAAACCCAAGATCAAATTTTAGGGAATAAGCTTCACCAGTTCTTTGTAATGATTTAATATAAGTAGACAAAGACTATTACAACCTTACATTAATTTTAACAGTGCTTGAAATTCTGACAGTTCTCATTCGTTTGTAAACAGATAACACCTGAGGATGTAACTTTAAGTTGCAAAAGCAGTCGTTTTGTGACCTTCAATAATGGAATTTAGCAGTCGCAGCTGACCCAGTCTTTTATAAAATTATGGAATGTTTCGACTGTGGTTGCCCTACATATAAAGTTCTATTTGTAATGAAAGTTTACAATTTGGGTGATTGGAGCTCATTAACACAAAATCTCTTGTGCTCAATGTGCGTTTGCTTGCTTTTAAATGTGCATTCATTCATCAAATGATGGATTGCCACACTTCTTTCAGTACTTGCTGGTTTTAAGTGGTTCTGCAGGCTTCCATGACACATTGATGAAGAGGTTCTAATTATATTGACAAATTGTTTAAGATACTCCCAGCCACGCGGGAGTAGCCGAACAGTCTGGAGCACCATGTAACAGATTGCGAGGCCTCCCGCGTCAGAGGTTCGAATCCTCGGGCTTGGATGTATGTGTTGTCCTTAGGTTAGTTTACCTTAATTTAAGCAGTTTGTAAGCTATGGACTGACAACCATGCAGTTAAGACCAATAGATTTACAAACATTGAACCTTTGATTTTAAGGTGCTCCCAGATATAACTGAGGTTTGAGTAACTCTCCTCTACCTAGCCATTCATCGTTGTTGGTACCTGCCAGTGCATCAGTCACTGAGACTGAAATGTGCATGTGCTCCATTATGTTTAAACCATATGTTTCTTCTAGCACTCGTAAGACATGCTGAGAGAATGTATGGCCCTATCAGTCACCTACAATTCCAGCTCACTAATCAATCTTAAACTGTTACCGATGTTTAGCCTGTACTGTAGGATGGCAATTGTGATTGTTGTATGTTTTAGTTTTTTAAATCCATATTCCATTTTTTCCAAATGTTGCCCTTGTCTGCGACTGAGTGAGGTGCCAAATTGGCAAAACACTGGAGTCGCACTTAGGAGGAAAGTGGTTCAAATCCACCTCCGGTCATTCAGATTTAGGTTTTCTGATTATCTTCCACTTTCTTTCCCATGAATTCAGAGCATGAACTTCGTCTGTAATACTGCTTTGCAGAATGTTAAACCCTTAGCTTCCTTCCTTTATTTATTTCTTTCTTTCTTCCTTCTTTCCTTCCTTGTTATGAACTTTTGCAATAGTAGCCAGTACTCCAGCAGTGTCAGCACTGCCCTGATCCACTCTGTCTGTTACCACCATGCCGTAACAAGTGCTCAGTTGCTTCTGAGGTGCTGGTTATTCTTCGTGTTTTACTGTGCCTCTTAGTACATATCACTAAACTGAATATCACATTGTACTAATTTGGGATTGCTTTGTCAAATATGCTCATAAAATTCCACTTTAAAAATGTTTTTTGTTTGTAATAGTAGACAAACACTTACTGTCAACACTGTTTATTGCTTGAAAGCCATTGTGGGCAGTACATGTTTGGGCTGACTCCAGGTACACACTGCAAAAATGCAACAGCAAATACCTACAAAAACGCCTAGACAATATGCTTGGCGACTCTCAGGAGAGAGACCTACTATAAGTGAAAATGTTGTCACTAAACTCTCAAAGTTCCTTATTTGTCCACTTCAAATTTTTAAACACTCCCCAAATCAACATTCAAATAAACATATGCTTTATGCTTTAATGTATATAATAGTAATAAATTAGTTACAGCTATAACAGCAGGACATGAAAACTGTTTGTAAAATTGCATCTCCCATACTGTGAAACACATCACTTCCATTGAACAAGAGCTCATAGCTCTTAAGGTATGCATTTTAGAGCCCAAGTTTACCAGACATTTTGGCATAAGAAACGTGTTCCTTCAGAGTTTGTCATATTGTTGTATATGTATCCCCCCACTGCCACTTCCCCCACCCATCTTCCCTTAGGCACCCTATATAATTTCAAACAAAAATGATACAAACAATAGTGTGATGTTTGTTGAGACACTTACAGCCACAAATAAGACACAGAAACACAATACTAAACTTTCGGCTGCAGCATTCCTCAGAAAGATCACACTCAACGACACACTCACTCAGGCACACTCCATCCACACACATCAGCCATCTCTGGCCGCCCAACAGAGACTTGTTGGGCGGCCAGAGATGACTGATGTGTTTGGATGACTCTATCTAAATATTATTATTAACATTCTTTACTGGACCTTCCATTGTTGTTATAGTGTGATGTTTTTCTTTTTAACCTCCAGTTATACTTAAAATAGGAACTTTTATTTTCTTATTATCGACTAATGATTAGAAAACCATTACAGAGTCTTAGTAATCCTTTCTTTCCATTGAATTTGTAACAAGAAATAGGAATGCATGACTAAGTACAGCTTGTAGATGTCATTCATACCAAATTGTTGACTGAGCAAGTGTCTGGAATAAAGGGTTGTCTACTACGAAAGTCTAGAAAGACATGAAATTTGAAAACATTAATGCATATGGTTTCCAGTCCCCAACCCCATCCCCTTTCTTATCATCATCAGTGACTTCATCTTCTTATGATGCAACTGTATCATGTTGTAATCTTTTCTACTGTATCCATTAGAGAACAAGTGTTACTTAGAGTTGGAACTTAAAGTGGCAAATAACTATGTTTGTTGTTTGGTTTCATTCAGTAGATAAAAGAATTTTCCACTGTGTTTTAATAACTCGCACAAATTATTATTAAAAAAAAAAAAAAAAAAACCACACAAACTTTTGCTCAGTAACAGTTTTTGAACCTTAATAAACTAAATCCTGTTCTGTAAATATGTGAATATAGTCATTGTACATATTTCATTCTTTCATCAAAATTAATTTATTTGAGAAAACCATAAAAGGAGACAATAGCCTTCAGCAGATAAAATTCCATATACTATCAATAATACTTTTCTGCATCTCTGTTGACTGTACCTAGAACTTGGTCTTTCAATGGAAGATGAAAACTACCAAGTCATTCTGTCTTCTTGTACTTTTGTCATTTACTTTTGTGATTTCTATAATAAACCTGACTGTGTGACAATGGCCAAGACAAGTAACATTATGATATTTAAGGGTTTTCTGTCCATTTCAGTGCTGCTGTACGGACTTTCTGGCAAAGCTGGTAACATTCATGACTCTTTTCTCCCACAGCATTTTGCACTTGAATGTTGCCAGTCATCACACTCTGCTTGTTTGCCATATCTCTATGTTACTCCGGCATTACCTCTGGTCATTGTTAAATGTCTAATAATAAATACTTTATTAAATGTTGTGTTGTCAGTCTCTGGTATAATGTAAATATTCATCTAAGTGCTATTGAAAATGGGCTACATCGATTTCCCATTGCTATTGAAAATGTTCCTGTACAAGTGTGTTCAGGGTGTAGAATTTTCTCTGTTTTAGTGCAAATATCTTACCAATAACCTTTTTGTGTTTTTGCTATTTGATGATGACGAGGACGAATAGGCCATTTAACTGCTACCATGTTTCGTGTAAATTGGTACCATAATTTATGCTCTTGATGGACTCCAATAAACAAATTATGAGTAGAAATGTCACATTACATAAACTGATTTCCAAGAAACTTCACTCAGTGAAAGAGGGAAAAAAACCTAATACACATCACTTATCCATAGATATTTGACCATTCCTGATAAAACAAGAATTACAGTTTTCAACATAATTCCAAGTGACTTGTTGATGGCTGATAAGTTCAGGTCAAGTGGCAGAGCAACAGTTAGCATTGTAGCTTTATAATTCTGAACTTTGTGTTGAAAATCCTATTATTGTGAGAAAACAAACAGCTAAAATACTTGGGCAAACTAAAAGAAAATATCTTAACAAACAGCTAAACTCAATTGAAGAAGACTTCAGGGATGACAACACACAAGATTTTTATAAAATGTTCGCAAATCAAATCAAAGGATACACACCACGAAACCTCCATTTCAGGAAATAAAGTAGAAAATTGGCACTAACTAACAAAGAAAATTGCCAAGAACTAGCTAAATACTTCTTATAACTTCTAAACTGCCCACAACTGAATACAAGATTTTCCAAATTACAACCAGAATACACAAATGAAACTTCACTAGCACCAACAGGGGAAGAAATATATAGCCACAGTAAGAAGCTCAAAAATAATAAGTCATCAGGAGAGGATGGAATTGTAGCTGAACTATTGAAGAACCTTGGCCCAAACTCCCTAAAAGAGATGACCAAAATCATCAAAGAAATTTGTCAGACATAAAATTTTCCAGAGGATTGGAAGTGTGCACTAATTCATCCATTGCACAAAAAGGGGGGGGGGGGGGGGAGAGTAGACATAAACAACTACAGAGGCATTTCACTTTTACCTGTGACCTATAAAATTGTATCTGCATGTCAGCTAAAGAGGGCACAAGAACAACTAGAACATCAATTTCAGACTACCAAGCAGGCTTTCGGCCTAATAGATCATGCCCTGAACAGATCTTTAATCTTAAAGCTGTTTTAATAATTAAAGCTATCCAATCTAAATCAATAGTGTGAACATTCATTGATTTTAAGAAAGCATATGACTCTATAGACAGACAGTCTCTATTTAACATTCATGAAGAACATGGACTGGACACCAAAACCCGAAAACTATTTGAACAAACACTGACAGAAACCAAATCAAAAATTAAATTCATAGATGAAATTTCGGAACCAGTTAAAACAGGAGTAAGACAAGGAGATGGGATCTCGCCACTATCCTTCAACATAGTTTTAGACAAAGTAATGAAACAATGGGGAATCGAACTGAGGAAACAAAACTTCTGGAAGCCAATTGAACTAGAAAGAGGTAAAGGAAAATTGAACAACCCTTATTTAGCATTTGCAGCTGACCTAGCAATTATAACTGACAGTGAAGACACTGCAGTAAAACAAATTGAGGTCCTCAACAAATGTGCAGAGAAGGTTGGCCAGCAAATCTCCTTTGAGAAGACTGAAGTTATTTGCTCCAAATTAGATATTCCGAAACTCAAAACAAATTATGGTGAAATCAACAGAGTCAAACACTTTAAGTATCTCGTTGAAGTTATTGAACCAGCAAGACTCAAGAAAATAGCACAAAACAACCGATTACAGAAAATCAAGAAAGCATTTGGACTTGTTCAAAACATATATAACAAAAAATGCCTGCCAAAAGGAAATAAAATCAGACACAACAACACAGTTATGAAACCTACAGTCACATATGCAAGTGACATGCTCTCACTGAATAGGAAACTAGATTTACAAGAAATTAGGAAAGTAGAGAGAAAAATTATTAGGAAAATTCTGGGACTACAATACACAAAAGATTGGATACAGGCTGCAGACCATTGAGACAACCAAAAACTATCAAATATCGAAACTGACATCAGAAAGAGACAAATGAAATTTTATGGACACCTACACAAATTACCTGGAAACAGGTTAACTAAACGTCTACTGGACTATGTGACATCATTTAAAGCAATAATACCCTGGGTAACTGAAGTTAAGAAGGATTTGACAAAAGCAAAAATTGACATAACAAAGACATCAGGCAGGGGTACATTCAGAAGAAAAATTGCCAAGTCAAAGTTTACTTCAGAAATGGCACCACAACCATACCGACCAAAGTGAACCGAAGAAAGAAAGGCCTTTGGGGAGAAAATGAAGAAATATTGATAAAATAAGAACAACCTTAAGAAATATTGATAAATCACCTGCTTATCATTCTACCATGGGGACATTCGGTAATAATAATAAAACAATATGTACATAATCATTTACGAAGTAAGGTAGAAACTTTTCCATAATAATAATTCTCCAGAACCATCAATATTTCAGGAGTGCATTACACGTTAATATGTGAAGTCAAATGTGTACAATGTCAAGTGGCTTTCAACTTTTTGAGATAAAATAACAGTTATGGGTAAATATAGCTTCATTGCCAGAAATTATCAGATGGATCAAGTAACATCTGGCTGTTAGAGATAAGGTAAAATGGTACATGCTATACATTTACTACTAGGTGCATAGTTTGCACATATATGGAAAACTGAATAGTGTTTCAACACTGACTTGCCAAGCAGGTCATCACATGACAGTATTCTGGCTGTGACGGATGTATATCCATGCAATATGTATTTTCACAAACAGATGTCAACTAAGCACTGGGGAGCGCACAGTTTTGTGTAATCCCACAGCACATTCAACCTCACAGTATGTGGTTCTCCAGTCACCTTTGTAAAACACTTCTTATTAACAGCACACCAGTCAGCTTTATTAAAGTATTCAACAACAACACACAACTGATCTGTCAACTCATATGTATAAAAAATAGAAATCGAATAACTTACCCAGAGCAGTGTTTGTTTACCGATCCTTTTCCCCCCAGGTAAGTCTTTCCTCTCCCGGGATTGGAATGACTCCTCTTCCACTCCCTTAAAACTCGCATCCTTTCCTTTTTCCCCTCCTTTCTTCCGCTTTCCCCCCGAAGAAGCGGCAAACGGTTGCAAAAGCTTGAATGTTGTGTTTATGTGATTTTTTTTTTCCGTGACTATCTAAGAGCCTGTGCTTTGGGTAAGTTATTCGATTTCTATTTTTTATACAGGTGTAAGTTTTTGTTTTTATTTGTATTTGTGTATCAACGAACCGGTGCCATCTTGCCTGGTATGTCCAACGTTCTTTACATTTTTTAAATATTTTTCCGAACAGGATTGTTTCTCTCTATATTATTATCATCAATTTGAAGTCAACAATTACTTATGTCCTCATATTGATATTATTATGATTAATTCATTTACATTGTTTAGACCCATAGATGATCGCATGAAGCAAATTATGTTCTGTTGCTGTTATTTTTCTTCTTCCAAAACTCTTGCATCATGGTTTGGCATTCTGTCCATTTTCTCCTTTATGTGTTGAGTTTATCTTCATATAAAATGTCCCAGCTGTGGATTTTTTATCTGAAGGTTTTTCAATCTTCAATGCTGTGGTTGTGATGTTGGCCTTTTTGTGGTCAATTTGGTCTTGTTTAATCCAGACTGTTATTGTTTTTAGTTTCTGTAGATATTTGGAACTTTTCTTTCTTAGTTGGTTGCCATCTAGTCTTATGATGTGTCCTTAGAATTTCAGTGTTTATTTGCAAAAATCAGTTTCAGTGTTGGAATGTTTCTCTGGAATTGTGAGAGATTGTAGACGATATTCTTCATTTGTGAGTTTTGGGTCAAGCTGAATTTTGGAAGATGTGTCTGTTGGGGTTGGATGAATCATCCTTTTTCAGATACAGGTTGTTTCCTTCAAGTATATTAAACTGGGATTGTCAGTCAATGGAGTCGTAAGCTTTCTGGAAGTAGTCAAATGTGCAGATAATTGGGAGGTTTCTTATGGCTAGAATTTTCAGTATAGATTTCTGCTTGAAAACTTGTTTGATATTCATCCATCATGGGTTTGAGTTGTTCTTGTGCACATTTCAAGAGATAGGCGGAGAGGAATTTGTAAGGGACGGAAAGGAGGGAAGTTCCTCTGTAGTTATTCACATTAGAATTGTCTCCTTTTTGGGGGTGGGTGGATCAGTGTAAATTTCCAATTCGCCAAATTTCCTGAATGATCTGTTTGATCTATACAAGTGATCTTGGGTCTAAAATTAGTCAGTAGTTCTGCTAATACTTAGTCTTCTTCTGATAAATTTCCATTCTTGACTATTTCAATGTGATGCTCGATTTCTTCTTGTGTCAGTGGGTCACCGTCATGTTTCGTGTGTCTTTTTGGGGATGTGTATGAGAATCGTTTGGGACACTTGAGGCATTTAAGGAGATTGGAAAAGTAGTGTGCCAGTTCTTCGCAGTTTTCATGATTGCCGAGTGTGTGTTTCTCGTCTTGTTTATTGAAGTTCAAATTTTGTAGTAACTTTTTATTTTGTTCGCAGAAGTCCTATAGAAATTTGTGCTGTTGTATTTTCTAAAGCTGTCATCAATTACTTTTAGTTCTTCAGTGATGTGATCGTATTTGGTTTTCCTTATGGTCCTGTTTTGGCATTTTGTTGCTGTTGTATGTTTGCAATGCAAGTCAATGATTGATGGTGGCTTGATCACAGTTGGAGTCTAACCAATGGTGTTTTGCCTTTTTTTGAATGTGGATTTAATTCTTTGGCTTATCTGATAATTTTTCTGCAGAAATCAGTCCATTTGTTCCTTGGTTCTTTTTCCCATTATTCTATGATCTTGGTTTCTTGAATTTTGTATGTGTCCAAATTTTGGATGCAGGGTTTCTTGTGGTGAACTCTGTTTGGAGATAATTTAACTTTAACCCGTTTAGATAATGGTCCGAGCCAATGTTTGCATGTCATCGGACTTGAATGTCATGGTTGGTTCTGTTGTGACCATTTGAGATTGCAATATGATCGATCTGGTATTCACCTAGATGCTGGATTGGGGATTCTCATGTTTTCATTTTTTGTGGGGCTTTTCTAAAGTGGATGAACATCACTTTGAGGTGGAATTGTTGGCAGATGTTAACCAGACATGTACCATTGGTGTTGGTGTTTTGGTGTGCAGAATTTTTGCCAGTGATTTTTCTATATCTTTTTTCCTTCCCAAGTTGAGTGTTGAAGTCTCCTATCAGGATTTTCACATTCTTGTCAAGGATCTTGCTCATAGTTTTTAAATATGTTCCAAAATTGTTTGAGGTTTTCAGGGTTTTTCTCGTTGTTGAGGTTGGTGGGGCCATGTGCATTGGCAAGTGTACATTTTTTTATTGGTGCTCTGAATGCACGTAGTCATAAGTCGATTGTTGATAGGTGTGATGTCTTTGACAGAGTTGATAATGGATCTGTGTATGAGAAATGCCATGCCAAAGATTAGTGGGCCTTTTGCTACCTTTCGTTGTGTTTTGCTCTTGAAAATTCAGTAGTATCCGTAATCTGTGGTTTCATTGTCAGTAAGTCGTGTTTCCTGAAGAGCAAGGATGAGAATTTTTTGTGTGTAGCTTTCCTGTTTGGATCATTGTACTGATGTTTAGAGTTTCAATGAATGTTTTATGTTTGTAGGGAATTTTACCAGAGATCTCCAATCTCTGTTGTGCTTGCCCGGACTCCCCAGAATCCGAAATCTAGTTGGCATCAATTGGGAGGTGGAATGTGTACCACCTGGGGTAAAGTTGAATTTGCTCACACAGTTTATTTTTGCTTGTGTTTATTGGTATCGCCTGATTGATGTGAGGGCTAGATAGGACCAGAGTTTGTTGAGGCCTTTGGAACGTGATATTTACAGCTGAGCTCGGTGAGCTAACAGATGCTGCCCAGAGTACTGGCAAATCTCACTCAAACATGTTTGGACTTTGGGTTACTATTTGGTCTGCCCTGGGTATTTAATTTCCTTGGTAACACCCATATCTTGGATGCTTCCCCGTATCTGCCACCTGGGGACCACTTGATGGAGGATCTAACAACTTTACATATGGGGGTATTATTATTATGTAATTGGACACAATTACAGGGATGTTCATCTATTTGAATATTGTGTATTGCTCTTGAAATTGTTACTATGGATAATTTCATGCCAAAACATATTTTTTGCAAGGAAAAACATATTGTGTGATGTGTGCGACTAATAGGTGCCAGTTGGTTCCAGAAAAATTTTAATGTTGTTAAAATAATAAAAGTTGAAAGTGAGTGAGTGAGTGAGTGAGTGTGTGTGTGTGTGTGTGTGTGTGCGCGCACTATATCTGCAGCCACAAGCACTATCTTGCTTTCACTTACTTGTTCAATAAGAGCACGAGTATTGTTGCTTCAAGCTTTAACTACCAAGTAGGATTTGAAGGAATGCAAATATGTCTCTCACAAACAGTAAGGTGAGTATGTATTTTCTGTTCCCTCTGTTTTTTTACCCAGTTGCCATATTCAGTTAGGAATTTTGTTCACGTTTTCAAGTTATAAATAAGGATAATCAAGTCTTGCCATAACTGTGTTTAGTGACAGGACATCTCATTCTTGTAGTATGCAACAAAGTCTCACACAGTTATTCCACATCTTACAATGTTTGCTGTATAATCACAATGTATATCTTTCTTTTGCTTGCTTGCATCAGATGAAAGGACTCAACTTTCCTGGGTCACACGACCCACGGTTCTGTCAGTTTGTCATAGAGCGTAGTCGACATTTACTGAAGCCGGTGAGAATAAATTCCCACTTTTATCAGTGTTTTGTAGTGCATTTGTTTAATATGTTAAAACTGCATTTAATGTAGTGAATAATAGTATTGCTGCATAATGTTGCACACTGTAATATGGACTTGTCTGTCTGGGTAACTGAGCTCACATATGCTTTTCAGTTCTGCATATTGTCTGATTTCAAATCTTATTAAAAGCTTTTATCATTTTCATGCTACATAATGAAAGCTGTAGATATTAATAGAGTCTTAGATGAAAGCACTGCTTATGTAAGTTGTTACTTGGCTGCAAGATATGTAAGCTACCTGAAATGAGTTAGTTCTGAGTAATATATTGAGGATAGCTTGCAGCGCAGCACAAAGACATTCGTCAAGCCACACGTCTTATAAAAAAGGCAGTCATACATGAACAACTTAGACTCAGCCTTCACCAGAAAAAGGAAAAACACATTCACTCATATAATCATATAGGCACAGCTTCATAAGACACAAATGTCATCTCCAGCTTCTGCATTCCGAGTGAAACTCCTTGAGAGCAACTCGGATTGGGGATGGGAGGGGAGGGGGAACAGGAAGGATGCAATGTGAGGATGAGGATAGATACACTGTATATCAAAAGTATCCAGACAGCTCCAAAAATATATGTTTTTCATGTTAGATGTGTTCTGCTGCCACCTACTGCTAGGTACTCCATATCAGCAACCTCAGTAGCCATTAGACATTGTGAAAGAGTAGAATGGGATGCTCCGCAGAACTCGGGGGACTTCAAACGTGATCAGGTGATTGGGTGTCACTTGTGTCAGAAGTCTGTATGCAAGATTTCCACACTCCTAAACATCCCTAGGTCCACTGTTTTTGATGTGATAGTGAAGTGGAAACGTGAAGGGACACATACAGCATGAAAGTGTGCAGGCCTGCCTCCTTTGTTGACTGACAGAGGCCGCTGACAGTCGAAGAAGGTTGTACAGTGTAACAGGCAGGCATCTATCCAGATCATCACACAGGAATTCCAGACTGCTTCAGGACCCACTCCAAAAACTATGACAGGCAGGAGATGAGAAAACTTGTATTTCCTGGTCGAGTGGCTGCCCACAACCCGCTTCATGCAGATCAGTGCCAAATGATGCCCTGCTTGATATAAGGAGCATAATTAAACAGTGGAAAAACATAGTGTGGAGTGATAAATCACAGTATACAATGCGGCGATCCGATGGCAGGGTTTGGGTATGGCAAATGCCGTGTGAACGTCGTCTGCCATTTTGTGTAGTGCCTACAGTAAAATTCAGAGGCGGTGATGTTATATTATTGTCATGTTATTTATTGAGGGGGCTTGCACCCCTGTTGTTTTTTGTGACATCACAGCACAGGTCTACATTGATGTTTTTAGTACCTTTTTGCTTGCCACTGTTGAAGAGCAATTTGGGGATGGCGATTGCATCTTTCAAAATGATCGAGCACTTGTTCATAACGCACAGCCAGTATCAAAATGGTTACACTACAATAACATCCCTGTAATGGGCTGGCCTACACAGAGTCCTGACTTGACTCCTGTAGAATATGTTTGGTATGTTTTGGATGCCGACTTCATGCCAGGCCTTATCGACCTACATCAATACGTCTCCTCAATGCAGCATTCCTTGTAGAGTGGGCTGCCATTCCCCAAGAAACCTTCCAGCACCTGATTGCCTGCAAGAGTAGAAGTTGTCATCAAAGCTAAGGGTGGGCCAACGCCATTTTGAATTCCAGCTTTACCGATTGAGGGTATTACTAATTTGCAAGTTATTTTCATCCAGGTGTTTGGATACTTGTGATCTAATAGTGTATAATGATGCCTTACAGAGCCTGTATGTTCTATATGGGTGGTAAGAGATGCAACTTAGGAATGCTGTTGGGGGGGGGGGAGTAGATAAAGTAGACAAGGAAGGGGATGGAATATATTGTACACACAGTGGTTAATGAGCCAACTATTGGCAGTGGGTAAGTACTGTTGAGTGTAGGTTGGGTGGGGAAAATCAGTTACTGAAGGTTTCCTGAAACACTACCCAAGATCCTTTCCATTCCTAAAGGCGTGTTCTGTCGCCTATCCAACCTCCACAACATCCGTCTCCATCCCTGTGCAACCCTAAATCACAGCCCACTCCCACAGGGATTCTGTTGCAAAACCTGCTCAATCCACCCACCCTGCATTTCTTACTCCAGTCTCATCAAAGGCTTATCCTTTTCCATCAAAGGCTGGGCCATCTGTGAAAGAAGCAGACAGGTGATTTACCAATTTTGCTGCATAACTGCACAGCTACCAATTCTTGTCTCATTATTCACCATCTGTGATTCCCCCCTTCTCAAATCCTTCACATTTTGCCACCCTCCCCCTTGCCCACTGCATTCCTAAGCTGCTCTTTCCACACATCTAATATTCATGCTGTGTGTTCTGTAAGGCAGCACTATATCTCCAAAATTACCTTGCATCTATTCTTCCCCCCCCCCCCCCCCCTTTCCAATCTAAGTTGCTCTCTCTGTGTAGCACCACTCGTAACATAGCTGCCAGAGATGATGGTTGTGTTTAGTTAGTTGTGCCTTTGTGATTGTTTGAATAAATGTGTGTGTGTGTGTGTGTGTGTGTGTGTGTGTGTGTGTGTGTGTGTGCTTTTTCTGATGAAGGTTGTGGCTAAACACTTAGCATCGTGTGTGCACGCTCGTGCGCGCTCATGCCTTTCGGTAGCATGTGATTGCCTATTTTTACATGCCTGTCTGTGGCTTGACGATCACCTTTGCTGTAATTGCAAGCTATCCCCATTCTATTGTTGAATTCCAACATGTACTTTCTTTTGTTCCAATTGATAATTTTACATTGTTTACTGCGCATACCCATACATTTATTTTTATTTGATTACTTCTACAGAAAGTGTATTGTGTTTTCAGGTTAATGAATTGTTTCTGTGAGCTTACTTTAGCTTTAGTGTTTCATTACTACTACTTAAATGATACTTATTCCTTCTTACCACTTAAAAAATATCCCTTATGAAGAAGACTTAAAGTTATTTAATACAGTGAGACTTTCTAGGTTGGAAACTTTTGTGAGATGTCAAGAAAGAGAGATTAATATTTTAGTTGTCAAATTATGAATTACAACACAAAAGTTTTATTTAGTTTATTGAAGGTGTGTGAGACAAAACTGTAAGGAAAGTAATGGGGGCATGATAATGAAAGAAAGGTAAAGCCAGAAATGAGAAACACAATAAATATTGAAGCTCCATACAAAATGGTTTTCAGTTTTATGAAAGAAAAGAATTGAAAATGAAGTGTGTTGACAAAATGAAATGAAGAAAAAGTTTAAAAGTTCAAAGCAGCAGGCAATGGATATAAAGACTAAATCATGAAACTTTTTAATTTCCCTTTGATGAAAACATTACATGTGTTGAAGCCTTCTATCTTATTTTTAGGTAGTGAGATAACTCATACTCACATATAATTGTATGTTTGTTGATTAACACACATTAAGTTGTATTCTACATTAGTCCAAGGTTGTATGATTAGAAGTTATGTTGTGTTACTTCCTGCACAAATTTACCAAGTTGTCAGTGAAAGTGTGTTCTCTTAGGTTACAATTCTGTATGTTTCAGGATTAATAGTATGCATAATCTGTGAACAGAGTTATCAACTTCAAATGGCGTATAAATGTTCAATGTTCATTTGTATTAATATGGTTTTCAGTGCAGTTTAACATAGGTGAAAAATAGTTTAAACCAATGTTGGTAATAATTTTCTGCACAACGGGCATTCATGGGCCTCAGCACCTTTTCTGGGTGATCTTGAAAAGACTAATTATAAAGCAACATATTCGGATCTCTCAATATGTACAAATAAAGTGCAACAGTGCACTTATGTGCTATCGTGAAAAGGAATTGGCAGTAAGGGGGGAGGGAAAAAGGCAGAAGTAAGTAATACTTTTCTAATTCACAATGTGACCTGTAATAAAGGTTTGGAAAGAAAGGGGCTATTTACCACTGTTTTTCAACCGCTGTAAAGAGCTGAACCACATCTGTAACTTGAAAGTTAGGACTCTTTTTTGTTGCCACACACCTGTAATAAAACTACAAACACCAATGCATGAAAAAACTCAAAGTAATATACCTCACATAGTATTTTGCCATATAGCAAACTGTTCAAGTAATAGTTTCCCAAGGTGCATGATGCCACACCTCAATAAGGTTATTTCAATTTAATTTATCAAGTTATCACCCTTTTGTCATATTTAGACTCTCAAATAAGTTAAGAACCTGTGTACAGTTATCAGACCTCATCTCCAATTTCTTCTGAAAACTTGGAGCTTCAGAGAGTTGTCATTTATGTGCATGATTCATACGCTGTTTTATGCCAAGCTGTATTTTAACAAAATAATAATTATTATTGTTATAAATATGCCATTTTTTGTTTGGAAATAACCAGTTGAAAATTCTTTTGCAGATAATGAAACACAAAGTGGAAGGAGTGAGAAGATTGTGCTCCCACCCAATGCTTGGCATGTGTAAGTACATTTTTCCTAGCTGTAATAGGATGATAGGAAATAATGTTGGTTCCCTTTTATTCCTGCTATATTTTAAGATTTTTAAAGTCTGTTGAGATTTAAAATGTTTGAAAAGACAATAGCAGTCTGAAGGTGCTGTGACTTAAAAATAAAAAAGCATAGTGCATAAACTGCAGCATCAGAAATACTGCAAATTGAAGTGCCGAGGAGGATGAATAAAACTTGGTAGTTGTTGAATTCACTGACTGTTCCATTGTTTCTTGACAGAATATTTTATTCATTTTGAATGAAACACGCGAGATAAATGTGTAAATATTCTGCAAATTTATTGTTTTTACTAACCAGTTTTTGGCTGTTAGACCATCAATCATTTGGATGGTCTAGCTATGGTCTTAGTCCAATCCTAGCTGAAATATTCTGAACAATTTTGCGAAACAGTGCTTGAAAAATGACCCACTGTCTTCCAAGGTTGGATACTGGTTTAGGTGTTATGATGAGGTGCTCTGCTGTGCTTGTGGACAAATATTCCTTAAATAGTTGAAATTCTGCTCACAAATGTATCAAGTTCTCAATGGAGTTTAGGGGTTACTTCCAAGATCTAATGATAGATATCAGCAGTCATTCCCACACCTTCAAGATTTATAGGAAACTGTCCACCACAGACATTGTAATACCTGCCAGTTGACAGCATCCAGTTAGTCACAAACATGCAGCACTCTGATCCATCGCTTATTATCAGTCCCCATAAGTAAAGAAAACTTCCAAATTGAATTAAATACTATCAAACAAATAGCAATAAACAATGGCTACTCTCCTACTTTAGTATACTTCGTAATGCACAAGAAACAGGAAAAAATGTCACATCTCTTATTTACCCTGTTCTTAACACCTCAGCACCCAAAACCCTACTAAATGGTGCACAATCCCATATTTAGGAAAAGTATCTCTGTATGTGGCCAGAAAACTTAAATCCAGAAATTTCAGAACATTCTTTTATGTACACAATACTATTAGTCACTTCCTTTCTGATGGTAAAGTCAACATTCTAGCCTGGGAAAAGAGTGGAATATACAAAATCACTTGCAACTGTGGCAAATTTTACATTGATTAGTTAACCAGGTCAATATGTACAGGATTAAAAGAACACCACAGAAGTTGGAAGCTAAGAAAAGAAAATTCAACATTTGCCGACTACCTGCTAAAAGAAGGCAACAGCTACAAGATAACACATGAAGTCCTGCATCACATCCAGAAAGGGGGGAAAATGAACTACTTTGACATATTGGAAACTAATAAACATATATCAGATTCCCCAGACCGTGTACTAAATGATCAGGCACAATTTCCATTCTCGGCACTTCTGTCTGCAGAATCTAACCAGGCCACATAAATTACCCACTCCTACTGACTTGTCTCATGTCCCCTATTTCAGATTCATAGCCCAATTACTTTGTATGATCACAGATATTAATTCTCCTTTCTTCTGCTGAAATATTTCAGTTATTAGGATGGGACTTGGGAAAAGATGATGAGGAAAGTTGGAGATAAGAAATTTTTGGCAGGTGGCCAGGGGATGGGTAGGTGGGAATACAGAGGGATCTTGGTTGAATGGTGGTATGGACTGGGAAAGGCAGGCTTCAATTTCCAACTCCCTTTCTCAATATGCTGAAGGTCTCACAAAGCCCCTCACACATCTAGTCAGCAAACAGGTCAGCCACACTGTATCCCCACACACCCCAAATCATCCCTCTGCCACTAGTAACCATCCATAAAAGAGCACTCCCCTTGTCACCTAGTTCTACCTTCAACTCAAACAACTAAACTGCACCCTTCGCCAAGATTTTGAATTTCTGTCCTCATACCCAGAAATGACATCTACGTAAATACTCTGCAACTCACACTGAAGTGTATGGCAGAGGGTTCATCGGACTACTTGTGTGATATTTCTCCACTGCTCCATTCTTTAATAGAATGCAGGAAATAGAAACAGCTAAATTGTTAAGTTTTCAATCTTATTTCTCTTATTTTATTGTGATGATCATGTCTCCCTATTTAGGTGGGTGCTAACAAAATACTGTAGTTTCGCATTCAGAAGAACAAGTTGCTGAAATAAATTTCTCAAATAAATCTCAGCGCAACAAATAAAGCCTTTCTTTTAATGATTTCCACCCCAACTAGTGCATCATTTCCGTGACACTCTCATCCCTATATCACAATAATATAAGACAAGCTGCCCTTCTCTGAACTTCCTCTAAATCATCTGTCAGTCCCTCTTCATGGGGATTCCACAATGGACAGCAGTACTCTGAAATTGGATGCACAAGTGTGGTGCAGGCTTAGTAGAACTAAGTGTTTAGTTTTCTGCCAGTGAAACGTATCCTTTGCTTCGCCGTTCCTACAATATTTTCTTTGTGTTCTTCCCAATTTAAGTTGTTCGTAATTGTTATTGCTAGGTATTTAGTTTGAATTTACAACCTGTAGATTTGACTGATCTGTGGTGTAAATGAATTTTAGTGGATTGTAGTGGTCATATGGATGACTTAACACTTACCATTATTCAGGGTCAGTTGCCAAGCTTTGCACCGTGCAGATATCTTAGCTAACTAATTTTGCAGTTGCTTTTGATCTACGTGTGGCTTTACTAACTGACAAACAGCATCATCTGTGAACAGTCTAAGAGAGCTGGTCATATTGTCTCCTAAATCATTTATAAACATAAGGAACAGTAGGAGCCTTATAACACTTCCCTTGGAAATGCCATTACTTCTGTACTTCTTTGACTTCCCATCAATTACAACGTACTGCCCGACATCCTACCCAGCATCCTTTCCACTCCTCCAAGTAGTGATCCATCAGCTTCCCAACCTCCATATTATCCTAGACCATTCCTATGCCCACTCAAACCACAGCCCACTGCCACAGGGATCGCATCCCTGTGGATGACCCTGCTGTCCAATCCACCCATTAAGCATTTACCCTACCCAATCAGAGGCCAGGACACATGTGAAAGCAGCCATGTAATTTACCAAATGTGCTGCAATCACTGCACAGCTTTAACATGGATCTATGGAACCAATCAACTAATCTAATCACACTTAAGTTCCTGGCAGAGGGTCCTTCAGACCACTTTAATAACATTTCTATACCATGTCATTCGCTTAATATCACACGGGGAGAAAAAGGAACACACAAATTTTTCCATTTTCAGTCTGATGTCTCTTACTAAGATGATCATGTCTCCCTATACAGGTGGGTGTGCACTTCATTTAATTATTTTATTTTATTTATTTTCCTTCCCTCACCCGCCTCCCCTCTCCATTCCTAAACTGCATCTCATTCCTCCCATCTAATAGTTACATGTTCCGCAAGATCATGCTGTATCCATTCCCATCATTGTGACACAACCTTCCTATCTCCCCTCTTTTCCCCCACCGCAGAGTGTGATTTGAAGTACAGCAGCCAGAGCTTATGGTTGTGTGACTGTGTTGTGTGCCTGTGGGATTGCGTGAATGGCCAATAGCTGTATGCCTGTGTCTTTTCTTATGTGTCTGTCACAGCTCATTGTCATGTCCTTGCAGTAAGTCAACTGGTCCTTAGTACTATATTGTTAATTCCAAACTTGATATTCCATTATTACATTAACAACTCAAATTATGAACTATCTACTTCGTCTTCTTTCATGGTGGGATTTTGGATAGGAGTGTTGTTTACTCATTTGGCTTTAGCAGCAATGTCATAAATAGCATCACCATTAGTAGTGTGTTGTGAAGGTATTTATTGTGTTTTGCCGCCAGTGCACATTACATAGACCTGTATGCCTTTGGACTTTCTATTAAATTATAAGACTGCACTTCATTCTGGAAACTGTTACAGGCTTAACACACAAAAGTTCATGCCCAAATTCAATTTTCTGTAAAAGAATGGGGATTTAGTTTCTGTTTAATTATTTTACAACATACAGTTCAGTAGATATGACATTATAAACATTGAGCTCTGATAAAATGAAACTGCAAGGCAAAATTATGTATAAATCATGAATGAATACCACAGGTACACTACATCTTCTCCATTATTGTTCAGTGTAAACCAGAAGAGAATCGAACATATATTTGTATAGTATATATTCACAAACACGCATGTTCAACGTACCCTTCTAAGATTAATTTCTCCGCAAGTTAGTCTCGTATTACTTACTGTCTGGAATAGGAGATGAACAAAGAGAAAAAGGGAAATGGGGAAAAGTTTTAATGAACCTCTTAAATGTAGTTGAACATGCATTGTCTTATCAAACCTTTTAAACACCACTCTGAAGAACATAATTTTACAGGCATTTGCTGTACTTCTAATATTCTACCCACAGCTAATCTTACATTCTGTTATTTTTGTAGACCTTACAGGTTCTCAAGATGGGTCAGTGCAGATGTGGGAATGGTGTCAACAGCATTCTGTTTCCACTCCCAGGCCATCTGGAACATTTGCAAAGGTGACTCGAGTGCGTTTCAGTGAACATGGAAACAAATTTGGGGTTGCTGATGGTGATGGAAATGTCAGCCTTTGGCAGGTTGGCCTTTCCAACAATGGCAGCCGTCCATTCTTTGTAAGTTCTTCTGCAATAAACTTATATAGTTCTGTTCTGTATTATGTTACATTCTCACTGTTCAGTTTTTTCTTGGATACAAAATGTATAATGTACAACAAAAACACACACACACACGATTGTACAATAACATATGCATACATTGAGTTGTATATGGAAATTTTTAAGCCATTCTAACTGTGCATCATTAAACATAAATTTCATTGTACCACAATTATTTACAATGTTAATAAGATAATGATCCACAGATGGGCATGTGGAAAAGACAATCACCTTCACTTTACTTAAATCTTCAGTCACAACCTTCATTGTAAAAATAGTGGGCGCGCATGCATGTGCGCATGCGCGCGCACACACACACACACACACACACACACACACACACACACACACACATCTGAAACACTCATGACAACCATCTCTTGAGCAAACACCCCAAAAAAATCATGGTTGTTGAGTATGAAATTTGAGGTTGTGGTGGTGGCCCCTCTATACTTTTTGTTAATTGCTTATTGATGTTTCTATCATATTTTCTTGTCATGATAATTTCAGGAAACTTGGACTTTTTTTCTGATACAAATATCCAGAGGTTGCAAGTTAATGTACTTATGCATGTGAATTGAGTTTGAGGCTTAAATGTACAAGGGCCATTCAAATGAAACGTCAGAAAAAACACGTGGGTATAAGTGAAGTCTTTATTCAGAATCCACATCAAGGAGATGTGTAGAGAGGTTTTGAAGAGAGAGGAAGCAGATTGTACGTGAGAAGTAAAGAAAGAAACAAGCAGCGTTAATGGGAGTAAGTTTATAATAGTGGAATACAGAGTTAATGTAACAGTTGAATAATCAGTGGTAAAAACGAGTGAGAGATAAGAATGAAGACAATGACAGTGGCAGAAACCATACAGGAGAAAGTGCCAAAGGGGGATGGAGAAGGAGACAGTGGGAGAGGAAAATAGAATGAAAGGGAGATGATCAAATATGAAGGGTTGAATACAAAGAATGAAGAATGTTCCATGTCAAAAATTCACAGATATGTTTGTATGTTAACAATATTTGGTAACAAGGGAAGTACGAAGGTTGAGACAGCCAGTCCTCCTTCAAGCAGAAACAATTGTACATCAACCTCTTTACTGTACAAGCCACATACTGCTGTGTGACAGAGGGTACTGTGTGTATTATCATCACTTCTCCTACTCCTCCAATTTCAATTGCATATAGTTCATGAAAAAAAACAGTTGCCTGTATGCCTCCATGTGGGCTCTAATCTCTCTAATGTTATCCTCATGCCCCCCCCCTCCCTCTTCCCATTTGACATACATAGGATGAAACAATCAGTCTGAGATGGAGTGTGTTGCTTTTTGTTGGATCTTACCTCTCTCCAGTCAACCCTGTCTAATACAGATCCCACACTGATGAGCAATGCTCCATTGCTATCACAACAGATGTTTTATATGCTATTACTTCCTTTGTTGATGACGTACATTTCCTGAGGATACTTCCAGTGAACCTGAGTATGGCTTCTGCCTAGCCCACGACTAATTTTATGTGATTCTTCCATTTCAAATACCTTTTTTATGCCTACTCCCAGTTATTTTATTGAAGTAACGACTGCCATTGATTGTTCTGCCATAGTCTAATGATATAGTAAGTGAACTTTCTTTCTATGTACTTGCAATACAATACATTTGTTTATGTTGAGATTCAGTTGCTATTTCTAGCAGACATACTGCATGACCTCCTGTGTTTCTCTACAATTTTAAAACGTTGTGATTTCTTAATATAGCCTAGCATCATCTGCAAGAAGATTCATTAAACTTCCAGTGTTATCTAAAAGCTTTTTTAATATATCTTGAATAGCAACAGTCCTATAACACTCCTTTGGGTATGCCAGAAATCACTTTCCCATCAAAAGATTTCTGCCTGTTGAGAATGACCGGTTGTATTCTGTTAGCTAGAAATCCTCAATCCAGTCACACAATAGGGTATTTTCCTGTGTTAAAAATATGGTTCGAGTTGTTATTATTTTGAATGATTATAACATTCAGACAGCATTTTCGCACATAATTATTACAAAACATCTGTTATTTTTATATAATTAAAGCTTAAAAATCATCAAATTTCACAATTAGATCACGTGATTGAAAACGCTTCGTTATTGGCTGAATTACTGGTGACATCATAGAACACCTACAGTGCGGCAACTAGAAGTCATAGCTGTATTATTGTACGCGTTTCCTCCATTTCGCAGCTTTAAGTTCAGTTTTTGTGATCTAAACGTGTTTACAGTTTTTATGCCACAATGGAAGATGATTATGTGAAGGCTGAAGGCTGACACCTCCGTAAAGTTGATGCTATTATGGTGTCTTCATTCTTTAAAAACAATCCAAATCCCCTCAGGGGCTCAGCATTAATTTGCTGAGTATGGGCTTGGCGAACCCGGGGTCCTGAGCTGTGGGCTGTGTCGCGCCAACAGTCCGCTACACCGTAAGCTCTGTGCGTGCTTAAACGACCATCGTTCGGCACGACGGTGGAACGTTGTACGTTTCAGAGCCCGGGGATCTTGGCTTAATCGCCCGGGTCGCGAGGACGGTAGAAACCTCTATAAAAAAAAACCTCAATCTCAAGGTGTGCTACGTGCCGAGGAGATGCATGGCTGTTGAGGTTGAACAGCCGCTAGCGAGCAACCTCTGAGGAACCTGCCGCACCTCAGTTGTATAAGGCTTACCCAGGCAAGCGGGGCTCTGCCTGGGTGGACCTTTAGTTCCCTAGCTGCTAGTGGGACGAACATGAAACGAGCAAATAAAAGCGTGGCCGGTCGCGAAAACGGCGTCTCTAAGCATGGGAAGACAGAGTTTAACGCCTCTACTTATGATCCTAAGACGTTTCCGTCCCTTGCCACACCATGGGAGGAAAGAAGGGCACTTAATAGATCTGAGCCATACTCACCTCAATATCTGGTCTGTGAGCGTACTGATGGCGAATCCTTCACTTCTACTAAGCCTCAGTTTTTTGTTGACACAATTGAAGACAAGTTTGGTGAAGTAGCATCATTTTCGAAGATGAGGAGTGGGGCTGTTCTGTTACAGGCGGCGTCCTCGGCCCAGTCGCGGGCACTACTTGCCTGCGACAGGCTGGGTGATATCCCGGTGCGTGTCACGCCCCACAAATCATTAAATATGGTCCAAGGTCTTATCTGTCATCGCGATCTTTTATCCCAGACTGATGACGAGCTGCGAGCATACCTGCAGCGTCGAGGTGTCCACTTCGTCCGGCGGGTGTACAGGGGTCCTAAAGAAAGTAGGGTTGCCACCGGTGCTTTTATCTTGGCCTTCGAAGGCGATACACTGCCTGAGAAGGTTAAGGTAATGGTCTACCGGTGTGAAGCCAAGCCCTATGTCCCCCCTCCTATGCGGTGTTTCCGGTGCTGGAAGTTCGGGCACGTGTCGTCCCGATGTACTTCCAGCCCAACATGCAGGGAATGTGGGCGGCCACCTCACTCGGACGCCCCATGCACCCACCTCCGCTGTGTGTGAACTGTGGGCAACATCACCCGCCATGCTCGCCGAACTGCTCTGTTTTACATCGGGAACGGAAAATTATGGAAATCAAGACCTTGGACCGGCTGACCTTCTATGAGGCACGTAAGAAATACGAGCTGCTACACCCTGTCCGTATGGAAACGTCTTTTGCCACAGTTACAGCAGCTTCCTTGAGACCAGTGAAACCACCGGTGTTGTCTCCTCCTGTGGGCCCAAAGGGCCGTCAATCTTCCGTGACGGGTGGGGGCCCGTCTCCATCTCTCGCTCCCTCGACACCTGTGGGAGCAACTTCTCCCCCACCATCGGGGACATCTGTCCCCACTCCCCAGCCGGAGAAGAAACAGTCTTCCCCGGCCCCTCTTGCTCGGAAGGGGTCCCTCGGGACGCTCCCTTCCGAAGTTTCTCAGAGTGCGCCAGCGGATCCTAGCCTTAGGCTAAAGGATCCAACAACCGATGACCGAAGGGCTTCCAGCTCTTCGGCAGTCCCTGAAGTCGCTTCTGGAAAGTCCTCCCAGCCCTTACCACCAAAGGGCCAGCGGGAGAAAAAAAAGAAGACCAAAAAGAAGAAAGAAAAGATTAAGGACCCTTCAGTGGCTCGAAAGGAGCGCTCTCTCACATCTTCGGCCACTGAAGACGAGGTGGAGATCCTTGCGTCTCCTGAGGATCTCGCCTTCCTAGGATCGCCAGAACCCATAGTTCTCGATCCTGCGGATTCTGTAGAATCAGCAGCAGGTGCCCCTGCTGAATGACCATTTCATCTCGTACATTATGGCTATTCAGCAGACTGCAAACGAAATCTTGCAGTGGAACTGCAGCGGATTTTTCCGCCATCTGGCAGAGTTGCGACAATTACTCTGCCACTTCCCTGCGATCTGTCTAGCGATGCAGGAAACATGGTTCCCCGTCGACAGGACCCCAGCCCTCCGAGGCTATTGGGGCTATTTTAAAAACCGAACCATCTACGAAAGGGTGTCTGGCGGCGTGTGTGTTTATGTCCACGCCTCTGTCCCCAGTGCTGCTGTGCCTCTTCAAACGTCTCTAGAGGCGGTCGCTGTTCGACTCCGGGTAGTGCAAGATTTTACCGTCTGCTCTGTTTACCTTCCACCTGATGAGGCCATCTCTCCCACAGACCTCGCAGCCTTGGTTGCCCAACTTCCCCCACCCTTTCTTCTTTTGGGGGACTTCAACGCCCACCACCCTCTGTGGGGTAGCACGCAGACCTCGGCCCGGGGTAGGGATGTTGAGTCTCTCCTGTCAGAGCAGAATCTCTGCCTTCTTAACACCGGTGCTCCTACCCACTTTAGCACAGCACATGGTACGTATTCTGCCATAGACCTGTCCGCCTGCAGCCCTAGCCTCCTTCCACGTCTCACCTGGAGAGTCCATGACGACCTGTGTGGCAGTGACCATTTTCCGATTTTCCTGTCGCTCCCACAGTGTTCGCCTGCCGACCATCCGCCTCGCTGGTCCCTCCGTAGGGCTTACTGGCCAGCTTACTCTTCAGCTGCTGTTATTTCCTCTCCGCTTCCAGCAGATGTTGATGCCGCCGTTCAGCAGGTCACAGAAGCCATTGTTTCTGCAGCCGAAAACTCTGTTCCCACAACATCCGGTTCGCTCTATCGTCCATCGGTGCCCTGGTGGACACCAGAGATTGCTGAGGCCATTCGGGAACGTCGGCGAGCACTACAGCGCCACCGACGTCAACCTTCTGTCGAACATCTTGTAGCCTTCAAGCGCCTCCGGGCACGGGCCCGGCGATTGATACAAGATAGTAAGAGAGCCTCGTGGGAGAAGTATGTCGCGTCCATTGGTTCTCGCGCTTCTCCTTCCAAGGTGTGGTCGCAAGTTCGACGCCTCTTCGGGCACCGCCCATCGGCGGGAATTCCATGCCTCAGCGTCCAGGGTATGCTGTGTACTGAACCTGTCGCCATCGCTGAGCACCTGGCAGATCATTTTGCACGTACATCGGAGACTGCTGCCTATAGTGCAGATTTTCGTGCCATTAAAGAGCGAGCAGAGAGCCAGCAAATTTCATTTTGAACACGACGTCGTGAACCATATAACGTCCCATTTACTGAGTGGGAGTTTGAAGGTGCCCTTGCTGCATGCCCGGATACCTCCCCTGGACCCGATCGCATTCGCAGCCAGTTCCTCCGACAGCTATCAGCGGATGCCAAAAGCCAACTTCTCGCCCTGTTTAATCGCATATGGCTTGAGGGTGTTTTTCCGTCCTCGTGGCGGGAAAGCATTATCATCCCGGTGATTAAGCCTGCGGCAGATCCGCAGGTGGCAGATAGCTACCGCCCGATCAGCCTCACCAACGTTCCATGCAAGCTCCTCGAACGCTTGGTGATTCGGAGGCTCATGTGGATCCTCGAGGACCGGGAACTTTTGGTGCCACAACAGGGTGGGTTCCGTTAAGGTCGCTCCGCTGTTGACAATCTCGTGTCGCTGGAGTCAGCCATTCGTACAGCATTTTCTCGCCGTGAACACCTGATTGCCGTCTTCTTCGACCTGCGAAAAGCGTACGACACCACCTGGCGCTATCATATTCTGTCTACGCTGTACGATTGGGGCTTACGGGGTCCACTTCCTACATTCATTAAGAACTTCCTGGCGTTGCGTTCTTTTCGTGTTCGTGTTGGTTCTTGTTTCAGCTCACCTCATTGTCAAGAGAACAGAGTCCCACAAGGTTCCGTTCTTAGTGTTCCTTTATTCTTAATCGCCATAAACGGCCTTGCTGCGGCTGCGGGGTCATCGGTTTCTACTTCCTTGTATGCCGATGACTTCTGCATGTATTACAGCTCCTCCAGCATCAGCGTAGCTGAACGGCGGTTGCAGATCGCAATTCGGAAGGCACAGTCGTGGGCCTTTGCCCACGGTTTTCAATTTTCGGCATCCAAAACCCGTGTGATGCATTTCTGTCGACGTCGGGCAGTACACCCGGAACCCGAACTTTACTTAGCTGGCGACCTGCTACAAGTCGAAGAGACACACAGATTCTTAGGTATGGTGTTTGATGACCGTCTAACCTGGGTGCCGCACCTACGCCAGTTAAAACTGTGCTGGCGCCACCTCAACATCCTGCGCTGTCTTAGCCACACGGTTTGGGGAGCCTCACGCCCAACGCTGTTACAACTTTACAAGGCCCTCATTCAGTCGCGTCTAGACTATGGCTGCATAGTCTACGATTCGGCTGCGCCATCAGCACTGCAGGCATTGGACCCAATTTTACACTGTGGTGTCCGTTTGGCGATGGGGGCTTTTCGCACAAGTCCTGTGACAAGCCGCCTTGTCGAAGCTGGAGTCCTCCCGCTGCGGTTCCGTAGGCAACACCTGTTAACGTCTTATGTTGCTCGTGTTCAGGCCTCGCCCTTCCACCCGAAACACCGGCTCCTATTTCCAGACGCTGCACTACCTATCCCTCCACGATGGCCAAGGTCGGGATACCCGATCTCGGTCCGTGTTCGTATCCTTCTTTCGTCTCTCACATCCTACCAACTTCCTACCACTTTCCACTATTCCTCTCACACTCCTCCTTTGTCCATTCCTCGTTTGCAGCTCCGTCTGGACCTGTCCCATGCGTCAAAGGCCTCTGTTTCTCCCGTACATCTCCGTCACCAGTTTCTGCAAGTGCTCGAACCGTTCCGCGCCGCAGACGCCATTTACACAGATGGTTCCGTCGTAGATGGCCGTTCTGGGTATGCCTTTCTACATCACAACCACGTAGAACAGCATTCTCTGCCCTCTGAGAGTAGCATCTTCTCCGCCGAGCTGGTCGCTATTCTCAGAGCTCTACAACATCTCAAAGCCTGCCCCAGGGGGTCATTCGTCATCTGTACTGACTCCCTGAGTGGCTTACAGGCGATCGACCAGTGTTTCTCTCGGCACCCAATAGTGCGGTCGATCCACGATACTGTTCACTCCCTATGCCAATCAGGCCATTCTGTGGTCTTTGTGTGGACCCCGGGCCACGTTGGCATACCTGGGAATGAACATGTTGATCGATTGGCCAAGCAGGCCACTGTGGGACCACCTCTCACTGTTGGTGTCACGGAACAGGATTTTAAACTGGTGTTGCATCGGAAGGTACGCGAAGCTTGGAGTACCGAGTGGGCTACGGCGACTGCACCGAATAAGCTTCGGGCAGTGAAGCTCTCCACAGCTTTGTGGCAATCTTCACTGCGGCCGATTCACCGAGAGTCAGTCGTCCTTTGCCGCCTCCGTATTGGGCACACGTGGTTAACCCACGGGTATCTCCTCCGGCGCGAGGCTCCACCGGTATGTCGATGTGGCACTGTGTTGACAGTGGCCCATCTTTTGTTGGACTGTCCGCTTTTAGCCAACCTACGGCATTATTTTAATCTTCCAGACGCACTATCCTTAGTTTTAGGTGACGACACCTCTATGGCTAACAAAGTTTTAAGTTTTATCCGCGCTGTTGGTTTTTATGACTCGATCTAACAATAGGTGCTGTGGCCTGACATCTTAGGCCACCACCAATCCCGTTTTTTTTTTTTTTTTTGTTTTTTGTTTTTTTTTTTTCTTTTTTTTTTTTTAACACCCTTAGGGGTTCTTAGTGTATGCAGTATGGCTGGCTCATCCTGTTTTTTCTTTGTGGTCAGCCAGCCAAGGTACTCTACTATCCAGTTTTATTCCTGACTTTCTTTTAACAATTCTGTGTGTCTTCGTTTTCTGTTATCAGTGGTTTGTCCATTGTCAACCTGTACCTTATGTGCGTGACCAGTTTTAGAGCTTTGTTTTACGTTTCGATATTGACAGGTGACTCTCAGTTAGTAACAGGGGACTGATGACCTAGCTGTTTAGTCCCCTCAAAAACCAACAACAACAACAACAATCCAAATTTTTATATGCCAGAAATAAGAAACGTGAAAACTGCATTGTAAGTAATGCATACCTACATTTTAAAGCTAATTATTTCGAGAGATATTTTATGCTGTTGGAAAAAAGTACCCTATTTGTTGATGTCAGCAGACTTAATCTGAAGTCACCATATTATGCAATAAAGGATGAAATTTTATCTTCTACCCAAGCGGACTTGAGTGATTATGTTGGCAACATCAACAACACGATAGAAAATCTTTGTCCAGATGTTCAGACCACATAGAATGACTAGGTGTATCGTACAGACCATGAAGTAAATAAATAATGCTGTTCCTGCTCTATGATTCTTGTATTTACCCTTGTCCGGTCAGTAAAAGTAACTGCCCTCATAAATCAAAAGTTTCATGACAAAATATTTGCGCTGTCACACGATTGGTTAATGGCGACTTCTCATGATTCTCGCTATGCAGCATCTGTTGCCTGCCAACATAGTCACAGGAAGCTGCCGGTATAGTTAGTAAAATTTAACCCAGTAAAGCACGCAGTTAAGGGAATAATTTTATTTAACTACTTCAATACTGGTGCAAAGTGAAACATCAAAACCTGTAAAATACAGCAAAAATGCCTTGTGTATAGTTATACAATATATCTATAGTCTAGAACAGGGACAGCTGGTTGCGTCCCTGCGGTATTTTCATATCGCTCGAAGGTTGGCAACGCACATTTCGCGTAGCCAAAGGCATGTCACTTTCACGTAAACATTGCAAGCGAGACACGATGGAATAAATTTATAGCACCGAAATTACAGTGTTTTTCTGGTTTGTTGTTTTTGTGAGTGAATGTTTGCTATTGTGTGTAAACTTTCTGCCATGCATATCAGTATTTTCCTTACATATTCAAGATTTGGTTTGATATGAATGTGTCATTACTTTTGACACTACAAACTAATCCTTTTAAGTTTACTCGTCCACATACGAAGCCCCATGCTTTAATTAAAAAAACATGCTAATCAGTTTAAACGTTATTTACTTGCAATGCAAATTGCTTGGTGGAGCCCTGTGCAGAAGAAAACGCTTACGTTATTTTATTTGTGTTTAGTAAAACTTTTATATTCCATCATATTTTTCGTCGAAACACTGTGTCCTGCTGCCTTATTCAGTGGACATAGCCAACTAACTCACAGAAATACACACATGAAGTAGCCGCTATTTCATTTGGATCTCTTTGCGCCAGTATCAACCACTTTTTGCATATCTTCTCATTTTTTCGTACTCACAAGAACAATTTTGCCAGAGTCTTGACATGTATTGGTGCAGTGCGAAACTAAGCAATATTTGTAGGTCATTATGCAAACGTTAACACCCAAACATGAGGCCTCGGCCCAAACAATATACAGGTATTTGTTTATCTTAAGAGAGCAGCAGCAGCAGCGTGTTGTATGACGTCACAGGCATCACGTGACTCAAATGTACCATTTTAGCAGGCTTTCAAATTATTTGAATTTCTTTTTTTTTTTAAGTACTGAAATCCACGAGGTAAAAAAGCATGTTCGGACCATAATATGACATAATTAACAATTTAAAATGATTTCCAGAAAACAGTCAAATACCCTATTGGTGAGCAGCCCACATGCTCTTATTATGTTCTCTTTTTTAAAAAATACATGGACTCAACTTCTTGCTTATTGTCCCTAGCTTACACACTATTTAAACTAAGGTAAACTAACCTAAGGACTAAGGACAACACATACACCCATGCCCGAGGGAGGACTCGAACCTCCGACGACGAACGGCTGCACGCACTGCAGCACGGCGCCCCAGTGGGCACGGCTAATCTTCCACGGCATTTTGTTCATTAGGTGACAGTTCAGAACTGTTTTGCATGCCATGCAGAAGTCAAGAAACATAGGATTCAGTAGGAGCCTGTGTCTACCTACTGCCCTCTGGATCTCTTCGACAAAGAGCATGAGCCGGGTTTCACATTATCATTGTGTTTTGAACCTTTCTGAAGGGATGATGCTGCTAAAATTATGGAATTCTCTATTTGATTTAGTTTTGTAGTTTCACAATGAAGTGTTTTCATTCTATTATTTTGTGATCCACTGTTATTTTAAAATAATTGAATACTTTTTTATCATCTGTTTAGAAAAGACTATAATCTACATAAATACATCTTTGCTACACTGGTGTCTCACTAAAGTCATAAATTCATAGTTATGTTTGATGTTAAAGCCACTATATCACTACCAAGCATAATCAGTTGTTGAGTATCATTTAAATTCACCTTCTCACTTCATTTGTCCTCTTTAGGGTATAGGTAAATGATTGTGAAGTTCACTGTAATTGTGTGTTTTAAAGTCACAAATATTCCACCAGGGTGCCTTTTTTATGTCGTCATTATGAAGTGACAAAAGAAATTATTCAGAAAATGAAGAAAGACAAAAACTTGATTGTGATGGGGGACTGTAACTCGGTAGTAGGAAAAGGAAGAGAAGGAAATGTTGTAGGTGAATATGGAATGGGGAAAAGAAATGAAAGAGAAGATTGCTTGGTAGAATGTTGTGCAGAGCACAATTTAATGATCACCAGCACTTCGTTTAAACATCATGAAAGAAGGCTGTATATGTGGAAGAGAGCAGGAGACACTGGACGGTATCAAATTGACTTTATAATGGTATGGAATAGATTTAGAAACTAGGTTTTAAACTGTAAGACATACGCAAGGACAGATATAGACTCTGACCATAAATTAATGGCAATGAACTTACGAGACTGCAGAAAAGTAGAAAACCTAGGAGATGGAACCTGGACAAACTGAAGGAACCAGAGGTGGTGGAGGGTTTCAGAGGGGGGCATTAGCCTAGGATTTGCTGAAACGGGGGAAAGTAATACAGTAGAAGAAGAATGGTTGCTCTGAGAGTAGGGTAGTGAAGACCGCAGAGGATCATATAGGCAGAAGAACAAGGCCTAATAGAAATCCCTCTGGATAACACAGGATATACTGAACTTAACTGATGAGAGGAGAAAATATAAAATTCACCAAGTGTAGCAGGCAAAAGGGGAGTACAAACGTTTGAAAAATGACACTGACAGGAAGTGCAGACTGGCTAAGCAGAAGTGCCTAGAGGACAAATGCAGAACCATAGAAAAATGTATAACTAGGGGAAAAATAGATACTGCCTACAGGAAAGAAAGGAGATATTTGGAGACAAGAAAAGCAGCTGTATGAGCATCAAGAACTTGAATGGAAAACCAGTATTAAACAAAGAGGGGAAAGCTGAACTATGGATAGAATATATAGAGACCCTATACATAGGAAATAAATTTGAAGGCAGTATTCTAGAAATGGAAGACGGAGTGGAGTAAGAGGAGATAGGAGATAAGATACTGTGAGAAGAATTTGAAAGAGTGCTGAAAGATTTGAGTCAAAATATGACCCCTGGAATAGATATTTGGCTGAACTGTTGATATCATTAAGAGAGTCAGTCATGAAGAAATTGTTCCACCTCGTATGCAAGATGTATGAAGTAGGGAAATACCCGCTGACTTCAAGAAGACTATAGTAATTCCAATTCCAAATAAGTCATGGGTGCAAAATACTAACACGAATTATTTACAGACGAATGTAAAAAATTGTGGAATCCAACCTTGGGGAAGATCAGTTTGGATTTAGGAGAAATGTAGGAACACGAGAGGCAATACCCACATTACGACTTATCTTAGAAGATAGGTTTTTAGCATTTGTGGATCTGAAGAAAGCTTTTGACAATGTTGATTGTAATATACTCTCAAATTCTGAAGGTAACAGGGGTAAAATATATGGAGAGAAGAGTTATATTCAACTTACACAAAAAACAGACAGCAGTTATTAGAGTTGAATTGCATGATAGGGATTCAAAGGTTGGGAAGGGAGTAAGACAGGTATGTAGCCTTTCCCCAATGTTGTTCAATCTGCACATTGAGCAAGCAGTGAGGGAATTCAAGGAGAAATTTGGAGAGGGAATTAAAGTTCAGGGAGAAGAAATAAAAAAATCGCATTTTGCTGATGACATAGTAATTCTGTCAGAGACCGCAAAGGATCTGGAAGAGCAATTGAATGTAATGGACAGTGTCTTGAAAAGAGGGTATAAGATGAACATCAACAAGAGTAAAACAATGATAATGGAAAGTAGCATCAGAAATTCAGGTGATGCTGAAGGAATTAGATTAGGTAATGAGACAATAAAAGTAGTAGATGAGTTTTGTTAGTTGGTTAGCAAGGTAACTTCTGTTGGCCGAATTAAAGAAGATATAAAATGCAGAATGGCTATGGTAAGGAAAGTGTTTCTGAAGAAGCGAAATTTGTTGACATCCAATATCAACTTAAATATTAAGAAGTCCTTTCCGAAAGCATTTGTCTGGAGTGTAGCATTGTATGGGAGCAAAATGTGGCCAATAAGGAGTTCAGACAAAAAGATGGTAGAAGCATTTGAAATGTGGTGCTACAGATGAATGGTGAATATTAGATGAGTAGCTCACGTAACAAATGAGGAGGTGCTTAGCCGAATTGGAGAGGAGTTTCTGGCATATCATGACTAAGAGATGGGATAGATTGGTGGGACACATTGTGAGCCATCAAGGAATCGTCAACTTAGCATTAGAGGGAAGTGTGTGGGTTAAAAATCATAGAGGGAAACCGAGGCAGATTCAGAAGGATGTAGGTTGCCGAACTTTTCTCAGATGAAGATACTTGCACAGGACAGGGTAGCGTGGAGAGCTGCATCAAACCAGTCTGTGGACTGAAGACCACAACAACAACTACTTCATTATTTTTAAGTGTTATAGTTTGGCTTTAAAGTAATATTTTTATTGTCAATTTCTAAAATAAATTGCGGGATAGAGCCATCATACCTGCCGAATTCTCCAGTTCCCAAAAGTGCTCAAATGGGATATTTTCAGGAGGGAAGGGGGGGGGGGGGGGGAGCAAGATCTGGACTGTGGAGTTTTGTTTATTATTGTTGTTATTATTATCATTTTGGAGATGAATGCTGACTTTTAACTAGCCATAAAATAGTTCCAGTTCTGACCATGCTAAAAACTAAGTTGTGTTACTAACATAGTGGCATAATTCATTTTCTTGAAAGAAAACCACCTTTCTAAATTGTATTTTATGCATTCCCTGAAACCTACAGGGGGAGGGGGGGTGCCACTGGTTATGGGCACTTACTCTTGTTCCCATTACGGACAGCTTCTTTCCAAACTCGACATGTTTGGTATTATGATACAACATGATATTGGCGCAAAATATATTTAAGGTTTTCCGTAAGATGTTCTACCACTACTACTGCTGACCCAGGACAACTATAGAAACATACAATTGCTGTGTTAAAGCCACTTTTAATCCTGGCCCAAATCGTTTCACATTCTAAATCCATAATACTCTCACGTTACTATCATATTTTTATCACTAATAACACTTCTTCACCTGGATGTTCAACTTGCTTTGTGATACATGTTCCAGGCAGATTTTAGAATTTCATTACAGTTGACATTTGGTTTCAGTCGGCTTTTGTCCCTAGTACTGTACTACATGGACATTGTGCCATTTATAAGTACTATTTTTTGTGTTCCAACAGTAGCATTGGTATTGTTTTAAATGTGACATAGGGTACATACAATCAGGTAATGTATTCTCCCAATTACTTACAAACTATTGAAACTAACTTTTGCTAAGAAGAACACAAACACCCTGCTCTCTGTCACTCTCCTCCTGTCTTCTCTCAATGTTTATCCCTTCCCTCCCGTGTATCCCATGTATATGAAATTGCTACAGTACCTGCCAAATTCATAGTGATCAGTCAAACTGTGTCTGTGACTGGAGTAAGGTACCGCCACCATACATCGTACAAAATCTTATGCAGGCAGTGATGTTTCTCTGTTTTCAATGGCAAGTGTGCAAGATTTAATGAAGATAGGAGTACCTCTGTCATTGTAAAGTCCCTTCCACCATGAACTGTGCAAATTACTATGGTGACAGTGCTATTCCTCATGTTTTGGAGCTCAAGTACACAAATTATTATCACAGTCAGATGAACAGTCTGACAGTGCATAAAACAAGAATATAATCCAAATTGGTGATGCCCCCTTAAAACATTAACAATTTCAATTTTCCCTGTTTTTTAGATTTTAAATTTTTTTATTTTTTTTAACTACCCGTGTATAAAACGAACAGAAGAAGAAGAAGAAGAAATATGTATTCAAATCAGCGAAACCATTTCTGCGTTTATATGAAAAGGGACCCTACAGTTCAACATTGTAGAGTAACTTGTTTCACCACATTGCTTAAGCTCGACTTAAGTTAGTCAAGTAGATTTTTTTCTGTTTTTTCCGGTTGGGGAGGATATTAAGCAACTTCGTGCCATAAATTGCCCTGGGAGCTCTTGTCTGTGAGGTTCCTGACAGCAGAGAAATCATGGAGAAGCTTTAGTCCAAAGAAGAATGAGAAGCAGTGAGATAAATATTCTGTGTTTTGAAGTTCTGTTGTTCTTTTATTAATTACATTGCTACACTTCTTAAGAAAAGTCATGACCAGACGACATTGTCGCGACGTAAAAGCTAGGTTAAAACTTGAAGCGAAAAAGTTTGTAGTTCCAGCAAGTTTCGAACCCGTGTTCTTTTGGTCTCCGACTGATAACTTTGCCATTAGCCCTGGCTTCATGTTGATGATCAGTGCCAATTGTTTGATATTTACCCAACCTATATAAAATATGTAATTTTTAATAAAAATACTATCAAGGTCATCAGTCAAAATAAAAACTAACCTACCTCTCTAAGTTGGACCAAATCTCACACAATGTCCAAAATTTCATTAAGATCAGTTGAGTAGTTTCGGAATTGATTGCAGACAAAAAGCATGACATGGGGGCGGGGGGGGGGGGGGGGCGTTTAAAGGTACAAAAGTATAAGCACCCAAACCAGTTGAAATTTGAATATGGTACTTTGGGATATCATAGTTCAACATCTATGGACATGATGCATTCATCACCACCACCTCCAAAAAAAATTCAAGGCTCTGCCCTCAGCAGGCAATGTTTTGTTCACCGTCTTTTTTTATATCCAATACTCAACAAATTCCTCCAGCAAATAAAACCATTAATTGTGATGTGTGCTGTGAGACACTCTGTAGCCTACTCAAGTCCATCAAGAGCAAACAGCCTGGGCTGCTCACAGAGATAGTGATTCTGCTTCGTGATAATGCATGCCCACACGTCTCAAAGGGTTACACAAAGTGTGCTGGCCAAGTTCAGGAGGGAGGAGATGGAGCATCCACCCTACAGCTCAGACCTGTCGCCCTGTGACTTCCATCTGTTTGGTCTGCTAAAATAATATCTTAATGGGAAGTGCTTCAACTTGGACAACGAACTGAAGGACACAGTAGAGGACTAGCTCTTCGCACAGCCATAGGAATTCTGGTAACAGGGACTCCTTTGACTCATTAAACACTGGGTTATTTCTGCTCAGGCCTCTGATGATTACTTTTAAATGAAGACTTCAATTACACCCTCAGCATTGTTTCGTACCTTTTCATTTGAACACCCCTCATATATAAAGAGAGAAATTATATTGTTTGACAGCTGTTAAAATGATGTAGTAGAAAGCTCATTATCACCATTTTGTTCCAGACATACCAGTGCCACAATAAGATAACAAGTGATTTCGTATTCCTTGGATCATGTAGCATGCTGGCTACAGCTGGCCACAGTTCAGAAAGTAAAAGTGTTGCACTGTGGGATTCATTACTACCTCAGAAGAAGGCATTAATAACAGGTATGTATACCTTTTTGGGTTGTTCAGTAATTTTAATGTCTTCTGAATGTCCAACAACCTCTTACAAGTAACATCAAATATCACAATGTTTGTTTATTTTATAATGCAATAACCAGCTCGAGTACCCATGTATATATATAAAATTGTTGAGGTTTATTTACCAGGCGAAAGAGCACCAGTACATAGACAAAAACACAAATAAAAACACACACAAACAAACAAATGCTGATCTTTCGCAACCTTAGGTTGCTTCTTCAGAAAGAGCAGGGAAGGAGAGGGAAAAGGAAAGGATGAGGGTTTTAAGGGAGTGGGTAAGGAGTCATTCCAATCCCCTGTTTCCCCCCAAGGTAAGTCTTTCCTCTCCCGGGATTGGAATGACTCCTTACCCACTCGGCATTTGTGTGTGTGTGTGTGTGTGTGTGTGTGTGTGTGTGTGTGTGTGTGTTTTTATTTATGTTTCTGTCTATGTACCACTGCTCTTTCACCTGGTAAGTAATCCACATCTATTTTATATATACACACACATCTTTAAGCATGTAAATGGAAGTGATATTATTTGCCTAGATATAAACATATATACTTTTGTACATATGCAGGGTGTTTCAGGAAGAATAGTAAATATTGTAGGAGGTGGTAGTATGGATGAATTCCAATAAAAAGTGACATAATGTGTCCAATTTTTATTGAGTATGGAGATACATCTGACTTCAATGCATTTTTATTTGAATAGCAAGAACACCATTTGTTATGGGTTGCTAAGGATGTATTTATTGAATGTCTTCAGCAGTGTTTTGATATTCAATTCGTGAAGTCTTGCTTTATCCCACACTGCAGTTTTCACCACGATTTGTGAGCCATTTCTACTGTACTGTGTGTGTAAACTTGCTGCACATATTTACACATGCTGATTTTGCCTGTATCAGGGGTGTCCAACTAAAATTTGTTGTGGGTTACATTACCAACTTTTATTACCGTGGCGGGCCAAACAAAAGAAAACTGCAAAGGAATCGATTACTAAACCAGTGGAAATAAAACTCTCTTTTTCTGGGTAAGCAGGTAGGATGTATTTATAACAGAATATTATAAACTTCAAAGAAAAATAATATTAATGAAAAAAGAAAGCTAATGAGACAAATGACTGATTATGTTCGATTTATAAATTCGGAGAATTCTGCTCAGATGGTCATCTGTTAGCGAATATCTCATTTCAGATTTTTACATTTTTTTATTTGTGAAAAAACTGTTCACAGATATATGTGCTTCTAAACAAGGACACCAGTTGAAGTGACAACTTGTATAGCTTCGGATAATGATCGGGTTTGGTATTTTATTTATTTACTTATTTTTCTAAAACTCCATGAGTCCATTCTACAGGCAGCTATGGTAGGCTGTTTTAGGTTTTCACTGGTTTGAAGTTCATTCAACTCCATCTGCAGGTGTCTTCAATCTTAACTTCAAATGGATTTTGTAACACTTTCATATAGGCATTTTTAAAATCTGAGAATCTCTCCTCAAACTCATCCTTACTTGTTGAAATCCAGTCTCTTGATTTCATGTACACAAGGTCTGTCTTTCCCCTATCTGTCTCTAGAACAAGATGAGTTTTTTAAATAAATACTTGAAAGTGTTCATACTTTACCACACACATTTTTTACCCAGGAGTTTCATATCCAAGTCAGAGAGATATTTAGTTAAGTCTACTAGAAAAGCCAGGTCATTCAACCATTGCTCATTCTCCAAAAATATGACATGTCCTTTGCCAATTATAAAGCTTTTTATTTCTCCCAACAGAAAATAAAATTGTGAGAATGTTTTTGATCTGCTGAACCAGCAAACTCGGCTGTAATAAAGGGTCTCTCACGAAAGACGCATGCCAGGCATCCATGGATCGCACGGTATGGCCACCGCCACCACATGCGCCGGCTACGGCAGCACCCCATTCTTGGGCTCTATTGTGCCACGGGCGCATACACTGAGTTAAAGTCTAAAAAAACATTGCCATCTGAGTAAGCTAAGGTTACCTTTATTTACAGTAGATGTTCAAAATTATGTCCCTCTATGGAAAGAGCGACCTGACATCTCTTGAACACATTTGCGGACACTCGACAAATTTCGGCTGCCGAAATTTGGGAAATGACTAGTCGAATAAATTCTGACAGGTATGTGAACAATATCCTGCATCAATTTTTTCAAGAACTTTCACCCAACGAAAAGCTGTACGGTTATTTCATGCAGGACAATGCAAGACCACATAAAGCTGGTGCTTCTATGGCAGCAATACGAAGTGTTTTTGATGATAGCATAGTTGACTGGCATCCTCGTTCTCCAGATCTATATCCCTGTGACTTTTATCTTTGGGGAATGTTAAAAGACAAGGTGTATGCAAGCAATCCCCATACACTCAGAGTTGGAAGACAGGATTCAACTAGTCATTTTGCAGATTTCGGCAGCCGAAATTTGTCAAGTGTTCGCAAATGTGTTAAAGAGATGTCAGGCCGCTCTTTCCATAGAGGGACATCATTTTGAACATCTACTGTAAATAGTGGTAAGCTTAGGTTACTCAGATGGCAATGTTTTTCAGACTTTAACTCAGTGTATACGCCCGCAGCACAATAGAGTCCAAGAATCGGGCACTGCCGTGGCCAGCGGATGCGGCTGCGACGGGTGCATAAAAAAGTCAAACGCGTACAACACTTCCAGCTATCAGCCAAGGCCTTCGTCAGAATCACACAATCACACTTCAGTCACACTACCGTCATCTCCAGCTGCTGCACTTGAAATCATTCTCTACAGTTAGGGAATAGGGGAGGAGGAGTAGGAAGGTTGTCACAGTGGCTGGAATGGATACAGCAGGCCTTAAGGAGCATGTAAGTATTAGATAGGTGTAGCAAGATGAAGCTTTGGAATGGAGCAGGGAGGTGGCTGAGGGAAGGAAATCAAAACCAAACAAAGACACACACACAGTACAGCACAAGAAATGGGATGGAGGTAGGAACTGTTGGGTATGGAAAAAAAGGAAATTATCGTAGGTTGAGGCCTGGATTATTTCAGGATCGGAGAATGTACTGTAGTAGCTTGCATCTGTGCAGTCGAGCAAAGCTGGTGGTGGATGGAGGATCCAGAGGCCCGGGTTGTGAAGCAGCCATTGAAATCAAACCTATGCTCCACTGCATGTTGTGCCACATGGAGATCTGCCTTTTTGGCCACAATTTCGTGGTGACCATTCATCGTAATAGACAGCTGGTTAGTGTTCATGCCAATATAGAAAGCTGTGCAGTGATTGCAGTACAGTTGGTAAATTACATGGCTGCTTTTATAGATGGCCCATTCTGATAGGATAGGATAAGTCTGGGATAGGGAGTGTTTGGTGGTTGGATTGGACGGGTCTTGCAGTAGTGTCTTCCACTGCCTGTGGCAGTGGGCTGGGTTCTGGGGTGGCATAGGGATGGACTAGGATGTTATGGAGATTGGGAGGATGACAGAACACCACTTTAAGAGGAGTGGGAAGGATCTTGGGCAGAATGTCGCATATCTGGGCATGAGGGCAGAAAATCAAAACCGCAAAGGATGCAGTTTAGCAGTTAGAGTCCAGGGTAGTACTGGATGACAAAGGGATTGTTCTTTTGTGGATGGTTACTGGTGGTAGAGAAAAGATTTGTAATGTGTTGGAATATGGAGCAGGAGATCGTTTAGCAGACTAGGTCTGCGGGGTACTTCATGTCCATGTAGGCTTTTGTGTGAACTTCAGAATATTGAGAAAGGGAGTTACTGTACTGTAGATACTCCGTCCAAGGGTGGCCAATCTGTAAGGGAGGGAATTTTGTATGTGGAAGGGATAGCAACTGTCAAAGTTTAGGTTATATTGGTGGTTGATAGGTTTAATATCGATGGAAGTGTGGATGGAGCCATCAGTGAGGTAGATGTTAATATCCAGGAATGTGGCATGTGGGTTGAGGAAGACCAGGTGAAGCGGATGGGAAAGGAGTAGTTGAGGTTTCAAAAGGAGGAAGATAAGGTGTCCTGCCTCTGAGTCGATTTCATGAAAATATCATCAATAAACCTGAACCACGCCAGAGGTTTGGGGTCTTGCGATGCTAGTAAGTATTCCTCCAGATGGCCCATAAAATAGGTTGGAATAGAGGATGCCCATGGTTGTGCCACAGATTTTAAAAGCTTTTTTCACCGAAAAGTAGTTGTTTGTTAGGATAAAGTTGGTGAGGTTATGTGGAATAAGGTATCAGGGTTGAATTCAAAAGTACATTGGGAGAGTTAGATTTAGAGAGTGGCAAGGCCATGGACATGTGGGGTAGGATCATGGAAATCTAGACTTTGGACTAGCTATTGTACAATGAGGCAAGAAAGAAGTATGAGCGGCTCCATTCGATGAATTTGAATACCTCTTTTGCTGCTGTGACGTCGTCCCCATGCACTACGGGTACGACTCGGAACAACGTGTCCCCCTCCTCCTGTGAGCCCTACGGGCCATAAATCTTTCACTGCCCCCTTGTTGGGTGTGAGCGCTCCTCCATCTACTGCGCCATCACCTGTTGTGGAAGCAACTTCCCCACAACCATCAGGGACACTGGTCCCCAACCCCAAGCCAGAGAAGTAACAGCTTCCTCCGGCACCTCTAGATCAGAAGGTTCCCTTGGAACGCTATTTTCCGAAGATTCTTATAGTGTGCCAGAAGATTCCAGCCAATGGCTGAAGGATCCTAAAACTCTGGTCGAAGGGTTTCTGGCTCTTCGACAGTCCCTGTTGGTACTTCCAAAAAGCCCTCCCAGCCCTTAACACCAAAGGGCCAGCAAGAGGGAACAAAGAAGAAGAAGACAAACAAGAATAAAGACTCTTCAGTGGCTCAAGAGGAATGCTCCCTCACATCTTCGGCCTCTGAAGATAAGGTGGAGATCCTCGCGTCCCCTGAGGATCTCACCCTAACAGGATCGCTGGAACCCTTGGTTCTAGATCCTGCAGATACTGAGGTGTTGGCATCAGGTGCCCCTGTGAAATAACTTGCTTATCCATTACATTATGGCTGTTCAGCCCAATCAATCGATATCCTGCAATGGAATTTCAGTGGTTTTTTCCACCAACTGGATGAGCTGCAGCAATTACTCTGCTGCTTCCCTGCACTCTGTGTAACCCGCCAAGTAACGTAGTTCCCCGTTGAGAGGACCCCTGCCCTCCAAAGCTATCGGGGCAATTTTAAAAACCGTTCCATCTATGACAGAGTTTCTGGTGGTGTCTGTATCTATGTCCGAGTCTCTTTCCCCAGTGCTGCCGTGCCTCTTCAAACACCTCTAGAGGCAGTCGCTGTTAGGCTCCGGGTAGTGCAAGATTTTACCATCTGCTTTGTCTACCTTCCAGCAGATGATGCTGTCTCTCCTATAGACCTCTCTGCCTTGGTTGCCCAACTTCCCCCACACTTTCTTCTCTTGGGAGATTTCAACGCCCAACACTCTGTGGGGTGGCAAGCAGATCTCAGCCCGGGGTAGAGATGTTGAATCTCTCCTTTTCAAGCAGAATATATGCCTTGTCAACACCGGTGCTCCTACCCATTTTAGCATAGTGCATGGGATGTACAACTGCCATAGACCTGTCTGTCTGCAGCCATAACCTTCTTCCACATCTCACCTGGAGCGTCAGCAATGATCTGTGCGGCAGTGACCATTTTCCTATCTTCCTACCGACCGTCTGCCTCGCTGGTCCCTCCATAGTACTGACTGGCCAATTTATTCCTCAGTTGCTGTGATTTCCTCTCCCCTTCTGGGTGATGTTGATGCCACTGTGCAGCAGGTCACAGAGGGCATCATTTCTGCAGCCAAGAAAACTGTCCCCACCACACTTGGGTCACTCGACCATAAGACGGTGCTCTGGTGGACACCGGAGATCGTTGATGCTATCTGGGACCGTCGGCGAGCGTTACAATATCACCGACGCCACCCGTCTGTAGAACATCTTATCGCCTAGCAACTGATCCAACAAAGCAAGAGAGACTCATGGGAGAAGTTCGTTGGCACCATTGGCTCCCACACTTCTCCTTCACAGGTATGGTCGCAAGTTCGCCGCCTCTTCAGCGGGAATTCCATGCCTCGGCATTCAGGGTACACCCTGTACTGACCCTGTCACCATAGCTGAGCACATGGCAGACCATTATGCTCGCAGCTCAGCGAATGCTGCTTATGGGACAGACTTCCGCGCCCTTAAAGAACGAATGGAGCACCATCAAATATCTTTCCGAACGTGACACCGAGAAGCATATAACGTCCCTTTTACTGATTGGGAGTTTGAAAGTGCCCTTGCTGAATGCCCAGACACATCCCCCAGACCCGACCGCATTCACAGTCTGTTCCTCCAACACCTATCAATGGACTCTAAGCACCAGCTTCTCGCCCTGCTCAAACGTCTGTGCTGAGGATGTTTCCCAGTCTCAATGGTGGGATGGTGTCGTCATCCCAGTGATGAAGCCTGAGGCGGATCCACAGGTGGCTGATAGTTACTGACCAATCAGCCTCACCAATGTTACTTGCAAGGAACGCATGGTGAGTTGGAGGCTTATGTGGATTCTCGAGGACTGGGGACTCTTGGCCACACAACAGGGTGATTTCCGTCATGGCCGCTCCGCTATTGACAATCTCGTGTCGCTGGAGTCAGCCATCCATACAGCCTTTACTCACCGCAAACAACTGGTTGCCGTCTTCTTTGACCTGCGGAAGGAGTACAACACCTGGCACTATCATATACTGTCTATTTTGCACGATTGGGGCTTACGGGGTCCACTTTCTGTAATCATACAGAACTTTCTTGTGCTACATTCTTTTCATGTTCATGTTGGTACTTGTCACAGCTCGCTTCGTTACCAAGAAACTGTGTTCCCTCTATTTTTAGTCATGATTAATGGTCTTGCGGCACCTGTGGGATCATCGGTTTCCTCATCATTGTATGCCAATGACTTCTGCATGTATTTTAGCTCCACCAGCATCAATGTTGCTGAATGGCAGTTGCGGCTAGCAATTCGAAAGGCACATTCATGGGCGTTTGCCCATGGTTTTCAGTTTTCTGCCTCAAAAACCTGGGTAATGCATTTCTGTTGACATCGGGCAGTACATCCAGAACCCGAACTATATTTGACTGATGACCTACTGTGTGTCGAAGAGACACACCATCTTTCAGATATGTTGTTAGATGATCATCTTCCTTGGGTGCCACACCTTCGCCAACTCTCACAAATTTGCTGGTGGCACCTCAACATTCTGCGCTCTCTGATCCACACTGTTTCGGGAGCTGCATGCCCAACGCTACTGCGATTCTATCAGACCCTCATTCAGTCGTGCCTCGATTACTGATGCATTGTTTGATTTGGCTGCGCCTTCAGTACTGCAGGTATTGGACCCAATTTTACATTGTGGTGTCCGTCTGGTGACAGCAGCTTTTTGCACGAGCCCTGTGACAAGCCTCCTTGTGGAAGCTGGAGTCCTTCCCCTAGGGTTTCGCTGGCAACACCTGTTAGCTTTGTACATTGCCCATGTTCAGGCCTCGCCACACCACCTGAACCACCAGCTCCTTTTTCCCAGACGCTGCAGTCCCTATCCCTCTACGGCACCCCAAGACGGGTTATCTGATTTCAGTCCGTTCGTTCTCTCCTTTCGTCCCTTGAATCCCATCCACTCCCTGCCACTTTCTAATGTTTCTTTCAAACCCCTCCTTAGTCCAGTCCCATTTGCAGCTTTGTCTTCATCTGTCCCATCCATCAAAGGACTCCGTTTCCCCAACACAACTCTGTCTCCAGTTCCTGGAACTCCTTGATTCATTCCGTGGCGCCGAAGCCATTTATACTGACGATTCCCTGGCAGATGGTCGTGCTGGGTACACATGTCTCCATGGTGACCGTGTCAAACAGCATTCATTACCCCTTGAAAGTAGTGTCTTTACTGCAGAGCTGTTTGCCATCCTAAAGGCTCTAGAACATCTCAGAGCCCGCCTCAGGGGGTCATTTGTCACCTGTAGTGACTCCGAGTGGCTTGCAGGCAATTGACCAGTGCTTCCCAAACAACCCATTAGTGCAGTTCATACAAGACACTGTTTTCTCTCTTGACAAATCTGGCTATTCTGTGGTCTTTCTGTCAACCCCAGGCCACATCGGCATACCGGGAAATGAACATGTCGATCGGTTGGCCAAGCAGGCCACTACAGCACCACCTCTGGAGATAGGCGTCACAGAATCGGACCTCAAGTTGATTTTTCACTGGAAGGTACGTGAGGTTGGGAGCATTGAATGGGCTACCACGGGTACGCATAATAAGCTTCGCACAGTCAAGCAATCCATGCTACTGTGGAACTCTTCATTGCGGCCCATACATTGTGAATCCGTTGTCCTCTGCCGCCTCCGCATAGGGCGTACATGGCTGACCCACGGCTATCTCCTTCGTCGTGAGGCCCCGCCTGTGTGTCGATGTGGAGCAGTGCTGACAGTAGGCCATCTGCTGATGGACTGTCCACTTTTAGCCAACTTGAGGCAATCTTTTAATATCCCAGACGCGCTACCCTCGGTTTTAGATGACGATGCCTCTACGCCTAATGCAGTTTTACATTTTATTCGCGTAGCTGGTTTTTACCATTCCATTTAGTGGTGGGTGTTATAGCCTGATATCTCGGGTGTCCCCACCTATCCAACACTTTTAAATATCTTAAGACTCTTATGTAAAATACCTGTGGACTTTAATGTGTTTTAGTGTGTGCAGCAAAGCTGGCTCATCCTGTTTTATTTTTGTGATCAGCCAGCCATTATAAGTCTGCTGTCCAGTTTTTATCTTACTTACTGACCTGGTGTTTTACCTATGTGCCCTTTTTTTTTTTTTTTTTTTTTTTTTTTTCTCTCTCTCTGTGTGTGTGTGTGTGTGTGTGTGTGTGTGTGTGGTCATTGTCTATTCTTAGTATATGAAAGTGAGCTCTTACCTAGGAACAAGAGGCTGATGACCTAGATGTTCAGTCCCCTTAAAATAGCAGCAGCAGCATTTGGGGTGTTGGTGTATATGAGGTGGCATCTCCCCTATGATACATAAGGATCTAGGAGGTAAAGGGTTGGGGATTTCAGAAGTCTTTCACCGAATCTACACCATTCCCACCATTTAGTGTGATCAATAATTTTAGTATTTCTATTGCAATAGACTTTTGTTGCAACTGTTTTCAACTGTTTCATACTGCTCTACTTTATAGCTTACTTGTCACCATAACACTGTGCATGAAATTATCTCTGTTTCAGCATTTTCCATTCATGATCAAGGAGCCTCAAGTCTTGTGTATGCTCCACAGCACCAGTTAATTATATCTGCTGGGAAAAAGGGTGATGTTGCTATTCTGGATGTTAGACAGCGACAAGTGAGACATCGTTTTGTAGCTCATGAATCACCTATAAAGTGCCTTGCAATTGATCCCAGTGAAGAATTTTTTGTGACTGGTTCAGCAGATGGAGATATTAAGGTTAGATTCATCAATAAATTTTTGTTAGTAATTACTAGATTCATTTGTAAATAAGCATGTAACTTATTGAAACCTTTCCTCTGCCCTCCCTCCCTTTTCCGGCCTTCCCTCCCTCCCTCCTTCCTAAACGCCTTCCCTCCTTTTTGTCCTCCCTCCCTCCCTCCATCCCCCCTATTCCCTCCCTCCATCCCCCCTATTCCCTCCATCCATCCCCACTATTCCCTCCCTCCCCCCTATTCCCTCCCTCCATCCCCACTATTCCCTCCCTCCCCCCTATTCCCTCCCTCCCCCCCCTATTCCTTCCTTCCCCCCTATTCCCTCCCTACCCCACTCCTTCACTCACCCCGCTCACTCCCTCACTCAGTCACCCCACTCCTTCCCCTCCCTCCCTCCCTCCCTCCCTGCCCCCCTCCCTCCCTCCCTCTGTCCTCCCACCCTGCATCCCCCTCCCTCTGTCCACCCTCCCTCCCTGCAGCTCATTACTCTATACTGACCCACAGATTTTTTAACTTACTTTCATTGTGTAAAATATTGCTGTTTCAGAAATTGTGATTGTTTTCCATATTTTGTCAACATTTTCTCAATTTTCTTCAGTAATCCATGGCTTTGTCCTATTTTATAGCAATCTTACCCGTAAGCATTTCTTACTGTAATTACTGATAACCTGAGGCTCTTGAATAGTCTCTTGAATAATTCAGCAACTGAATTAGAGCATGACATTTGGGGCTCCTTTTCAGTGAGCTGCTGGAAAAAAATTTGTACCTAAAAAATGAAATAGATAAATATTAGAACTTAATTAAATTTTTCAAGGACTTTGAAGGTAATGAAACATTGCACAAGTTCTGATTTTTTTATGATTTGCATGACAATATTACAATATTCGAGAGCTTAGGCACATTCTCAAACACATATATATATATATATCTTTGTGACATTGTGACACTGAAATTTTTGAGGTTATAACATAACTCATTCACCGTCAATGTGCAGAAAAATTTACACAAGCAAACAGTAATTCTCACCTTTAATAAAATGTTACAAAAAAAAAACCTTACATAAATATTTTCACTTTATTGTAAGAATAAATTCTCTAAACACATCACGCAAAGCATGAAAAAAAAACTACTAGTCGCCTAAACTAAGCTAGGCAGACACTTGGCACAATGACTTATGGGATTTACCTATCAGCCACCACTCCATGAGTCAACTAGGCACATACTCAAACAATAAAATGTGAAATATACGTTTAAATAAATGCAAAAGTCAAGAAAATTGACTGAGTGATGTTTATAAACACTAAACCAGAAGGCAAAAGCCATGCTTCAATTTGTCATTTACATCATTTTTCTTCACGAATATGCTTTCATGAAGTGTAAAATGCAGAAAAATGTAAATATGTTAATACAAAAACAGGGGCGAATTAACATTGTGAACACAGGAAATGGGTCATTCCATGTAAAAGGCACCAATATTAAAGTGTTGTCCTGCATAGTCGTCTCCAAATCTATTGAAATTTGGTGTGAAGGTTCTGTATGACCTGTGATAGTTACATACCAAATTTCAGTTCAATATCTTAAGTGGTTGAAGTTTTACAGATTTCTGAAGAAAGGCTACTCTACTTTGCACCACATACAAAGGTGCAAAAGTGCCAAGTTTTTTGACAGGCTTTTTTAAACATTCTAGCTAACTAGGTCATTTGTTTTAATATAAAAATACAGCTTTATTTGCTGAATCATACCATTACAATAATTAGAGGTTTAGCTTCACTCAAAAATAGATAGAAGCCTTCAGGGACATAGACAAATCTTTCCTCTTGGGGGGGGGGGGGGGCAGGCGAGGGCTTTTTAGAGCTGTATTGAGGTGCTGTCACACAGTTGACACATGCCAAAGCTGTGACGCCACCGCCAACCCACTCCCCCCCCCCCCCCCCCAATAAGAAACACAATTTTTTTCTATGAATTTGGAAAATTTTCTGAGTAGTTGATCAAAGAATGAAGCATTATTGAAAAAGATTGTAGACATGAATAGCGGTCTTTTATGTTATACCTAGAAAATGACGGGCGTTTACCTACCGAAATACTTGATGTTGTCGAAGACGTTCCCCAACTATATTCTCGAAAAATTATTTGAACATAACATACAGAGTAATCCCAATTTTCAGAACAAAAGTAATTGATGTAGGGATTAGTAAATTACAAATACCTTCTTGACTATCACATCTGGCTCAAGCTATAAGTTGTAAACAATCATAAAAGATCGAAAGCCTTCAGAGAAATAACACATAGGGGAGATCAAAGCAATGGTGCCACCTTAAGGAAAACCAGTTTTTTTGTTTACCTTATTAAAATCATGCCTGTTTCGTACATAATAATACCACAGCTTCACCAGCTAATACTACTTTATTATAATTTTTTCAGCCATCGGTTTTGTTGTTTTATTGTTAAAAATATATTGTGTAAGTATAGGTACATAGTGGCGTCAGTACCGTGGGTTCCAGGGTAATGATGCCATACATTTGAAAATCAAGGCTAAGCCTACATGATGAATTAGTAGTAGTGAATAAGTATTACAACTGTTCTAATTTATACTTATCACTCTACTGTATTAGGCATTTAGAAGGCTTCAAGTACTTGTCAATGTAAAATTGGAATGAATGTAGATTTATGATTTAGACTTGATTAAGGCACCGCAAAAGTCAGAAATAGTTTCTGGAACTTCAAAACTGCTGCATTCTCTACATTCTGCAAGTGCCCATTTCACAAAATGTATGCATCTGTATTACATTTCATTTTGCCTAAATTCGCCACCATGGCTAAAAAGTCACTTTAAAGCCTAAGATTTTGCAAATCAATTAGGTTAGAGACACGAAATCGAAGCTAAATATCTACAGAGTACGTTAATACAAGTATTAAAAAGCACTGACAGCCTATAGAGTTACTTATTTCAATAAAATACAAACTCGAAAATCATATCCAAAACATTGAAACTAACAATTCCTTTCACACAATTAATATCTGCCAGAAGAGGGGGAATTTAATCTGTCAGCATTAATTTGCTGGGTACGGGCTTGGCGAACCCGGGGTCCTAAGCTGTGGCCTGTGTCGCGCTAACAGTCCGCTACACCGTAAGCTCTGTGCGTGCTTCAACGACCATCGTTCGGCGTGACGGTGGAACGTTGTACGTTTCAGAGCCCGGGGATCTTGGCTTAATCGTCCGGGTCGCGAGGACGGTACAAACCTCTATAAAAAAAAACTCAATCTCAAAGTGTGCTACGTGCCGAGGAGATGCATGGCTGTTGAGGTTGAACAGCCGCTAGCGAGCAACCTCTGAGGAACCTGCCGCACCTCAGTTGTATAAGGCTTACCCAGGCAAGCAGAGCTCTGTCTGGGTGGACGCTTATTTCCCTAGCTGCTTGTGGGAACACCATGAAACGAACACGAAACATTGGCGGACGTACAACCGCCGCCTCTAAGCGTGGTCGAGGTGATTACAACGCTGCAAGCTATGATCCCCAAACGTTTCCTTCCTTGTCCACACCATGGGAGGAACGTCGGGCGAAAATTCAGGGTGAGGCTTATGCCCCGAAATATCTGGTCTGCACTCGAAATGATGGGGAATCTTTTATGATGACGAAGCCGATGTTCTTCGTCGAACATTTAGAGGATAAATATGGAGAAGTGGACGGTCTGTCAAAGATGAGATCTGGGTCGGTTCTGATAACGACGTCATCCCCAGCGCAGTCACATGCTTTGCTAGCCTGCGACAAGCTGGGTGATGTTTCTGTTTCTATTACGCCACATAAGACCTTAAATATGGTCCAGGGTATCATTTTCCACAGGGATCTGCTGCTGCAATCAGACGACGAATTGAGAGCTAACTTGGAGCGGCGTGGTGTGCATTTCATCCGCTGTATCTATAGGGGTCCGAAGGACAAGAGAGTTGCCACCGGTGCCTTCATCGTGGCTTTCGAGGGCGATTCATTGCCTGAGAAGGTCAAGGTGATGGTCTACCGGATCGACGTAAAGCCCTATGTTCCTCCCCCTATGCGCTGCTTCAAGTGCTGGAGGTTTGGGCACATGTCCTCCCGATGTGATGCCAACTCAACATGTCGGGAGTGCGGGCGTGCATCCCACCCGGACGCCCCTTGTACCCCGCCTCCAGTTTGCGTCAATTGTAATCAGCAGCATCCTCCTTGTTCTCCCAACTGCTCTGTACTCCACAAGGAGCGTAAGATCATGGAGTACAAGACCCTGGACCGGCTGACATATGCAGAGGCCAGGCGCAAGTATGAAAAACTCCACCCAGTGGCCATGACGACCCCATACTCTACAGTAGCTTCATCGTCGATCCCCACAGTTGCTAAACCACAGAGTGTACCATCAATGCCAGCGGGCCCCCAGGCCCTATCCACTCCACCAGCCCCCTTGACAGTTGGGGGCCCGACCCCTTCGGTTGCTCCCACACTATTCACGTTGGGAGCAACAGATAAACCATCATAGGGAACGTCGGTCCCCACCCCACGGCCGGAGAAACAACAGCCCTCTCCGGCTCCTCTCGCCCGGAAGGGATCCCACGGGACTCTCCCTTCCGAGGCTTCTCCTCGTGGGAAAGTGGATCCCAGCAAATGGCTGAAGGATCCACCAGCAGCTGATCGAAGGGCCTCCTGCTCTTCGTCAGCTCCTGCCACCCCGTCTGAGAAGCCCCCACAGCCATCAACACCGAAGGGCCAGCGAGAGGGCAAGAAAAGAGAAAAGAAGAAAAGGGATACTTTGGTGGCTTCCAAGCCACCCACATCCGTATCCTCTGCCTCAGAGGATGAGGTCGAGATCCTCGCTTCCGCTGAGGATCTCGCACTTCTTGTTTCACCCGACCATAGAAGATCTGCACACCCAGAATCACCTGATTCTATGTTCATAGATTCTGTTGAGCCTGACCATCAGGCAGCAGACGCTCCTATGGAATGATCTTCTTCTTTTCTTTCCTTTTATGGCCTTAGTGCATGGAGAACGAATTATTCTCCAGTGGAACTGCAGCGGCTTCTTTAATCACCTGGCTGAGCTGCGACAATTACTGTACCGCTCCCCTGCACTTTGTATCGCCTACAGGAAACATGGTTTCCAGCACAGCGGACCCCTGCCCTTCGTGGGTATCGGGGCTATTACCGTAACAGGCCCATATACGATAGGGTGTCTGGTGGCGTCTGTCTGTACGTCCTAGACACTGTACCCAGTGCCCCGGTGCCGCTCAACACCACTCTTGAAGCAGTGGCTGTTAGACTCCGGGCAACGCAGGAATTCACTGTCTGCAGCTTGTACCTTCCTCCGGATGAGGCCGTGTCTCTCAACAGCCTTACTGCTCTGGTCTCCCAACTTCCCCCACCATTCTTCCTATTGGGGGACTTCAACGCCCACAACCCTCTGTGGGGTGGACTCCAGACCACAGGCCACGGTAGGGATGTTGAGACTTTATTGGCGCACCAAGACCTTTGCCTCCTGAATACAGGTGCCCCCACACATTTTAGCGTGGCACAGGGCATGTATTCAGCGATCGACAGCTCCGTCTGCAGCCCCAGCCTTCGACCACACCTCGGCTGGCGTGTGCATGAGGACCTGTGTGGCAGCGACCACTTTCCAATCTTTGTGTCGCTCCTGCAGTACCAAGCTGCAGACAGCTTACCCCGCTGGTGTCTCCGTAGGGCTGATTGGACTGTGTATGCTTCAACCGCTGTCATCGCTGCACCACTGTCAGATGACATTGACAACGCAGTCCAGCAGGTGACTGATAGTATTGTCATGGCCGCTGAGGCGGCAGTTCCACAAACCACTGGTTCCACTATGCGTAGGTCCGTGCCATGGTGGACACCGGAGATTGCTGAGGCCATCCGGGAACGTCGGCGAGCGCTTCAGCGCCATCGACGCCACCCTTCCATGGAGAATTTGGTGGCCTTTAAACGGTTCTGTACGCGTGCTCGACGACTCATACAGCAGAGCTAGCAGGATTCCTGGGAGCGGTATGTAGCCAGTATCGGCTTCCGCACCTCCCTGACTCAGGTATGGACGCAATTCCGACGCGTCTTTGGATACCGCCCACCGACAGGAATCCCATCCCTCTCCATCCAGGGTGTGCTCTGCACGCTCCCGACAGCTATCGCCGAGCATATGGCAGAGCATTACGCACGATGCTCTGCGACTGCCACATACAGTGCCGATTTCCGCTTCCTCAAAGAGCGGGCCGAGCAGAAACAGTTATCCTTCCGCACTCGTCGTCAGGCAGTATACAACGACCCGTTTAGCAAGTGGGAGTTCCGAACTGCCCTTGCTGCGTGTCCTGATACAACTCCAGGACCAGATAGGATTCACGGCCAATTCCTCTGACACCTTTCGCCAGAGTTTCAACGCCGCATTCTCGCCCTGTTTAATTATCTATGGGCAGAGGGCACTTTCCCGTCGCAGTGGCGGGAAAGCACTATCATCCCGGTGCTGAAACCTGGTGCAGATCCCCTGGTGGCTGACAACTACCGTCAGATCAGCCTCACCAACATTCTCTGCAAGCTCTTCGAACGTATGGTGAGTCGACGGCTTATGTGGATTCTTGAAGAGCGTGGACTCCTTGCTGCACAACAGGGGGGCTTTCGCCAGGGCCGTTCTACCATTGATAACCTCGTGTCACTGGAGGCGGCCATTCGCACAGCGTTTGCTCGGCGTGAGCATTTGGTAGCTGTATTTTGCGACCTACGAAAGGCGTATGACACTACCTGGTGCCACCATATTTTGACGACTCTGCATGACTGGGGCCTACGTGGCGCCCTTCCTATTTTTATTTGCAATTTCCTTTACCACCGATCGTTTCGGGTGAGGGTTGGGGAATCATTTAGCTCCCCCCGTATTCAAGAGAACGGTGTCCCACAGTGCTCAGTACTCAGCGTTCCATTGTTTTTAGTGGCGATAAACGGTCTTGCTGCGGCTGTGGGGTCATCAGTCAGTTGCTCCCTGTTCGCCGATGACTTCTGCCTGTATTTCAGCTCCGTTAGCATCGGCGTAGCTGAACGACGGCTGCAGGGTGCCATCCGAAAGGCCCACTCATGGGCCTCTACTCACGGATTTCAGTTCTCCGCACGGAAAACCCGTGTGATGCACTTCTGTCACCGTCGGGTAGTTCACCCTGACCCAGAGCTCTACTTGGGCGGTGAACTACTTCAGGTTGAGGAAACACATCGCTTCCTGGGCATGGTCTTCGATGCCCGGCTGACTTGGGTGTCACACCTACGTCAGCTGAGACAGAAGTGTTGGCGGCATTTAAATGTTCTCAGATGCCTCAGCCATACTGGTTGGGGAGCAGCGCGTTCAACCCTTCTTCAGCTTTATAAGTCCCTTATTCAGTCGCGGCTTGATTACGGGAGCTTGGTTTATGACTCGGCAGCCCCTTCTGCCTTGCGGGTCCTAGACCCCGTTCACCACACAGGTGTGCGTCTTGCAACAGGGGCTTTTCGCACCAGTCCTGTAACGAGCCTTCTAGCTGAAGCTGGTGTTCCCCCTCTGCGGTATCGCCGGCAACGGTTGTTGGTGAGTTACGTTGCCCGGGTCCATGCTTCACCCTGCCATCCGAACCAAAGGCTTCTCTTCCCACTTTCTGCACTCCCTTCCCCACGTCGGCGGCCCAGGTCGGGTCTCCCGATTGCGGTCCGTGTCCATTCCCTTCTCTCCTCACTTGATTCCTTACCCCTTTCTCCACCTTGCCAATACTCCCCCCGTATTCCCCCCTGGAAAATTCCTTGCCTGGAGCTTCGGCTGGACTTGTCCCGGGATTCGAATGCCTCGATTTCACCACTGCTTCTCCGTCGCCAGTTCCATGCACTGCTTGATACGTTTCACGGAGCAAACATCATCTACACGGACGGTTCTTTGGTCGATGGCCATGCTGGATATGCCTTTATCTATGGTGACCACATCGAACAGCGGTCATTGCCTTGTGGAAGCAGCATCTTCACCGCAGAACTGGTCGGTATTTTGAGAGTTTTCTACCGAGACACACAGTGGTGCGAGCCATTCACGATGCTGTCTTCGCCCTTGGCGAGTCAGGCCGTTCTGTCATTTTTGTCTGGACGCCAGGGCATGTAGGTATACCGGGCAATGAACGTGTGGATCAGCTGGCCAAGCAGTTTGCGACCTCCAAACCCAGTTGACCCGCGAGGTCTTAGGGGTTTGGAATTCTGAATGGGCAGATTCGACTGAACCAAATAAGCTCCGTGCTGTCAAGCCGTCTATCGCTGCATGGAAGACGTCCCTGAGGGCTTCTCGCAGGGAGTCGGTTGTCCTTTGCCGACTCCGTATAGGCCATACTTGGCTTACGCATGGTCACCTCCTGCGTCGCGAGGACCCTCCTCAGTGTCGATGTGGTGCGCTTTTGACGGTCGTCCACATCTTACTTGAATACCACAATTTAGCCGCAGCAGGACGATATTTTAATCTTCCTGACACTTTGCAGCTAGCATTAGCTGACAATACCTCCACAGTTGACTCTGTTTTAAATTATGCGTGAGTGTGGACTTTACAAATCACTTTAAAGTTTGTGTTTGTCTGTCATTGCTCTGTCCTCCGCCTGCTTAAATCTGTTAGGTAGGTGGTTTTAACGTGTTCCAGAGTGGCTGGGTGTGTTCCTTATATCCTTGTGACCACCCAGCAAAAACTCTCTTGTACTGTTTCAGCTGTTTTATCCCTTCTAAGTTTTTAATCGTATCCTTTCTTTCTATTAGTCTCAAAGTTTTAAACTTTGACTTGTTAAAGCCTTTACTTCGGATCACTTAACAAAATGTTTTATCTCTTTGACTGGAACAAGGAACTGATAACCGTCGCTGTTTAGTCCCTTCCAAATCCCAACAACAACTGCTATGCAATGCTACCACTGTAGGTATGCATGCGTGCAGATGATCAGCATCTGTGGTATAAATTATACACGGAAGCAACAAGGTTGTAGTGTCATACATTTGTTCTCGTTTAACACACTCGTTAAAAAAATATATTTGTCTGTGTCAAGTACAAGTTTGCTACCCTACTGTAGTGATAAAGTTAAAAGATCACTGAAGATTTACAGTCGAGAAAGTTGATCATGACACTTGCCTAGCCCTCACGAAGGCCGCCAATAAGACACTCAAGACAACAAGTAAGAAGCCAGTGCTCAACTAAGCATAGATTACAACTTACAGGCACCCAGTTACATCTCTTTGTTGACAAAGTTTTCAGTCTAACTCTCATATTCATTACACAATCTATTATCAATTTTTAAATTTAGCACAAGTGACAGAAAAAAAAATCATTCGGGGGGGGGGGGCAGGGGGGGGGTTGAACCCCCCCCCCCCCCTGGCCCTGGTATCTACGCCCCTGCAAGCCTCTGAAGTGGATACTAAATCCGTCATGCTATTCTGTGAGCCAAAGTTTGACAGACCACTGCTAGTTATCATATGAACCAATCGCAGCAAGATTTGGGATGGTAATTTTCCATGTATGATGTCTATATGTGGATCAAATTTAATTACCATTGGATGCATAGACTAAAAGATATGCATCTGCAAATTTGGCCAAATTTTTCTACATGTAAATTTTAGGGTATTTTTGGGGGCAATATCTCAAAGGTGTCATTTTCAGTCCTTTTTCTCTTGCCACAGCTAGAAAGAGCACAATTTAAGCTTTCAAAACTTAATTTCTGGACGTTGCATTTTGATGAGTAAGGATACCTT